>JAHWFO010072476.1:103059-118555 GCA_023313115.1 Rhysida immarginata
GACCTTTCTTTTTTGCTGAAGACACCATTACTGCTGCAACCTACCTGCATATGCTGGAGAACTACCTGATTCCACAGGTGGAAGAAACTGCAGCCCAACATAGTCTACCAAAAAGATGGAGCACTTCCTCACTGGGGCCTGCAAGTTTGGCAGTGGCTTGATATGTACTTTCCAGTATGACTGATTGGAAGGGATGGGCCAATCCCTTAGTCCCCTCACTCACCCGATGCGAGCTCTCTGGATTTTTTCTTCTGGGGATATGTGAAAGACAGAGTGTACAAGACCAACGTTGATGACATTGAAACTCCCAAAAACAGAATAATTGAAACAATCGCTGAAACCACCCCCGAAATTCTAGCCTGAACTTGGAGGAAGTCGAGTTTCGCTTTGATGCCCTTCTTGCCATACATGGGGGACAAATTGAAATTTATTAAGTCATGCTAAGAAACTTTGTGAATAAAAAAAATCACGTTAAAATCTGTACTAGTTTTTGAGTAATAAACATGTATAATACGGGAGATATTTTAGAAACACTAGCTACATTCATAAACTCCGTGTTAGTCGCGTTAAGCGTGTCGTGTTGCTAAAATCTGATGCACTTCCTGCACGAACCGTGTCCCGTATTGCAAAACGCCTAGCACGGAGCATGGATTTTTTACGTCTGTGTCCGTGTTAGTTCTCTAGCGTGACATTGGTGCGCATGCTCATTGTGGCATTCCTCATCTCTCGTCAAAATCCCTAATGGTGGGAAAACATTGTTAAGGGACATTGTTAGCTCTAAAATAATACAAATCATAAAGGTGCAAGTAATCACAAGCTACATTCAAAAACTACGTGTTAGTCGTGTTAAGTGTGTTGTGTTGCTAAAAATCGGATATCACTTCCTGCATGAACTGTGTCCCGTGTTGCAAAACTCCTAGCACGGAGCACGGGGTATTTACGTTCTTGTTCGTGAATAGCCTTCTCTAATCATGTGGGCTGTGGTTCATGTTAGCTCTCTAGCATGACATTGGCGCGCATGGTCATTGTGGCATTCCTCATCTCTCTCATGATAAGCTGTAAAGGCGGAAAAACGCTGCTTTCCTGAATATATTATATTTATATGAATTAAATGCGCCATCATCCCATGATTAATTTGTTCAAGAACATCGGTTATGGGAAGCAGAAAAGTTATTTTTGATAATCGGAGAAGATTGGGTCGAAAGTACCTATTGCTAATAGCTCCACTATCTCCATCTGGTGGGAAAATTGTAACCACGATAATAAGGTTAGGTTAGGTTACTTATTGGATGCTAACGGCCTGTTCATTTAGCTGATTTCCATTGTTGTTTCAGGCAGACAAAACCATACCACCTAGAGAGAAAGCCTGCTCATGGAAAAAATCATACATTGTTACATCACCTACGGTAGGGACAATTTCGTGCTTATTATTGATAGAAATATGATCAACAATACCCTACCGTAAATCGTGCTCGACAGCACAGACAACACGAGCACATTCAAAAATTAACTCAGCACGTATCGTGCTATAGCTTAACACGACATGCTTAACACGACTAGCACGGAGTTTTTGAATGTAGCTACTCTGTATATGATAGCGGGCAATAGACTCGGGTCTTCCCTACCCCCTGACCTCCGTTCCTCCACAAACGTTTCCATCTTGAAATCCCGAGTAAAAAATTTACTTCACCGTTACCCTTCCCACTAACGCCTTCTTTTATTTATTTTTAAGATTACCAACTGTTAAATTTAT
The DNA here is from genome assembly GCA_023313115.1 of Rhysida immarginata. NCBI lineage: Eukaryota > Metazoa > Arthropoda > Chilopoda > Scolopendromorpha > Scolopendridae > Rhysida > Rhysida immarginata. The sequence continues at coordinate 104,813 of JAHWFO010072476.1, forward strand.
GTAAGCTTACCAATAATTAAACTATTTTACTTATTAACTCATCCAGAGACCTACCTCTCAGCTCAACCATACTGGCCCTGGATGAATAACAATCATAAATAAATAAATAAATAAATAAATAATTAAATAAAGGCTGCAAACAGGATCAGCCGTGGGTGTGGGATTAGGAGACGACATGCTTGGTTGTGCGAGTTGTAGAAATAAGGATATAAGTACATGCTATAAGTACATGCTACGATAAGGATATAAGTACATGCTACGATACAACCTCGAAATTTATAGATGATTGATGATTGTATGAATTTAATATTCATATCATTACTGTTACTGATTATTGTAGTGGGGCTCCCAATTTATGTTAATTGTTAATTACATATTTTGCACATCATGAAACTGTTATGCTATACAGCTAAATCAGCGTTCATTGTTGATCTTTAAACCAGCTTTAGCGAGTCCAAAAACAACTCTGGGCCAATCCCGTGGGCTGGCACAAAATAAATACAGAACGTTCACATGCAAATTTTGCCGTTTGTGGCGAGAATGGCAGAGACTATGAAAATCCGTTTTAGTGAAAAAGTCAGTGAAAAAAATTTATTATGCTCATTTGGAAGAAACTTTTCAAATAATCCACGACTGTCATTGGTCATGATGAAGAATGAGGAAAGACTGTCATTCTTCCTGAATGACTGTCATTGGTCAGAATGAAGAAAGAGCTGAAAACTAAATATAAGAATGTGACAGCTGAACTTGTTTTACCTGAATCTGTGTGAATCCTATCATAAACAAAAGAATTTACCAAGAAAAGGACTAGTTTTAAAATCGATTTTAGGTCTAGAACTTAATTCAAGCAACAATGGGATCGAGTGCTGTCAATCAGCACTTGGAAGGCATTCTCCATGACAGGAAAGAATCCGAATTAGTGGAGGAAGCCAAACGATATTGACTGGATATTATAGGTATTACATCTACAAAACATCCGGGTGGAAGCTCCTCTATTCAGGTGTCGACCCTGACATGATTGCCCAGGAGGGAGTCGGTATACTCGCAAGTCCCTGGCTGGCAGATAAACAATGAAGTCCAGATTATGTTGTAGATTGGACCTCCTTAGGTGGAATTCTGTGTCTCCTGATGCCTCAGATAGGGAAACGGTCTCTCTCTCTCTCTCCAGTCGTTGCATATGCTCCGAATGCAGTCACAGAGTGCCTACTCTTTCTAGATGAATTTGATACTGCTCTTAGCAGGAGAGGGAGTGCAGATTCTCTCATCCTGGTGGGCGACTTCAGTGCAGGGGCTGATGGCCAAACGTGGAAAGACGCGGTGGGGGGGGGGGGGAATGGTGACCTCTATATAAATGCTAATGGGAGGTGCTTGTTGGATCTCTCTTGTAACAATGGACTTTACATCACAAACGCCTTCTTCCAGCACAGGGATATCCATCAGTATATCTGGTACAGGGATGCTAAAGACCAGAAGTCACTGATTGATTTTGTAATCGTATCAGCTGACTTATTCTGATCAGTGATGGATACTCGTGTGAGAAGACTGGCAGAACTATCAACTGATCACCATCTTGTCTGCAATTTGCGGTTCTCTGGATCCATGCCAACCACGCGAAATACTAGGTCCAGACAACTTGGCGCATCAAATGGGAGGCATTGGAGGATAGAGCTGAGGAAGACCTCTGCAGATAACATCTTCAAGTTTCAAAGAACTATCCAGTAATCGTGGTACTGTTGAAGACGAGTGGCAAGTGTTTAAAACTGCTGTGGTTATTTCAGCAGCATTGTGCTGTGGTCTTAAGCGGCTGTGTGTGATGCAGGGTGATGAGAAAAGCACTGCATGGTGAAGTTCATGAAGCTGTCAAGGCAAAGAAAGAAGCCTATTTGCTATGGCTTGAAAATAAGTCACCTCCGAGTGCAGTGCGATACACTGAGGGGCAAAGGGCAGCAGCAAAAACAGTATCAACAGCTAAAGCCAAGGCCTGAGAGAAGTTCAGGGAGAAATTGGAAGCAGACTATGGTTCGGCAAACAACATATTCTGACAAACTGTGCACCGCCTCCATGGAAAGAAGTCTCTTTCATCACAAACTATTAAGTGTTCAGATGGGAGGCCTCTGAAAACGGAGGAGAACATAATCATAGGTGGAAGGAATACTTTCCATCTCCTCTTGATCCGGTGACATTAACAACTGAGACACATGAGGTGTATTTTGGAGCGGAGAATAGTCATGGTAGTATCACCAAAGCAGCAGTCGTATGGAGGTGATGATGAAATGCGGTCCGATATGCTAAATGCCTTAAATCAGGATGGTATACGATGGCTGACTCTGCTGTCTGAGGTTGCTTGGATATCTGGCCAGGCCCCTAAGCAATGGCAGACAGGAATTGTGATCCCTATCTTCAAAGAGAGATCAGAGAGATTGCAAAACTATCAAGGCATCTGTTTGTTTGCCATTCTAGGGAAAGTGTTTGCTAAGTGTCTGGATAAGCGAAGTTTGGAAATAGTCGACTCCAAATTGTCGAGGGAGCAGTGTTGTTTCCGACCTGGCCGAAGCACGACGGATCACATCTTTGCTGTAAGGCAAATCTTTGAGAAATCCTGGGAGTATGCAAAAGATGTCTACACTTTTTTTCTGGAGTAGAAAACATATGACAGAATTCCTCGAGAGAAGCTCTGGCAAGTGTTGCAAGAGCATGGAGTGGATGGACAATTACTTGTGTAATGGAAGGACTTTCAATGCTAAATTCAATGTAAAAAGTGTATATCCAAAGGAACCATATTAAACAAAACAATAATAATGGTTCGATAGATAATTCATCATAAATACCTCAGCTGGTCGAATAGATTCGCCCGCAGACACGTTAGATTGCTTGTGGCTTGTCTTCAACATAGACATATGAACAATGGCAGTTGTCACAATCTACCTGTAAAATGCATAGAATTAGGCAAAATAACAGAAAAACATGCAAAATTTGAAGAGAAATACATAATGAAACATAAGTTGGTGATGTAGCTCTGTAAAAACATTCTCCGAATTTGAGGTTTGGAGGGAAGTGAGATCACATTGGGATTTTACCAATACTGTAAAACCTTGAATAAAGCCCGGGTGTGTAAATACATGCGGTCTCGAATATAAGCCAGGTAGGGTATTAAAAACAGATTAAACGCCGGGTCTGAAATAAACACCGGTTCTGATTGTTTTTCAGGTTATTCGTGTAAATTGCGGCGGTGATCGTATAAATTCCGGCAGTTTTTTTATTCATATTTCTTGAGAATAACCCTTAACGCCGGGTCTTAAATAAACGCCGAGTGTCGATTAATAGCTGAGGGGGGGGGGTGCAGGACCATTCAGACAAATAGATGCCCGGGCCTCTATTCAAGGTTTTGTGGTATGTGGGAAAAAGAAGCAGGTATTAGAAACTTATTGATGAAAAATAGGAAAGAAAATTCCACAGCCTGGGATCAAACCAGGAACCTTCTGCTCACCGTGGAGATGCGCCAGCCAATTGCACCACTGCGGACAATAATTTAAACATCTGAGGTATGGCATGTATAAAAATCCTCATAGAATATCCAATTATTATTCTTTAACGATTATTGCGCCAGTAGGAAAGATAGTCCCAGCCTGCGAACTGGGTACTGCTCCAGCCAGCCCAAAGGGCATGTAGATAGCATAATGCTTCCATGTCCGCATGGCGCAATTGGCTGGCGCATCTGCACAGTGAGCAGAAGGTTCCTGGTTCGATCCCAGGCTGTTGAATTTTCTTTCCTATTTTTCATCAATAATTTAAACATCTGAGGTATGGCGTGTATAAAAATCCTCATAGAACATCCAATTATTATTCTTTAACGATTAGAAACTTTCAGAGAAGGAAAGGAAAGAAGGAAAGAAAACATGGGCGAAATTTATAAAATCAATTAAAATTGATAGTATATAAACAAAAATACTCACTCATAGCTTGTAATCCAAGAGTTCACTTAGAAAATACAGAAATCAGAGGGGCGAGTCGAATAAATGTTGAACTAAGAAAAATTAACAAAAATGGTAGAAAAAGACAGAAAAAATTACTCAAAAAATAAAAATAAACTACTAAAAAAATAAATTCGTCTTAATCAATGAAAAGAATACTCACTCGTTTTTACTCAAGAAAAACTTTGAAAGCACTGAAGAACTAAGCTAATAAACACTGCCGTTCAATATTAGCTTTTATATTAGAAGACAAGTGAATTCTAGTTTATAACAGACAAAAACGAGAAGGCAAAGTGATGTGTCAAAAAGGTTCAGGATAGCAAGTATCTTAATAAATATTTGAAACAGTTTGCATGCAATAAATGAACTTAACCATTCAGCAATGAAAAAAATCAGACAAAGAGGTTGTATACGGTGCCAGCCTCTTTACAAAGAACAGAGGTCACTGGCCTCATCAACATACCTAAAAACAATAAGTTGTTTTGGTAACTAAATCCGTCACTTTTCCAAGAAATGCGATAACAATAAAGGTCAACTAAGGTCATAGCATTTGCAGTGACAAGTTAGAATAACATAAAAAGAAAATTTATAAAAATGGAAAATATTAAACATTTTAGATAAACGCGATCAACAATATTTTCATCTTTATACCACGTTGTAAATTTTAAAGAACAGAATATGGAAAAAGTTAAAAAATCAACCAATCAGTGTAATCACCCACGCTTGAGAAATACAGTGAATATCTGAAAATGTTAAATATATTAGAAATGTTTGTACCTAAGAAAAGATTCATGATTCTATAAGAATTAAGTGCTGAAAACACACTGATGTTATGAACAAGCTAATAGCTATGTAATTATAAACAAGCCCTACTGTTAATATTAGTAAACTCTGCCGTAATGATGATATATGTTGTAAGTTTTAAAACCTCTGGTTATTAGTTATTTATTTTGTAAGAGAATTAATTCTGTGTTATTGATTTTTGTCATTTTAACGATGTTGGTCATAATTTATTTAAGCACTAAGTTATTTCATTTTATTTAAATCTGTCTGCTTATGTATCCTCTGGCATTACAACAATGAGAAATGCGATTTGTTTGTTGCCATTGTCGTAACGTTATTTTCAGAAATGGATGCTGCAGTTCGCTGTGTTGACCTTACTCGGAAATTATCTATTGAGGCCTTGCAGGGAAGCGCGAATCGAAAAAAATTGAGCATTGCTGATGATGTTGGCGCTTGTCGCTCTGAGTATATAGGACAAAAAAATAATATAATAGAGAAGCGAACATGGCAGCATACCCTTGTCCATGTTTGGGACTCTGATGTTTTTATTCTAGAATAGTATATTCTGTTCTCTTTTGTGTAAATATGCTTAAGTTTTATGCCCAGCCTGCAATTTATGAACTTTTTCTGCTGCGTACTTCTTATTGATTGCATTCACCCAAGATAAAAACTTAAAAAGAAAATCGTTTGTGGTGATGTTCGTCAGCTTATGCCTCTAAAAGGAATAAAGGATTTTGAGATGGTCAGAGGAAGGTTTATTATTTCCTTGCAGTGTCGTCTAACTACCGTGAAAGTTTAAATAATGCCATGCCACAAATTTGAGTATCTTGTTGTTGGAAATCCGTTGCAATTGACTCAGCGCCCTTGTTCAGAAGGGAGAAGTTATGTTCTGATATTCCAAAATTGTGTTTATTGAAATATATACATGGGGCGTTTAGAAATGATTTACAAAGACCGCTCAAAATAAGAGCACACTATCTCCTGGGATGATGAACTGATTCTAATACAGCACGCAAACTCTAGATGGCAATTGTGTTAGTGTGTACACTGAAATTACAGTGCATTGTTGTATGTAAGTAGAACAAGCTGTGGCAATATGGAAGGTGACTATTATGGACAAAGATGGACCGCATGGTTTTTGTGGAAGGAAGGAGTCAAAACATCGGATATTCATAAATGATAAAGTTTTGTGTGTTGTCAAGAAGCTCCTGCACAAAACACTGTTTACAACTGGATGGCTGGGTGTGCTAGTGGACGGGTATCTGCTCGCACGAATATGAGTACTGGTTGGCTGTCAACATCGTGAACTCTGGGGAACATAGAGTTTCTGTCTCTGTTGATTATGGCTGATAGGTGTATAACTTTTGATGAACTTGAATTGCAGACAGGTCTCGGCCACACAACCCTGCACTCCATTATTCATGGTGATTTATGTATGGGCAAGGTGTGTGCACATTGTGTTCCACAGAACTTGATTCAGGCCCAGAAGGAGAAAAGAGTTGTAGTCTGTTATTGACTATTGGAAATGAAGAATGAAGATCCAGATTTTTTGGAGAAACTGGTGATGAATTATGTTGTCACTATCTTACACCTTGAGAAAAAAGTCCAATCATGCAATGGAAGCATCCTGGGAGTCACAGGCCAAAGAAATTTTGTGGTACTCCATCTATAGGTAAGCAGAAGATCTTCTTCTGCGACACTTGTGGCATAGTGCTAATGGACTGGCTTCCAAAAGGAACAATTGTCTGTCAAAAAAAGAGTTTATTCATAGCCAAAAGGAACAAAAAATGTCGGAGCTGAAAGCTATCTCCGCTGTTACAAAATGCGAGGGGAATGGAGGCACGGGCAAAAATAGGAAAAGCATGCAACAAAATTCAAAGATATAAATGTATACATCCAACACGCCTCCTTACATTTATATTCATTACAAAATACTTTCTATCTTAAAATACCAAAATATAGTTAGCGTCAATATTCAATTACTTTTTTTTAAACTTAACATATTTCTAAATTTAGTAAACTTAACTTTTCCTAAGCCTTTAGTAAAGATATCAGAGACATTATCATCTGAATTTTCCTTAGTAACTTCAATAGCTCTATTAGCATAATTCTCATGTACAAAATGATAATGAACCTCAATATGTTTTGAATTACCACATTTAACTATGTCTATAACTCCTGAATTATCATCATAAATCTTAACAAAAATATCATTAACAATATTACGTATGATATTTATCTCTGTTACATCTACTGATAAGTTTTCTGACTCAGCAAACGTAGAGGATTTAGTTACACTGTTTTATTTCTTTGATTCACAGTAAATAGTGTTTCCAAACAACAAATCCTGTAGTTGATTTTCTATCTACAATATCATTGGCCCAGTCAGCATCTACAAAACAATCGATAACATCAGCTTTATAATTCTGATAATATGTTAACTTAATATTTTTCGTTAAATACAAATACTTTAGAATTCCTAATGCATATTTGAAATGTGATTCATTACAACAGTTTTGGAATCTGCTTAAGTAATTAACACTGAAAGAAAGTTAGGCCTAGTTTCAGAACTTATGTACAATAGGGCACCAATTAAGTTTTTCTATTGTTCAAGTTTTAAATTAATCTCCATAGGTGTTTGATATAATTTTGCATTCTCAATTCTATATTTTTTTGGCTAGTGATTCTATAAAAGTTTTTTGACTTAATGTCATAGTATTACACTTTTCATAGTCATATTCAATATCAATTCCAATGTAATTTTTAACTTTGCCGATATCTTTCATTTTAAACTTATTACATAGTTTTTGTTTAATTACAGTTATTATTTGCCTATCTTTGCAACAAATTAGTAAATCGTCAACAAATACTAATATATACATAAGTTATTTTCTACTTTAACATAGAGATAATAATCATATATATATCTACGAAACCCGAGTTTAGTTACAAAATTGTTAAAACATTCATACCAAGAACTACGACTTTCCTTTAAACCATATAATGCCCTGTTTAATTTATAAGCTCTGTCACTTCCATCTTCATAGCCCAGTGGCTGGTTTACATAAACTTCAGATAACACTTTACCATTCAAGAATACTGTTCCAACATCCATTTGATCAATAAGTATATATTATTCTGACAACAATATGATAACAATAATTTCAAGGTTTGTATTTTTGCAACAGGCAAATAAGTTTTATCAATATTTTCTGTTTGTTGAAAACCTCTAATCACCAACCTTGCTTTGTATACATCACCTGACTTCTTATATACCAACTTCACATCTAGAACTGTTTTATTCTCTGGTTTAGTTACAAGTGTCCATGTATTATTCTTGACAATACTCTCCATTTCACGATTCATAGCCTCTTTCCACTGTTGAACCTCATCACATATTGTCATTTCCTGAAAAGCATCTGGAATCATAGCATCACAATAATTAACACATATATAATGATAGCCAAATTCTTCATCAAACCGAACTACAGCTTTGACTCTTCTGTCTTCTTTCAGTGGATATTTTGTTATCTTCTTTACTGTTATTGCTTGGCACCTCATCGTCATTGTTCACTTTCTCCTTCATCTCATTGCTTGTCATTTCATCATCTTTGCTCATTCTCTCGTCTTTAGCTTCATCATCAATGCTTGTGGCATATTCTTTCTGCTCATGATAATGTTCAACTTTAAAACTATGCATTTTATGTCCTCTTCGATTACACTACATGATCAAAGGAGTTGGGACACCCCTGTGAACACCTGGGGTGTTTCTCCTGGACTGGACAGGGCCCCCTCATCAAGGTGGACGGAAAACTCAAAGCTGATTGCTACAGGATCATTCTGGATAACAGGGCACTTCCAGCTCTGTGGGAGCACGTCGTTGACGGGCCGTTCCTCTTCCAGCACGACAATGCGCCTTGCCACAAAGCAAATACCATATCTGACTGGTTTGACGAGATGCTGGTTAAAGAACTGGATTGGCCCGCCGAGAGACCTGATCTCAACCCATCAAACATCTTTGGGACGAATTGGAATGACGTGTGAGATCCAGGATGGTTCGCCCTACATCTGTCCAGGAACTAAGCACGACAGTCCTAGAGGAATGGAGGTCAACACCTGTGGGCACATACCGTAAACTTGTGGACAGTATGCCATTTAGGGTGGAGGCAGTGAGAGCAGCTCAGGGTGGTCCTACACACACACCTGATTGAAACTTTTTGCGGCTTTATGGTAGAGCAACAGGTGTCCCAACTCCTTTGACCATGTTGTGTATAGTCTATTCTCTTTTTTAGCTACTGCTATTAGTCTGCCATTCCAATTATAAATTTTTGATAGATGTCCTTTCGAGATTATCTTATGGTTGTCAGCAATCCTGAAATAATTTAGTAAATTTGCTTTCATTTCTTTCACATAAAATACATTTTTCAATTACTTTCGATTTTTTGCCATGAACTTCAAAGAAAATTGTAATGTTGCCAATTTTTGTAGCTTGTAAAAATCTTCCATCACCAACTTTGACTTTTGTAGGTTCTTTTAATGTATTAGAAGCATCAAGGTATTCATCATTGTATATAATATGATCTGTACATCTGCTATCAAGTAGCCAATTTATTTGATCATAGTTTGAAGCATGACTCATATTCATTGTTGATAGCATGAAAACTGTTTGCTCGCTGTTCATCAGTTGGTTGGGTGCGATTATTTCCTCTGTATCCATAAAAATTTCCTCGTCTGCCAAAATAATTACCACAACTATTTGTTCTGATAATATTTCCACGACCACGATATCAAAGACTTCCACTTGCAAATCGACAATTTTTCATTAAATGTCCAGGCTTTCCACAATTAAAACAACTTTATTACTGTAATAAGATGCACTGGCTTCCACCTTAAAGTGTTAGAACTTTGACTTATCAGTCTTCTTTACGGATTTTTCATGAAAGGACTTGATTTTAATTTTACTCTTCAAATAATCCACAGTTCTTTTTCCAGTAACACGTCAATTAAATCTCCTTTGTGGCTGTAACTTTGTGGCAAAGCTTTCAACATGTAGTTTAATTTCTCCTGTTCACCTATGATAACTCTGCTTGTTTCAGCTCATTTATGGCCTTTTCAAAGTCGTCAAAGAATAAATTTATATCAGAATAATTTTTCAACTTTATGCTATCGAGGTTATTTCTATATACAATTTGCAGTGCGGTGGACTGTTTTTAAATACATTTCATCAAACCTACACATGATCTTAAAAACTGAGTCGAGGTTGCTTACATGCTACAACTGCTTGTGCGTAATGATGCTATAAATGTAATTGGCGGTCTTGACATCCACCTCTGCCCATTCATTAATTTTATCATCAGGATATTTTTCGCTCTCAACCACACATTTACACTTTTTATATTGCAAAAATTTCAAAATTCGTACCTTACAGTTGCAATAGTCCACTCCATCAAATATTGGCAGTGTAATATCTTCATTTTTCAATATTCTTCATATATGCTTTTGTTGTTTGATTCATCTTTGCATAACTTGCGTTTCACTAATTATACATTCAGAAACTATAGTTTATATTAATAAACAATTTAATAATATTTACTTACAACCACGAACCTCTGATACCATGTTAAAAAAGAGTTTATTCATAGTGAAAAGGAACAAAAAAGTTTGGTGCTGAAAGCTATCTCCTTAGTTACAAAACTAGTGGCAAGGCAGGCAGGCTTACAGCCTGTGAAATTTATGTTTTGAGGAATATAGGTATGCTTGGATGAAATGGATGCATTCAAATCATGGTCTTTGAGGATCATTCCATTTTAAATTGGTTTGTCTTAATTAATTCATTACCTCTTTTCTGGAACTCAATGATGTTCATCCATGCCACCACTTTCCCCATCACCGAGTTTTTAGTCAGGTCGTCGAAAATGCCCTCAATTTCAACAAAAGACTCTCGCGAAGATGTCGGGTCTATGAATCCAAATTTCGTATGGGGCCAGCTGTTCTTTCTTTTCAGTCCAGTTTGGATTGCAAGTATATGCGATGAAACGATTTAGTTAACCGAACTGGGCCAAAATGGCTATTGCATCCTGGTAAATGACTTAGATAGAACACGGACCTTTCCTGCTTTCATTTTAAAATTATCAGCCTGATTGTGAAAGAAATCCGTTAACGGAAGCGGTAAGCCTTCACTCTAAAAATCTTCTGATTTTCTTTCCCACAAAGTAGCCAGTCTCAACTTATAAAAAGTGTCCAGAATATACTGCTGAATATGTTTCCCCGCGTGCAACACCGGATTAAACAGTCCTAGTCTTTCGTAAATTTTGAAGCAGTACATTGCTAGCATTCTGACTTTCGTCCCTTCAGTGCTCCTGAATTTTATCTTCCAGTCTTCTTATCCATGAGGAAACAGCAATGGGTAAATCATTGGATCACATTTCGGACTCAAATTCGACATGTGGTGTCACATGTTCCCCATACTTGGATAGATGCATAAATCTCGATCAAATGATGGTTGGTTCTTCATCGTCGGCTTCAAACATTGCTGGCAAATTTTATCTTCTTGGATCGTGCTGCATTATGCACATTTGAACGTTTCCTGTGGAGCGGTCACAGACGTCCTTCATCATCTTGTATGCACGTGCAAAAGGGTATATGTTTCTGATGTTCATATGAAATTTATGTTTTGAGGATGAGAACCGTATACGTTGAAACAGAAACTCATCCACCGGTATATCCACTTCTGTCGAATTAGTATAACCACAAAGGCATTGATAATATTACTATTAGATTAGGCTTACTTTATTCTTATTCAAAGAACAAAAATGTTGTGTATTCTACAGTTGAGCAACATTTCATGTATCTTAGAAATATACGTTAATGTTATAAACAGAACAGACTGGCAACAAAATGGTATGCAGTCTGCAACATCTGCAGCGATACAATCGGAAGGAAAATGCGTTTCTGTTTCTGAATGGCTTTGTCACAGGAGATGAGTCCTGGCTGTTCCATTTCACACCTGAGCCTAAAACTGCAAGCATAGAGGGGCACCATCCGCATTCTCTGGTTTGCAAAAAAAAAAGTCTCTCCTTCAGCTCAGAAGATTATGCTTACGACTTTTTGCGACATGCAAGGCATCCTACTCGCAGAGGGTCAACCATCAGCGCTGCTACCTGTCATGTAAGGTTGACTGAACTTCGGTGTGCTATGCAGGATACTGACCATGAAGAGGAAACGATGTTCAGTAAAGCCAATGCCCGCGTATGGCCAACATTGTCAAAGCAAAACTGGTCTGCATTGGCTGGGAGGCTCTGGACCACCCAGTCTAAAGTGCGGACTTAGCGCACTCAGACTATTATCTCTGTCCCATGAAAAGAATTCTGGGAGGTCAGAGATTTGAGGCTGAAAAGGAACTCAAATCTGCTGTGTGATATTGGCTGTATTCACAACCGACGAAATTCTATGGGCAGGGTAATCTGAAACTAGTGCAGTGTTGGGGTAAATACCTAAATTGTCATGGTGACTATGTGAAAAAGTAGTTAAAGACATGCAGTTTCAACTGCACATAGTTGTCTACCTGTATGTTTTGCAATTTTCTTTGAAAAAAAAATGAATGGCATTACTTTCTCATATCTCCTCGTATTAGGCTGGTTTCACATAGGCTGGCAGAGTGTATGCAAATCCGCTCAGGTTGCGTATAGTGGCGCCTCTGTGTGAAATCAGCTCAGAAAGGCGAATTCTGCTTAGCATTTCACAATAAAAAAAATTTCCGCATAAGCTGTCTTCTGATTGATTCCTCTAAGGTGGTGTAGGGGGCTAATTCTTGCAATAGATAACTTTCAAAAAATATTTGACACGTATTTTTTAAAGTATAGAGAAAAAAAGATCCAGGAATAGCAATAGGTAGTGTCTTTATTAGGCACTTGACAACGTTTCGAGTATCATCTCATCTTCGGGAACTTTGACTACAGAGTGGCACGGGCTTATTCACCAATGGGCACCAGCCAGGAACCACCCATTGCTAATCTTCAAAGTTGAGTCAGTCATGCTCGATGGTCTTTATCCAACGATCAGCAAGTTGGCAGATGGCCTCGCGAAACCACTCCAGTTTCTGGGCGAAAAATTCACACACGGCGTCTTCAACCTCACTGACATTAGCAAAGCGCCATCCACGCAGGAAATGCGCCATGGACCAGAAGAGATGGTAGTCGGAAGGTGCCAGATCAGGGCTCCATGCCAAATTTGGCAGAACCTTGATTTTTTCCAGCAGTTGACGACACCCCTTCTCCCGTTGTTGTGCTTGCACGGGCTTTAGCTCGTGGAGCACAACTCAGCAGCTCCTGTTGATCTTTCGCATGGCGTGCAAATGTTGAACCACACTCGATTGTGAATTCTCGATGTCCGCCACTAGTCCATGGGTGGTGCTGCCTGGGTTGGCTTCCACTTATTGCCATAGGGCTGTGTCATCCACTTCTTTTGGTCTTCCGCTCCTTGGAGCATCTTCCAGGCCTAAACCTCAGACAAAAAGCGGGAGAACCACTGTTATGCTGTCCGTTCATTGGTCACAACTTGACCGACCACCCTGCAAATTACAGCGGCTGCTGCTCGCTCACTGATCCCCTTTCTCCAGTAGTGACGAAGGAGGCTGCGTATCACCAATTTTTCTGCCTTATTTTTACACTGGCTGACGCAGGTGGCAAAATGTCTATGGCATTCAAATTCGTTCTGAGGTTTCTTCCCACTCCTTTCTTTTAATAAACTGCGATATACTCTTGTGGCAAATGGTCTTCACCAAGAATTCGTCAAACTCTAACCCACACTGCCGAGTCGGCCACTACTTCTGACTCAAGTAGTTAAGGGTCGTTTCCTTATGCTGCAGCAGGTGGCTGGACTCAAAAGTAATTATGTTGTCAGTGGCAGTGTCTTTCCTGTATACAATGTATCCAAAAAGTCTAGTAACATGGCAGATATCTCAAAGCTGCCAGGTTCGCAAGATCTGCCG
>JAHWFO010072477.1:10980-23356 GCA_023313115.1 Rhysida immarginata
AACAATGGTATCAGCACGCAATTCAAAAACACACTGCATGAACCAACAATATATATCTCATGACCAACAGTGCAAGGCAAAGTTTGTGCAACAATAGGCCCATTGCGTTTGCATCAACAATGGTATCAACGCGCAATTCACCAATAACAATGAGCACAGAATGATGTAATGTTAAAGCAATCTTTCCAAGAATTATAACAATGAACATAAAATGATGATGTAATATGGATAAGTTTCAATTTGTAACAATGCATAGAATTCCTGTTATTCAGGCTTTTCTTAGAAAAGAGAGTTCTTAGTACTTAACAATTTCTTGAAAATTTTTAAAAATGATTAGTAACTGGAGATAATGGAGAGTTAGCAGACTATTGAGAAAGAGTGGAAAGACGACAGAGGAAGCACTCCTTTAGCTCCATGATGTATTGAGCAAATGGGAAGCAAGTAAATAGAAGAATCGGCGACCGCTAGACTGCACAAAGTGATGAATGGCCAAGTTTTGCTTCAACACATCGAGAGAAGAGTGGAAATTGCAACAACACTAAGTATACATCTGAGGTAAGTTTACGTGAGTAAGAAATTATTTAGACTAGCAGTGGCATCCTTGGAGAGGTCCAGCCATTGTGAGCCTTTAAAAAGTTTTTTTTCGAATTTTCATTAAGAATTTTTACTGTATTAGTTCTAAGCATTTTCATGTGTTTATTTTTAAGATATTGCAAAATTTAATTTAATTTTTTGAGATTGTTCTGTTTACATCCAAGTGTAATTATCCCGGGCAACGCCGGGTACCTTTGCTAGTTTAGTTATAAATGGTGGCGACAGATGGTGCTGAACGTAGCGTACTGAAATCTTCATTCTTCGTTTGTCTACAGTGGCTAAAAGTAATAGTGTGTCCATTGAATGACAAGGTAATGACGACTGACGACACCGCCAGATGGCATGACAATCTAATGCGCCGACAATTACTCTATAATGCATGGGATTCAATGTAAGTTTAACAGCATTAACGCTTTAAAAATACTTGTTTAATAAAATAAGATTGTAAACTTGAAATAACATGCAGATAAACCAATTAAACGAATTTCAAAGCAGTAATCGTTTTATTTATTATTTAATCAAATAGCCATTTTCTCATTTCTTATTTCAAGTTTACAATCTTATTTTATTTTATTAAACAAGTGTTTTTAAAGCGTTCGTGCTGTTAAACTTACATTGAATCTCATGCATTATAGAGTAATTGTCGGCGCATTAGATTGTCGTGCCATCTGGCGGTGTCATCAGTCATGATGACGCGAAATCAGCGGCAATGGGCACCCTGTTTCTTCTAGCCACTGTAGTTTGACCCATCTCTGTGCTTGAAAGGCGCATATTTTGAATCGACTGTGGCGTGATTAAAATGGCTGATTGCAAAGGACAATTTATAGCATGTTTTTCGGATTCCGTACTCCGATTACAGCGTACAGACCATAAACATGAAAGCTCGTACGCTCTTAAGCAACGTGGCATCAAATATGGTTAAGAAGTAATAAAATATAAGACAGCAGAAGAGGTCCTTTATTTATCGTTCATATTTCCTGCTTTTTTCACAACGTGCTCAAGTAAAAAATGCAATATCCAAAAGGAATGGGTCGATTTACTTGAAATTTTGTAGACATATAGCATTGGTGGCATACAAAAATGATTCAAATTGCCAGACAATACGTCCAGAAGAACATTGTACAGGGTGGTTCCCACGCCCCAATAAATCACATTAATAGGTCGTATGACTGACGCGAGCTTGAATGCAGGACTCGAATCTTGCATGCATACGGTCATAGAGATGCTGGATGTAGTCTTCGGGTAGATTGTCCCAAGCCTCCTGCACATGCTGGCGCAATGTGCATTGTAGAATTGTTGCAGCTGGTTTGCAGCGACGATGAACATTGGTCCCATCATCTCCTAAACACGCTCAATTAACGATAAGTCTGAAGATCATCCTGGCCAGTGAAGTAGCGCTACATGCTTTAAGTCCTGCAAGCGAATATGGGCAATGTGCGGAAGGGCTTATCCTCCTGTTGCAAGAAGTGTAGAAGAACAGGTTCCGCATTCTGCTGGACGTACCGAATGCTATTCAATGTTCCATCCACAAACACTAAGGGTGATCGCGAGTTGTAACTGATCGCACCCCACAACATTACGTCAGGGGTTGGACCTATGTGCCGTACACGGATGATAGGCGCTCTGTTGCTCTTCGCCGCACACGTACACGTCCATCACTGGTGTACAGGCAGAATCTTCTCTCATCACTAAAGATCACAAACCACTGCAACCGCGAAACACTGTGTTCTTGCAGAAGTAGGAGTTGGTTAGAGGGATCCTAGTGGTCCGTGCCCGCAGTCCTGGAGCTAGCAAACCGTTCCCAATGGTCCGTCTTGACAAAGCTGGTGCCACTTTGGCCACTATCTCTGCTGTAGATGCCATACGATTGCTCAAAGCTTCTTGTATATTCGACGGTCTTGACGTGAGTGTGTTCTTTCCGTAAACCACTTCTGACAACATCGAGCTCCAATAGAAACTTTAAGACTGATTGCGCCGGGATACGCCAATGAGACCATCCACCCTCTCAAAGTCTCACAGTTCGACCTCTGTCAAACTCAGTGAGTTGTTGCACAGGAGCACGGCGATGTGTGCGAGGCATTGCAGTTGTTGTCAGTAAACATATAGCCAACTGTAAAATCCAGATGCCAAAATAATGATTTCACGCATATCTCGTCGGAACAATTCTTCTCCAGGTGAGGCATGTATTTCTTATTGTTGTTGCCAATTGAATGATCCAGAAATAGGGTCCCACTAGAATTGAGAGAAAGAAATAACTTGGGCCACATGTTGCATAACCGTTGATCCTTCCATCAGAGATGACTGGGTCGCCTCAAAATAATCTGAATTTTTTTCCCGCGGAATACAAGTGTCACCAGAAAAGTGGAGAAAGATTGTAGTTTACGAAGGATCACATGATGAATCGCGGGTCGCGTTATAAACAAATGCACAAATTGAAAATTACTCCAAGGAAATTAAGAATCTGGTGTAGAAGTTAAATGAAACAGGAAATTAAATTTACTTCAAATCCACTGGTTCTTCAGAAATATTTTATCCAATGAAAATTTTAATTTCTGGCGAGAGTACTTCCTTTGCATTGTTATGATTATGAGGAATTATGTATATGTATATAACATTTAATTGAACAAGTTTGGTCTTAATTATTTAATGAGCAATTTAAGAAAATAACTTTAATTTCAAAACTCGCTGTCGGCAGTTTAGTTCTGTTTAAGTCCATATCTTTTTTCTTTTCTCTTTGACTTTAAAAAGTTTTCCACTTAATTATTTAACGAGCGTCTTGTTTCTTCAGCAACCGAGCTTGATTAACTTTTGCATTAATTAATTGAAATATTTTTTTATTTTCTCATTAAATGTCTTAATTTTCGACTTAAAGCAGTTTATATGACATTTTTACGGGGGGAGAAGCTCCATTGCGTCTAGACTGTTTTTTCTGCTCATATTATGGAAATAATTGAGATCATGCACACAATGAGTTAGAAACATTTGTGAAACAAGAGTAAATTTGTTTTAATTTGTTTTTATACAGAATAGCTTTAGGTTATCTGATTCAAGTGTGTACACATTTTCTCTTAAAGAGTTGGAAGCATCTAATAAGGATGGGGAAGAAAAAAACCACAAACTAATAACGATAAACATTTATAGCGTACATTAAAAATCGTCTATAGTTTATAGCGTACATAGGTTGAGTCCAAAGTAAAGGCCGACTCAGGAGGGGGAGGGGTTAGAGTTTGACGAATTCTGGGCGAAGACCATTTACCGCAGGGGTATATCGCAGTTTATTAAGAGGAAAGAGTGGGAAGAAACGTCAGTACGAATTTGAATGTCATAGACATTGTGCCACCTGCTGCGTCAGCCAGTGCAAAAATATGGCAGAAAAATTGGTGATACGCGGGCTCCTTCGTCACTATTGGAGAAAGGAAACCAGTGCGCGAGTAGCAGCCTCCGAAATTTGCAAGGGTGAAGGTCAGGGTGCGACCAGTGAACGGACAGCACGACGATGGTTCTCCCGCTTTTCGTCTGGGGACATGGGCCTGGAAGATGCGCCAAGAAGTAGATGACGCATCCCTACGGCAACAGGTGGAAGCCAACCCAGGCAGCACAACCCGTGGACTAGCGGCGGACATCGGCACATTACAATCGAGTGTGGTTCGACATCTGCACGCCATGGGAGAGGTCAACAGGAGCTGCCGAGTTGTGCCCCACCCGCGGGCTGACGCCCGCGCAAGCACAACAACAAGTGAAGGTGTGTCGTCAACTGCTGGAAAAAATCGAGGTTGTTCCATATTCTGCATACAACCCCGACCTGGCACCTTCCGACTACAATCTCTTCCGGTCCACGGCTCTTTGCCAATGTCAGTGAGGTTGAAGACTCCGTGCGTGACTTTTTCGCCCAGAAACCGGAGAAGTGGTTTCGCGAGGGCATTCGCCGACTGGCTGATCGTTGGATGATGACCATCGAGCAAGATGGACTCTAATTTGAAGATTAGCAATGAGTGGTTCCTGTCTGATGCCCATTTAAAAGTTTGCGCGGTGATCGGCCACTACTTTTGACTCAACCTCCGTAATTCTCGGACTCCGTACTGCGACTACAGCGTACAACGCCAACGTCTGTAACTTAATTTGCAAGTAAATTTGAAACTTCCCTATCAGGTTTTTACGGCTTTTGAAATAAACAAGCCACTTGTTTTATTCTTCTATCGATTTCCGAGATATTTACTCTTAAAATCAGAGAGTCCTTTGTGGAGGTGACGTTTTTTAAAAATATTTTTCTGTCAATTTTCCGCTTATATCAATGATTTTGGTGGTTTGTAACCATTCAATATGGCGGAACTTTAAATTTTATCTAATTCATTCTGGCGTATGTCTTCAAATAAAGATATACTGGTAGTTCTCAGGGTCATCTGTTAAAGCGGATATTTAAAAAAAAAACGTCACCACCTTAAGTGAAGCCAAGATAATGCGTTTAGAAGGAAATGTGAATAAATTCATAAATTTTACGAAAGATAAACTGCCTGAATTACACAAATCTGGTGTCTATATCCTGCGCTGTTTGTGGTAGTCATTATTACGGTCAGGCGAAAAGGAAAATAGGCACTATACTCTGTTCAACAAAAGTTGGAGTGGGCGTGTCCAGTTAAACTTCCTATTACAATTGCTAGACATTGTTGCCAAAGTAGAATCAACAATGTCTAACAACTGAAATAGAAAGTTTAACTGGACACGCCCACTCCAACTTTCGTTGGATAGAGTGAACACATAAAATATATTAAAAATTGTGACTTAGAAAAACATAGTATGGAATCTAAACTTAAAGATGACCGCAATAATGTGAAAGACTTGCGCGTGTCTATGACCCCATCGTGTTAAAGTTCTTAGAGTCTATGGAGATAGCCAAGGAATCACCCAATCAGCTACTTAATAGTGACACTGGCCCTATGAACCTAGCTGGGTGGACAAACATTACTAAACATATTAGGTAATTTCCTTGGCTATATCTGATTGGTGTTTATTTTTTATGTAGAGGCTTGTATAATCTTCTCACTGTTGTTCTCTACACTCGTTTAAAGACGACGACTTGATCGTAGAAATGCGCATACGTATTATTAAAAAAATTAGTTAAGGCATCGTTATCCAAAGATAAAAGGGTTTTAGTATCAAAATGTTACGAGCACTAGTGGTTCGTGACTATAATAAGTGGAGGGGCACAAATACAAAATTTCAGGTTTTCTTAGGCCTTTTCGTACAAAAGTTATAGCTTGATTTGTATTTGGAGCCTCGCGGCCCCTGCTGAGGCCTCAGAGGACTATATCAATTTTAGTGTGCAGTAGTTAAATTTTAAACAACACATTATAAATATAAAACATTTCAGGTTTCTGGACTTCCGGTTTTAAATTTATAGCTTGATTTGAGATTCAGGCCGCAACTTCCCTGCTAAGAGACTTATAGAATTTTTAATATAGATTAGCTAAATTTTTAAATACTACACTATGATTAAACAAAATTTCAGGACGGTAGGCCTTTCCATTCTAATTTTATAGCTTCAATTGTATTTAAGGCGCTAGAGGCCTCGAAACCTATACCAGTCTCCTTGTATATTGTATATAATTTTTAAGTAACTCACTGTAAAAATATAAAACTTCAAGTTCTTAGGCCTTTTTATTATGCAAATGTTAGAGGTTATTGGTGATTTGGGCTTCAGGGCCCCTGTGGAGACCTAAGAGCCTTATACCAGTTTTTCGTGAATATTAGCTAAATTTTTTAGTAAACTGCTATAAGTATTCAGATTTTCAGATTTCTAAGCCTATTCGTTCAAACATTATAGCTCTATTTGTGTTTAGGGACTCTGCCAGGGCCACAGACGACTATATAAGTTTTAGTATATAAGAGCTAAAATTTTAAATAAAACACCATAAATATGCAAGAATTCAGATTTCTGTACTTCCGGTTCAAAATTATAGCTTGATTTGTGACTGGGGGCTCAGGGCCCATGTCGAGACCCAAGAACCTTATACTAGTTTTTAGTGTAAATTAGCTCATTTTTTAAGTAATTTTCTGTAAGTAAACAAAATTTCAGATTTCTAGACCTTTTCGTTTAAACGTTGTTGCTTGTGTTCGGGGCCTGTGGGGCTCTGCTGGGGCCTGTATTACTCTCTTTGTATATTTGCAATATTGTTTTAGTACTACACAATGAGGATATACTAAATTTCAGGTTCCTAGGCCTTTCCGTTTAAACGTTATAGCTTCAATTGTATTTGGTGCGTCGAGGCCCCTGGCGGGGTTCAAGAGGCTTATATCAGCTTCTTCTATATTGGCTATATTTTTTAGTACCAAACTAAAAATATACAAAATTTCAGGTTTCTAGACCTTTCCGTTCAAAAGTTTAACTTGATTTGTATTTGAGGCCTCGGGGTCTTCTGGCGGGCCGCATAGGCCTACATCACATTTCTTGTATATTTGCTAAATGTTTTTTAGTACAACACTATAAATATATAAAATTTCAGGTTCCTAGGTCGTTCCCTTCAAATGTTATTGCTTCAATTGTACTTGGGGCCTCGGGACCTCTGGCTGGGCCCTAGAGGCTTCTATCACTTTTCTTGTATGTTGGTTTTATTTTTTTAGAACCGCAATAAAAATTTCAGGATTTTAGGCCTTTTTTTTTCATGAAATTTCAAAAAGGAACTATGAAATTCATGAGGGGCCCCGGGCCACCTAAGAGGATTCGCTATATTTTTCACACCGTCCTCTGTATAGAGCCTACGTGTGTAGAAAATATCAAGCCTCTAGGTCAATTCTTTCAAAAGTTATGGCATCAAAGTTTTACGAGTAGTAGCGGGAGAATTCGCTATACTTAAAATAGAGTTCTTTAAATTCTGACGTCACTAGTCAAACTCCGACGTCACAAATCGCTTAAACGCAATCAAAACTCCATAGACATTAATAGAAGTCAGTTGGGGAAACCCCGTAGCCGACGAAAAAGACAGGCCTGGGCACTCAAAACTCACCTGACCATAGTAGTCTGAGCAACAATCCAACTTTCATTGTCCCCGATAGGCATGGTCCCCGGTTCGAATCCGGGTCGCGGAATTTTTCCTTCCCCTTTCAATTTGTCTTTCGAAATATTGGAGTGTTTCTTCAGTCATTATCTTATATTTGAATAATTTTCAATATTTAAAAGTTGAAAAATTCATTGAAGACATGAATGAACGACTGAGAGTCGTCATATGATTCACTTAAACTATAGAGGTGGGTCATGGGCCCCACGGTTGGGAAACACTGTGCTAAAACCTTAATAAGTTTGTGGAATTTGTGGTTTTTCATTGTTATTTCTTATCATTTACGGGTTTCTACAGTTTCCTGGCATCATCGGATTTCTTTACTCTATACAAGGTGTATCTGAACGGTCTGTATACAAACTTGGAGGGGAGGAAGTATGGATGATTCTAAGCAAAAAAGTTCTTACGAACGTGGGTCCGAATTTGAACGAAAACTGAGATATGAACAGAAATAAAAACGCCGCCACCAATATCAATAGGTTGATGAGTTTTAGTAAAACAACAGAGTACATATAACTGTGTTCACCGTTAAAATTTGATCGAATTCCAACGAATAGTTTCTGAGTTACGCTGTCAAAATCGTAACACGTGCTGGTTAGTACTCGCATGTGAGCACGGGTTACGCAGTTGGAATTCCATCAAATTTTAACAGTACGCACTTTTTAAAAATCTTAAGATTTCTTAAAAGTGCAAAATGGAGGGAGGGAGTCCCAAACTTCGCGGATGGATGCGGCTGCAACAAAAGAAAAAAAAATCATTATACAGAACTATTAATTCACTTTTTATTTGTATTTCCCGTCGCCAAAAACTAATACGAAAGTAACTTTTCAAAAAGATGGCGACTTCAAAACTGCTTCATTCTGACGAAGTTATCTTATCTTATCTTGTACAGAGGGTAGATTATCGCAGAACGATAATCGGCGGCATTTACTTCTTCGAGGGAGTTTTGCGCCATCCGAGTTACTAACGACTGCTACGAGATGACAGTAGTAGCCAGGACCGACGGCTTAACGTGCCCTCCGAAGCGCGGGGGGGGGCCCCCCCGGTCATGATGGAAGAGTGGCTGGCGGACGAACGAACCAGTAGCTATCACTAGCTGCTGGAAATCCAGCACTGGTCCTCAGCAAATGGGTCAGACTAAAGTCCCCCAACAGCTGTGCCCCAAATAGCCGTCCCACCTAGCAGTGGTTCTCAAGCCTGAAGTTGCTTAACTCCATCGATCGACGAGACAACCAGGCCACAGCCACCCCCTTCTGACGAAGTTGCATTCAGTCCTGATGAACTTCAAACGAAATTAGCACAGTACTTTAATTATACAGTAAATACAATTTTTTTAATTATATGCAATAATCTTCTCTGTAAAGCTCTGGCTTACTAGTTTCTTGGACTCCCTCTGGTGCCAGGTTTGCTTAGTATTTTCTACCATGGTGGCTAGAGCGGTCGGAAAAGTTCCGAATCCGTCGTCATTGTAAAAAAGAAAAAAAATTAAAACCCAACCTCCCTCTTCGGGATGTAAAATCTGTATACCCCGCGGGTTATTGACGCAAAAATGTGGTGCTTTCGCCGCTAGGAGACGCTGAAGATTCTTAAAATCATCCTTCTACTGCCATTCCTCGAGACAAATGTCACTAACTTGGTGGTGGTAAATGAACCGAACATTTGTACCGTACCTATCCATAATATCCGAGAATTTGAATATGCCGCCCAAACCAAACCCAATACGAGGTTCTGCAGCTAGATGCCTTTTGGTGCACCTTTCAGCTGCTGCTCTGTCCAGTTTCGTAATCGTAGGCACATTTCTTTGTTATTGTGAGTTATTGTTTTTGTGAGTGGTTCCTGTAAAACGGGGATCCAGTTATAGACTGGCCAGCTCTATCACTCGGTTTGAATCCGATGGAAAATATAAAGGCGCAGTTAGCTCGTGCTGTTTATGCTGGTGAACAGCAGTTCTCAAATGTGCAAACTTAAAGACAACCATTATTGACGAACGGGATTATCTTGATATATATTACTTATAAAAAAACCTTATAGATACAATGCCTGATCGCATATCTCAAGTTTCGTTGGAAAAGGTAATGTCCAATAAACTATTAAACAGATGTTTGTAGTTGATTAGCCATTTTGTGTAAATTAGATAAAAACGTTATTATTAGGTGCAAGTCTATAGTTTCTAAAGTTAGCTCACTTCTCCGTAGAGATAAAATTACTTTAAAAAAGTTTCAGTATTTAATTTATACCTCAAATTAGAACCAAAATTGTTGTGAATTATTTGCTATCACCTCTCCTCCACCCTGGTTCGCCCTTAATTGATGACGTGAGTAACGAGTGTGAAACTTGAGCTCAACCCTTCAGGCCCAATTTAGACGCTTTGCATTCTGCGTGCCTTACATGGACGGATGAGTTTAATTAGCCGAACCCGAGACCCTTCCCTCCGTTCACTGCGGTGGACAAGCGAAGCCAGGCTTTTATTTGATAAACGCGTAATCATTTCCGGCAAATGACTAATATCCGTTTCCTAAAGCGACGTGTGCGGGAGGAAAAATTCCCCATTTATAGGTGGGTTCCTCGAATGGCGAGCCTCCTTTTGTTATCGCTCCCAGAAGGTGTTGACGCCTTTTCTTCAAGCCGTTGCTCTCCTCGAACAGACTGTTCGTGATTTACATCGAGAAAAAGAGCCCATCGCCGGGTTCATTTTGTATTAATGGACATCGTAACTAAATTCGCTTATTGTTCTTTCTTAAGTTCTTGATGAACGATCGTGCGGAAAGAGAAAAGCCGGTTTCAGAATGGAGGCCTTTTTTTCAGATTACTTTTGTTTGAAAGAATTAATTTGTGAGCACTGGGGATTAATAAGAAGAAAAGTCAATCGATACAATTTTTACCGGGAAGAACTTAATGGGAAACGCCTCGAATGAAGAGATGGCGTGAGGGAGAAATCAATAGAGAGGACATTTCATATTATTGGATTCGTTTTTCATTTTTCACCTCCCTCTTTTTCTTCCACTCGCCCTGCAAAAAAAAAAGTTGAAACGATTTCTTCGTTGAAGAGGAAAAATTTCCTTTCGGTGCTTAATTTTGGAGCCATGTTTAGATAGTAATTGTATGGAAAGATAAAAAATGAAAACGAGGAAAGGGAGAGAAAGGACCCCGTTAATTAAACCTAAGTGCAAACAGTCCTAACGAAGTAACGGAGATGATCCGAAAAGTCATTTTCTTGTCACCGCCTGATTAAGGAAATAAATTCTTATATTAAAGAAGAAATGGGAACAGAAGGTCCATGCTTCTTCGTTTCTTTTCAGCAAGAAGATTATTTCCGTTGCAAAAAAGTTACAAACATAGTTCAATAATAAAACTTATTTATTACATAGAGGATAAAAATATACGGGTTTCTTTAAAATACGTTTTTAAATTCATAAGAATCAGTACAATAGACAAAACACTAATTGTTCATTATTATCATCAATAATAGAACATAATAATTCTCAAAAAAAATGGTAAGTCAGAAAGCCATATGTTTAAATGGCTGTATATAAAGTCTGTCTCAAAAGTATAGAGACTTTGCAAAAACTGTCACATTAGCACATCAGTAAATTTTTTGACCATACCAAATAAAACATTATTTATTCACACTGTGAACATGATTATTACATATTTTCAAAAATAAATAGCTTTTCGTTTTTTTACAAAAAAGTATTTTGAAATAATCAGTACAAAAAAGTGTCTCAAAAGTATAGAGACTCACCTCCAAACTGAATGGTCATAACCTGTTTTAAATAAAATTGACCCTTTGGAATAGTCCAAATTATAAAGTAAGTTATAATTTGTATTTAATTTCTGCACAATAAAGAGTGACAATGGTGGAAAAGACATTTCTAAAGATGAAATACAATGTAAGTGAAATCTGGAGGTTGACAGCAAATGGCAAGACAGTTAGAGAAATTTCTGCTGAAATTGGAAGATCGAAGCCTGTTGTACACAAAATCGTTGCAGAGAAACGGATATGTGAAGCTAAGAAGAGAACAGGATGGCCAACAAGCACTACTGAACGAGATGTGCGCCAGATTTTTCGGCTTGCTGCTACTGGTACAAATTCCTTACGGAAAATACCACGTGAATTGGGTGGACAAATATCCAAAGATACTGTACACAGAAGTATTAAGGCAAATCCTGTACTTGCTTACACCAGGAAGAAGACAAAACCACGTCTAACCAAGGAGCACAAGAGAGTTCGATTGGAATGGGCTCGGGAGCGTATGTCGTGGACAGATGAGTGGCTTTCTGTAATTTTTTCTGATGATAATTTTTTCCAGCAAGGCAGTGGAAGTGTGATGGTGTGGGGTGGATTCTCCTTCAATGGGACTACCAGTTTGGCATTTTTGACTGGGAGACAAAACTCCTTAAAGTACCAAGAAACACTGGAAAACCACTTGGTACCTTTCATGTCTTTTTTGGTTGGGAACAATGGCATTTTTCAGCAGGACAATGCTAGTATACACAAATCGCAGTCAACAAACCAGTGGTTTGAAGCACAGGGTATCAATGTGATGAAGTGGCCAGCCAAAAGTCCGGATTTGAATCCTATTGAGAACCTTTGGGCAGTGATGACACACAAAATTTATGCAAACGGTAGACAGTACTCTTCCATTGCAGAATTGAAAAGTGAAATCGAAATGGTTTGGTTTAATTTGGATCCAAGTCTTCTTTAAAACTTGATCTCATCAATGAAAGAT
>JAHWFO010072481.1:0-16537 GCA_023313115.1 Rhysida immarginata
GCGAGACGCCAGGGCTGTACTACCGCTCCACTGAGTAATTTATTCATCTTTTGCTTGTACTAATACTGTACTTGTGCAAGA
The DNA here is from genome assembly GCA_023313115.1 of Rhysida immarginata. Classification (NCBI taxonomy): domain Eukaryota; kingdom Metazoa; phylum Arthropoda; class Chilopoda; order Scolopendromorpha; family Scolopendridae; genus Rhysida; species Rhysida immarginata. Next base: position 82 of record JAHWFO010072481.1, read on the forward strand.
CACTGAGTACTTAAATTCAAATATTTCTGAATCTGTATAATTTTTAACTTCTACCATTTTTTTAACCGCTTTGTGTTCTAGTTTCTTTTTTACTGTCATTAATAAAATCTTTTATTGTTTACTATGCAAAGTGTTTGTTGACTCATTACTAGCCATAAATAACACCCACCTCATTATCTTGTAAGCGAATTTTACACTGTCTTGGATATCCAACAGTTGTATCGGTAATGGGGTCACAAATTCTGACTTGTTTTGTTTCTAAAAATATATGAATAGCTGTGTTCTTTATGGCCTCAAAGTTGAAAAGCTGTATAATTACTGACTGTAATTTTTGTTGCAATGGCATTCATTGAACTTTGCTAACCATTTGGAGAATGTTGTATCGACAAGCCATACGTGGTTAAAATGGTGGCATCATTTCTTTAAGCTTAAACTATTGTGCTTAATGCTGTTCTGCAAATATATTTGGAGAATAGATAAGTAATTTTTTGTTGTAAAAGGTAAAAGTATTTTTTCCTGAGATGTTAGTGACTACATGCAGCAGTTAGTTGCAATTTATATGTAGAGGCGAATGCTAATTCTCAATCCTGTTCTCAAGAATATTTTGATATTTGCTCTGATGAGCAATCAGTTTTCCTTTCATTCAATGCCCAGCTTAAGGAAACATTAATTTACAAATGTCAAATAATTATGACTTTGAAGTACATGCATATTTGATTTATATTATAATGTAATACAATCTCTGAAAATTAAGTTCGGTGAATGACGTCACACCCTAATCTGTGCGAGCTTTACGCGAGTAACAATGCATGTGAATACAAGCCCATCATTGTTTAAGCAAGTTCAGACAGGTCACGTTTGTGCGTGCAATGGTTTAGCAGATGCTCGTTTCTTCAGTCGAAGGTGTAGCGTGCGCACGTAACTGTGGATAATGGATCAAAGAAGAACGCTGCCGTAATCGTGCAAAGTTTCTGGCCAATAAAGGGGTCGTATCCATAGCTCATCCACCTTATTCACCAGACTTGGCACCGGCAGACTTTTTCTTGTTCCCACGCCTGAAACGGGCCTTAAAGGGACACAGATTTGCGGACATCAAGCAAATGTGACACGTGAACTTAAAGTCATCCCTAAGGAGCTTCCAGGACTTATACACCCGATCCCAAAAGTGTATTGCCTTCCAGGGTGATTATTTCGAAGGGCAATAAAGTAAATGTGGCTCTATCTGTTTTGCATTTTGTTGTGTGAACTCATCCACCGAACTTAATTGTCAGAGGTGGTAGTATAATGTTTCATTAATTGATTGGAATTTCATAAGAGTATCGAAAAAGGCTAAAAATTACTTGTTAAAGACTAAAAATTGAAATCTTTGGTGGGGGGGAGGTTCTAGAAATTTTTGGCATCGACTACTAAGGTCATTTTGCGCCTTTTACACAAGTTATATCTTTACGCAGCCCGGGACAAACACGAACATCCATGTCCACAGCGGGATTCGAACCCACGGCCAGGCGTGCTCGAGCACTAGAAAGCCTACGCCCTAGCCCTCTCGGCCACCTGGCCGGCTGGAATCTTTGGGAATATTCCAGTGTTGTTGAAAGAATTTTTAAAGTAGCACAGGGTATTGTTTTATAACTGTGGTCTATCATGTGCTCGGTGTAATTGACTAAGTTGAGTGGTACTTAGTTTCATTTATATATTTTTTTGTTCGTAGCTGTGAGCGTGTTGGTTAAGTAGAGCTGGAGTTGTGATTTGTCTCTGCTTTGTCAATGTCTTAATTGGCTTTTGTCTCCTTCCCTATTTGATGGGTCTAGGGGCGATCCTTAAGCAAATCAAAAGCCAATATTTTGCCATATGTAGTTAATGTAACTCCTGATTGTACACAATCCAGTGAATTGATTGCTATGTAATTTGCCCACAACTGTTGAGCATTTAAATTTAATTAATTCTGTTCCTTTTCAACCTATGCTACCACATTTTGTAATCATATTTATCTTTTTCAATTAATCCCTTTTCCCCCCTCCGTGGGCACTACCTTGTCGTGGTGGAGAGGCTTGAGTGCCTCAGTGATGCATAAGAACAAACTGTCATTTTAATGTAAGTAGAAATAAATAACTCTTTCGCCACAACAAATAGGAAAAATACAACCTGTAAGATCTTTTCGGAAGCGATTGCTACCATCGTTCAGCAGCTTGGAGCCCCTCTAGTCGGAATCGATGAGAGAACTGCCTGTATAGTGAGGCCTACGTTGACCAATCTCGTTCAAACTGCGAAAGACTCAAGTGTTCCTTCGTGTTGATTGGTTGGTTATTCTGGCCAGCCATTTAATTAACGAAGAATCGCTAATTGGGCCCATATCAAAATTAAGAATCGATTTTTTATCTACCCGATGTATTGCAATGCTTTCAAAAGGGTCCAGAAGGTGTTTCTTGTTTATTGAAGATATCATTTTTACATTAGTAATAGGAAAGTCGTGGCCGGTGTCGATGGAGTGCTTAGCAACTGCAGACTGATTACTCCTTCCGTATTTTCTGTGTGCCAAGTGTTCTTTATATCTGGTTTTAATATTGCGCGCCGTTTGACCTCGATAAACCTTGTCACATTGCGCACATTTGATTTCGTAGATTCCTGATTTGAGTAACGTGGGGATTTTGTCCTTTGGGGATTTTGTTCTGGTTACTGAAACAAATGGAAAGGACACAAGATTTAAGTGTTGAGCTGAGTCCTTTGACAAGATGCTTATTGTAGGGTAAAGAAATCATACTTTCCTTGTTTTTGTGTCTGCCAAGCGTTGTGATGTCGTTAATGAACTTTTTGAATTTCCTTTTTCTGAATAAATCCACAATGGTGCGATTGTTGTACCCGTTTCTGGTCGCGATGTTAAGGGTGATTTCTTTCTGGAACCATTCTTGACTCAATGGAATGTTTAGAGCCCTGTCTAGCATTGAAATAAAGGTGGCAGTCTTTTGGTTCAACGGGTGGCTGGAGTTCCTTGGAATGTAGTTGAGCCCGTTCGACGGTTTCCGGTAAATGTCAAATTCTGACATTATTAAATTCCGGTAAAGGTCTTGCCTTCTAAAGATTATTACATCCAGGAATGGAAGCTTCTGATCTTCTTCCAATTCCATAGTGAACTGCACTGATGGGAAGAAACTATTTATGTGTTGAAGAAAATCATTAACATCGCACTTATTCGTATCAAAAATAGTAAAAATGTCATCCACATAGCGGAACCAACAATCTGGAAAGTAGAAGTTTGAATTTCTGAGCATGTCTTCAAAACTTTTTAAAAATACTTCTGCCAAGATGGGACTTAAGCAAGAGCCCATTGGTGTGCCTTCAGTCATCTTGTATACCTTATCTTGAAAACTAAAGATATTATTGTTAATGCAAAGTCTAATAAGTTTCAAACATTCGTCTTGTACCTTGGTCGGCACTTTATTGTTGTGCAGGATGTTGGTTAAAAAGTTGACCGTTTCTTGTAAAGGGATGCTAGGAAATAAAGATACTGTGTCAAAGGAGATCAATACTTCTTCCTCCTTAATTGTCACAATTTTTAACTTGTGCTGTACCTTTTCAACTAAATCGATGTTGTTTTTGACCGAGCTGTCGCAATCTGGCAGTTTCAAAGTTTTTAAAAAATTGGCTAAAAACTTTGAAATTCGGTATGTTGGGGAGTCTATATTTGACACAATCGGTAAACAATATAGACGTGGTAAAACAGGATTGCTAATAATCAGTGATGAAAACAATTTTCGGGGAATTAGATTCGGACTGGATTTGACCACTTTTTTGACGTCCCTAATGAGTTTGGGTAGCGGGATTTATTGACTATTGTAAAAGGGGCCTTCGGATAATAGTCCTCTTTACTGGGAATGACTATGCTATTACCCTTGTCGCTCTTCAAGTAAAAGCACTCTTAATTATTAAGACTTTTGATAGTGTTGGAGAAATACATAAAATTATCTGTAGAGAAATACATAAAATTACGGTCAAGAATTTGGGTACATTGTTCTCTAAGCCCTTTTTTTCGAGATTCCGGTAGAAACTTGAACCCTCCTTCTAAGTGTCCTACTAACGCTTGAATGTCTTTATGTTTATGATTAACAGAAAATTTTAATCCCTTAGAGAGGAGCTTGATTTCATTGTTGCTGAATCTTTGGTCCGTTTGGTTAACAACTATATTACTGTTTTTCGTATTACCTGTTTCTGTCCTAGGTTGATGATCTCTAATGATCGTTTCAAATTTATGCTCTAATTTAACGTTTTTTGTGTCTAGTTTGGCTTGGTTCACATAATTAACCTTCCAAAACCTGTCATCTTAATGCAGTCTGTTGTAAGTGTGGCCTGCGCGGAGATGAGATGGAAGCTTGTTCAAACGAGTTCCGGTGTTGTAATTGTAAAAGAGCCCATTCTGCCCTTTCAAGAGACTGTCCTATTTGGCGGAAGGAAAAGAAAATCCAAGAGGTTCGTGTCCTTGGGGGTTTGTCTTTTCCGAAAGCACGTAGGCAGGTAGAACAGAATGAAGTCCGTAACTATGCAGCAGTGGTTAAGAGTCGTCCTTCTGTTAAGTCATTTGGAACAATGACTGATCTGCGTAGTGTAGACTTTTCCTGTGGAACTTCCACCTCCACAGAACCATCTGCTAGCATCAGGCGGACTTCGAAATCGATTTCACCACCAGGAACTCCTCCAAAAACTTCGGAAAGAGAAGAAGGGAAGAAATGGTGTAGTAGAAACTACACCAAATTCTCCAATTTTCGGGAGAGGGCCAGACTTCCCTTAAAATTTACAGGTATCTCCTATTGAGGAGATGAAGTTATCTCGGGGGTTTAAACTTATATCTTAAAACTTCATCATTGCACTGTTACAATGGAACCATAATGGATTCTTTTGTCGCTTAGAAGACCTAAAGCTCTTAGTTAATAAGTTCTCCTTCTCCTTATTGGCTTTGCAAGAAACGTTCCTCTTCCCATCCCAGTCTCCTACCCTAAAAGGGTTTAATTTTATTAGGAAGGATTATACATCGGGAAATAAAACCTGTGGCGGTGTTGCCAACTTAGTTCAAAGATATCTGCCTTTTACTACCATCAATTTAACATCTAAGCTTCAGGCAGCAGCAGTTCTCTCACCTCTATCTGTATGTTCACTGTATCTACCTCCGGAGCAAAATACGGACGAAACATCTTTGTCATCTCAGCTGTGTGAACTTCCAAGCCCCTTCCTAATTCTGGGTGATTTTAACGGCCATAATCCCATTTGTGGGTCTATAAAGCTCTCTGAAAGAGGAAATATGATAGAAAAAGTTTTGAATTCTTTTAGCATCAATTTGTTAAACGATGGCTCACCAACATTCCTACATTCAGCCAACGGCTCTCTATCATGCATCGATCTATCTATACCCTCTTCATCTTTCACACCTAATTTAGCCTGGAGCGTACTCCAGATTTGCATGGTAGTGATCATTTCCCGATTAGTATTTCCCTGAATTCTTCTACTTTTTCCAACCCTCTAACCCCCTCCGTGGGCACTACCTTGACATGGTGGAGGGGCTTGAGTGCCTCAGTGATGCTAAGGGCTATGCTGGATCGGGTCACCCAAGCCAGACAGGCCTTAGCAGAGAGGCCAGACTAAAAGTGTCCGGTCAGTTGTGGACCCTTCCAAAGGGACCGGTGCTCGCAATGCAGGCATGTTTATGACATGGCCTCCATTACGACCAGTACGTCCACCTGCGTGTTTGCCGTGCGCAGCGACCCTACTTCTGGGGAAAGGGGGATCCTGGTGGTTGAGGGAAAGCATTCCGAAACAACACACCACTTTGGCCCCTGCTTCTCGGAAGGATGGGTGGTCTGGATGAGCCCGTCCAGATCAATCGTCTGGTCGTTGCTCCTTGGAGCTTCGACTATAGGGTTAGGCGCAGCCTATATTCCCCTCGTATCCCTGGTGCCAATGTACATCCCCTTGTTGGGCTCGGTGGTGGGTGGGGAGCGAGGGAGATGAAAATTTCTCCTAATTAATATGGGAAATCAAATTAAGCTAGTTAATCCAAAACCAAAGAACGATCGTGAAGAGAGATCGAGCCGTAGACCGCCAAAGAATCCGAAGTTTTTGGAGATGAAATTAGCAAGTGGGAAGTCGTTTAAGACCATCACCCCATTTCTAATTTCAAAAGAACTTAAACGCCTCGTTGGGGATATAAAACATCTGCTCATTGAAGTCTTTAAGGATAAGGAAGCCTCCACCCTGCTATCCTTGAAAACGTTTGCAGGGAAAGCCGTTTCGGTTTCTCCCCATGCAACATTAAATTACAAGAAAGGTGTTTTCACGTGCCAGGACCTGGAAGGAATGGGGGACGAGGAAATCATTGTCGAATTGGATGATCAATCTGTAGTTGACATTCGCCAGATCGCTCCAAGAAGGAATGGTGTTCCTCATCTTACAAATTCATTCATTGTTACCTTTGAGGGAACAGTTTTGCCTGATACCATCTATATCGGCTATATCCACTGTCACGTGAGACCCTTTATCCCCAACCCGTTGCGATGCTTCCACTGTTAGAAGTACGGCCACACGAGATCAAACTATCATTTTTATTGCCGTTTGTTGCAAGTGTAGCTTGCCCGGACATGAGATGGATGATTGTTCAAACGAGTTCCGATGTTGTAATTGCAAGGGAGCCCATTCTGCCCTTTCTAGAGACTGTAGTATTTGGCGGAAGGAAAAGAAAATCCAAGAGGTTCGTGTCCTTGGGGGTTTATCTTTTCCGGAAGCACGTAGGCCGGTAGAACAGAATGAAGTCCGTAACTATGCAGCAGTGGTTAAGAGTCATCCTTCTGTTAAATCAGTTGGAACAATGACTGATTTGAGTATTGCACACTTTTCTTGTGGAACTTCCACCTCCACAGAACCATGTGCTAGCACTAGTCGGACTTCGAAATCAATTGCACCATCTGGAACTCATCCAAAAACTTCGGAAAGGGAATATGGCAAGAAACGCTCGTCAGAGGTGTCACTTTCCTCTGACCCCTCCAAGAAACGTTTTGTAGAAACTACACCGAATTCTCCAGTTCTGGGGGGAGGAGGGACAGACTTCCCTATAAACTTACAGGTGTCTCCTATTGAGGAGATGGAGTTATCTCGGTAGTTTAAACCTACATCTTAAAACCTTCATCACGGCACTGTTACAATGGAACCTTAATGGATTCTTCTGTCGATTAGAAGACCTACAGCTCTTAGTCAATAAGTTCTCCTTCTCCTTATTGGCTTTGCAAGAAACGTTCCTCTTGCCATCCCAGTCTCCTACCCTAAAAGGGTTTAATTTTATTAGGAAGGATTATACATCGGGAAATAAAGCCTGTGGTGGTGTTGCCATCTTAGTTCAAAGATCTTTGCCTTTTAGTACCATTAATTTAAAATCTAATCTCCAGGCGGTAGCAGTTAGAGGCTTATTCAAAGATCTCTCACCTCTAACTATATGTTCACTGTATCTACCTCCGGATCAATATACGGATGAAAATTCTTAATCATCCTTGCTGTGTGAACTTCCAAGCCCCTTCCTTATTCTGGAGGATTTTAACGCCCATAATCCCATTTGGGGGTCTATAAAGGTCTCTGAAAGAGGATATATGATAGAGAAAGTTTTGAATGCTTTTAACATCAATTTGTTAAACGATGGCTCTCCAACATTCCTCCACTCAGCCAACGGCTCTCTGTCATGCATCAATCTATCTATATCCTCTTCATCTTTCACACCTAATTTAGCCTGGAGCGTATTCCCGTATATACATCGTAGTGATCCCACAGGGAAGTGTGCTGAGTCCCTTCCTTTTCCTCATTGCTATTAATAAGGCTTGTTTACAACTTCCATCTACTGTGAACTATTCCTTGTACGTTGACGATATCGCCATTTACTGTCGAGGGTCCTCAATGTTTTTTATTGAGCGTCAACTGCAAATGGCCATCAACAAGCTTGTTACCTAGAGCAACGGAGTAGGCTTCACATTTTCACCCCAAAAACAAGGGCCGTACACTTTTGCTTTTTGATAGGCCTCCATCCAGACCCGGATCTTACTCTTTATAGATCCCCGATCTCAGTGGTGGACTCCCACAAATTATTGGGTCTGACCTTTGATAGAAAATATCATGGCTTCCACATCTTCGTAATTTAAAAGCGAGATGCTTACAAGCCATGAATGTTTTGCTCTGTATTTCCGCTACCAAATGGGGCGCTGATAGGAAGATGCTCTTATTTTTATACGGCTCCCTAGTTAGATCTAAACTGGACTATGGAAGCTTTGTATATGCCTCTGCTTCAAAGAGCACCTTGAAGCTGTTAGATCCCATTCATAATCTAGGCATAAGAATTGCCACAGGAGCTTTCCGTACAAGTCCAGTAGAGAGCCTTTATGTGGAGGCTTCTGAGACCCCATTATGGTTTAGAAGAGCCAAACTCCTCCTTAAATATGTTCTTCGTATATGTGGTGAAAGTCTGCACCCAGCTTTTGCCTGTTTATTTTATAAACCTAGTATTCCTCCACCTCATACATTTAGAAGCATAAACAATATGCTCAAAAATCTTTTGGAGAACCTGAACCTCTCTTTCCAGTCATGCATAGCCGAGAGGTCGGAGATGTTCCTCAGTGGATTCTCCCCCAACCAGATATAAATTACAACTTGTTTGCTGGGAAAAAATCTAATTTTATGGAAGCTGAAATTAAGGCACTTTTTAGGAATGTTTTAGAATCCCTCCCTGATGGCTTCCACATACACACAGATGGATCCAAATCAGAGGACGGAGTTGGCTGTGCGTTCCTTATAGATAATTTGGTATTTTCTTATCATGTGCCAAACGAATTTTCCATTTTCTCTGCGGAATTGTTAGCCATAGCCAGACCGTTAGAGTTCTCTTTTAATTATCCAAATTCCAACTTTTGGATTTTCTCCGATTCCCTGAGCGCCTTGCAATCCTTGGAGTCATTCAATACAGACAACCCTTTTGTTATAAGAATCCAGGAATATCTTTATTACCTGGATCTCCAAGGTACCAGAATTTATTTTGTTTGGATCCCTAGCCATATGAGTATCCAGCAAAATGAACGGGTCGACAAGGCGGCAAAAGACTCTATTACAGACTTACCTATCTCGGAACTACTCTCAATTCCCGAACATTTGTTCCCGGTCATCTACAAGAAACTCTTATCTTCTTGGCAAGAATCTTGGCCTCTTAACCCAGCGAATAAATTATATGAAATAAAGAGTGCCATTACACCGTGGTCTATACCCTGTCTAACAAACAGGCGAGAAGATGTTGTTCTTACTAGGCTTAGGATTGGTCACAGCCGTCTTACTCATGGCCATTTATTAAAAAAAGACCCAGCTCCATTGTGCTCCTGTGGAGCAATGCTGACTATTAAACATATTCTTATACAGTGCCCTTTACACGCTAATTTACGACGCTCATTAGGGCTGAATTATTCACTAGATTTTTTATTGGGGAACAACCCTATGATTTTTAAAAAAGTGTCTTAATTTTTAAAAATTATTCATGTTTTTAAATTCATATAGTCACCCTTTTATTGTTTTTGCATTGTATATATCTGATCATTAAGCGTATGTTTTACTTTATTTTATTTAGTTCCCTTTACACACTAATGACTTACATTGCCTTATATTAATATTTCTTATTATGGGAGAACCCTGGGAAAAGTGTCTGTTTTTAAATTTATTAATGATTTTAAAATCCTCAGTCATATATTTTATTGTTTTTCCATCTTTGTCATTCACGTTTTTATAAATGTTTTTCATCTGATTTTTTTTTTGAGGCTCATAAACTGTGGGTTTTTAAACTTTCTGTCGGGCGCAAAATGGCCATAGCAGCCGACGCCCTAAAATTCCAACCAACCAACCAACTAACCAACCAACCCTCTAACACGTTGGAAATTGGATAAAGCAGACTGGTAGGGCTTCCAATCCCATCTACAGTTTGAGAATAAAACACCCTTTCCCTTTGTAGATGAGGCTGTAGAGGATCTCACTTCCCTCTTCCTCCATGCGGCAGAACAATCCATTCCTAAGTGTAGATCCTCTTCCACGAAAATTTCAGTGCCATGGTGGAATGAAGAATGTGCCCTAGCGGTTCGAGAACGTAAGAGAGCTCTCCGCATAACCCACTCTTGAGAATCTTATTACTTACAAGAAAAAAAGGGCCAGTTGTAAACTAATCATTTCCAAAAATAAGAAACTCTGTTGGAGGGATTATATCTCCTCCATTAATAAAAGCACTCTTCTTCGAGCTATCTGGAACATGATTAGGAAAATAAATAGGAAACGACTCCCGGAGAAACTACTTTCTATCATACATAATGATCATACGTACTATGACCCAAATGAGGTAGCGAAATTCTCGGAAGAACATTTCCTGAAGTTTCCCAAACCAAAAATTATCCTCCATCCTTTCAAAGACAAAAATGCATCGAGGAATTGCATGCTATAAGTCCCGAAACACTGAAGAATATAATCTCCCGTTCACTTTGCGGGAACAGCACTATGCCATGCCCTTCGTTGTTCTAGGGTTTCTGCCCCAGGCCCAGATGAAATTTTATATGCTTTCCTGCAACATTTCACGCAGGAAGCTTATGCACACCTTCTCTCTTTGTATAATTACATCTGGTTCCAAGGTGAGGTTCCCAGTCTATGGAGAGAGGCAATTGTAATTGCTATTCCTAAACCAAATAAAGACCACACGTGCCCTTTAAATTATCGTCCAATTGCATTAACTAGTTGTCTGTGCAAAGTCTTGGAAAGGATGGTCTCTGTCAGACTTATGTGGTGCCTAGAAAAAAATCACCGGATTTCTAGGTTTCAGTGCGGTTTCCGTAAATCCCGTTCAACTATTGACCACATTCTCCGGTTAGAGCATGAGATTCATCTAGCAGAGAGAAATAGACAACATGTGGTAGGGGTTTTCTTCGATCTGAAAAAGCCTACAACACAACCTGGAGGTATGGAATAGCAAGTCCTATGCGGAAATACGGCCTTTTAGGTCGACTCCCTTCTTTTATATACAATTTTATGAAGAATAGAACCTTCCGAGTTCGGGTAGGCTCAGCGGTTTCAAGCGTTTTTACACAAGAGAATGGTGTACCACAGGAAGTGTACTGAGTCCTTTCCTCTTCCTCATTGCTATCAACGAGGCTGGTTTACACCTCCCCCCACGGTGAATTATTCTTTATACGTGGACGATATTGCCATTTACTGTAGAGGGTCCTCAATGAGCTCTATTGAACGCCAACTACAATTAGCCATTAATAAACTTGTTTTGTGGAGTAACGATGTTGGCTTTAAATTCTCATCTCAGAAGACAAGGGCCGTTCAATTTTGTTTTTTGACAGGTCTCCATCCTGACCCAGACCTTACTCTTTACGAAAACTATTTTAGTGGTGGACTCTCTTAAATTCCTGGGTTTGACTTTCGATAAAAGTATATCTTGGCTCCCACATCTTCGCAATTTAAAATCGAGATATTTACAAGCAATGAATGTGTTGCGTTCAATCTCCGCTACTAAATGGGGTGCTGATAAGAAGATGCTCTTATTTCTTTACAGCTCCATAGTTAGATCCAAATTAGATTATGGAAGCATTGTTTATGCATCAGCCTCTAAGATTGCGTTGAAGATGCCGTATCCCGTTCACAATCTTGGCATAAGAATTGCCACAGGAGCCTTTCGTACAAGTCCGGTAGAAAGTCTTTACGCTGATGCTTTTTAACCACTGTTATGGTTTAGAAGAGCGAAACTCCTCCTTAAGTATGCTGTCCATGCTCATGGCGATATTATGCACCCAGCTTTTGCATGTCTCTTTGATAAACTTGGGACCTCTCCTCGTCCCTCGGTCAGAAGTAACAACAACTTACTCCAAAATTTATTGGAGAATATGAGCCTCTCATTCCCAGCCATGCATCCCCGAAAAATCAGAGAGGTTCCTCAGTGGATTCTTCCTCATCCAGTTATTAACTGCAGATTGTTCGCTGGAAAAAAAGCGAATTTTTTGGAGCAAAAATCAAGGTACTTTTTAATGATTTTTTAGAAAACCTCCCGAATGGTATACAGACGGCTCCAAATCAGAAGAGGGAGTTGGCTGTGCGTTCCTTATAAACCACTCCGTTTTTTCCTATCGATTGCCGAATGAGTTTTCCATCTTCTCAGCGGAATTGGTAGCTATTTCCAGAGCACTGGAGTATTCTTTTCATTATCCGGATACTAATGTTTGGATATTCGCTGATTCTATGAGTGCTTTGCAATCATTGGAATCATTCTATTCTGACAATCCTTTTGTGCAAAGAATACAGGAATATCTTCACTTTCTGGAAGCCCGAGGTACTAGAATTTATTTTGTTTGGATCCCGAGCCACATGGGTATACCGCAAAATGAACGGGTTGATAAGGTGGCAAAAGATGCTATTACATATTTTCCAGTCTCTGAATTATTATCAATTCCCAAACATCTGTCCCGGTGATCTAGAAAAAACTTGTATGTCCGTGGCAGGAGTCTTGGCCTCTCAACCCAGAAAATAAACAATTTGAGCTAAAGCGTGTTATTTTCCCATGGCAAGTACCCTGTCTCTCAATCAGGCGAGAAGATGTGGTGTTAACTCGGCTAAGGATTGGTCACAGCCGTCTTACTCATGTTCATTTATTAAAAAAAGAACCAGCCCCATCGTGTTCCTGTGGAGCAATACTAACTATTAAGCATATTCTTATTCATTGCCCTTTACACACTAATTTACGACGCTCATTAGAGCTGAATTATTCACTAGATTTTTTGTTGGGGAATAATCCTATGATTTTTAAAAAAGTATTTTTGTTTTTAAAAATTATTCATGTTTTTAAATTCATATAGTAACCTTTTTATTGCTTTTGCATTATATACATCTGACCATTATGTATATGTTGTCTTAGTGCCCTTTACACACAAAGTTTACATTGCCTTACAATATTCATCTCATTTCTTTTCAGGGGAGAAAACCTTGAAAAAAAAAGTTTGATTTTAAAATTCTCAGTCATATTTTTTATTGCTTTTGCATCTTTGTAACTCACGTTTTTATGGATTTTTTCCCCTTTCATCTGAGTTTTTTAAACTTTTGGCCCATAAACCTTGGGTTTTTTAACTTTTTGTCGGGCGCAAAATGACCATAGCAGCCGACGCCCTAAAATCTCAACCAACCAACCAACCATCTTATTCAAAGATCTCTCACCTCTAACTGTATGTTCACTGTATCTACCTCCTGATCAATATACGGATGAAAAATCTTTGTCATCTCTGCTGTGTGAACTTCCAAGCCCCTTTCTTTTTCTGGGTGATTTTAACGGCCACAATCCCATTTGGGGGTCTATAAAGTTCTCTGAAAGAGGATATATGACAGAGAAAGTATTGAATTCTTTTAACATCAATTTGTTAAACGATGGCTCGTCAACATTCCTCCACTGAGCCAACGGCTCTCTGTCATGCATCAATCTATCTATATCCTCTTCATCTTTTACACCTAATTTAGCCTGGAGCGTATTCCCGTATATACATCGTAGTGATCATTTCCCGATTAGTATTTTTCTGAGTTCTTCTACTTTTTCCAACTCCATACTACGTTGGAAATTGGATAAAGCAGACTGGCAGGTCTTCCAATTCCATCTACAGTTTGAGAATAAAACATCCTTTTCATCTGCAGATGAGGCTGTAGAGAATTTCACTTCCCGCGTCCTCCATGCGGCAGAACAATCCATTCCTAAGTGTAGGTCCTCTTCCACGAAAATTCCAGTGCCATGGTGGAATGAAGAATGTGTCCTAGCGGTTCGAGAACGTAAGAGAGCTCTCCGCATTTTTTCCGCACAACCCACTCTTGAGAATCTTATTACTTACAAGAAAAAAAGGGCCAGTTGTAAACTAATCATTTCCACAAATAAGAAACTCTGTTGGAGGGATTATATTTCCTCCATTAATAAGAAAACCCCTCTTCAAACTATATGGAACATGATTAGGAAAATAAATAGGAAACGACTCCCGGATAAACTCCCTTCTCTCATTCAAAATGGTCATATGTACTATGACCCGAATGAGGTAGCAAATATTCTTGGAAAAACATTTGCTGACGTTTCACAAATAAAAAATTACAGTAGCTAGATTCAAAAACTCCGTGTTAGTCGTGTTAAGCGTGTCGTGTTGCCAAAATCTGATGTCACTTCCTGCACGAACCGTGTCCCGTGTTGCAAAACGCCTAGCACGGAGCACGGGCTTTTTATGTCTGTGTTCGTGTTAGTTCTTTAGCACGACATCGGCGCGCATGCTCTTTGTGGCATTCCTCATCTCTCTCATGAAAATTCGTAATGGTCGAAAAACATTGTTAAGGGACATTGTTAGCTCTAAAACAATACAAATCATAAACGTCCAAGTAATCACAAGCTACATTCACGAGGCTTACGAGATAACAAGGCCTGGAAGCGAAAAAGTCATCTGATCATCGGGGTGCTAGCAACAATCCAACCATCATTGTCTCCATCTTGGATATTAACAATTGATGTTTTTCCTTTTGTTGGAAACAATGAAAGCTGGATTGTTGCTAGCACCCCGATGGTCAGGTGACTTTTTAGCTTCCAGGCCTTGTTATCTCGTTGGCCTCGCTACATTCAAAAACTCTGTGCTAGTCCAGAGACAAATGAAAGTAAGAGACTGGCAGTGCCCTATTCATTTCGCTGAGCGCTACTGGTGCCACCGGAAGTGCAGCAATCGCCATGCCGGGAGTGGCAAAAACCTACGGCGGCGTATGTTCTCAATGTAATTTCAGCTGTTTTTGTAGATGATTTCAGGAGGTATTAGTAAGCATAACCTGTTTTCTGATTTTTTAAAAAAAACTTTATTGCATTAACTAACGATAACGTATACTTTTAATGACTTTCAATAGCCGATTCAGTGCCTTACGAATTTTTAAAAGGTCACGTACAACTCGCAACTCCTATCGTTATAATAGAGGCTTAGCCAGAGACAAGTGAAAGCATAGATGAAGAAAAATGAAGAAGCAAAGTTATTTCTTCATCCATGGTGAAAGTAAATGAAACTAGAGGAAGGATGAATATTTTTTCCAATCTTAACTGATTTTTATTATTAAAAAAGTTGATTCTTGTAACTTAATTAGTTTTTAATACCTAGTAAAGATTTTCATTTGTATTGCTAAATAAAAATTAAATTTGAAGCCTCATCATACAGGATTACCAATGGAGTTTCGAAAATAGCTTCAGTTACACAAAAAATTTAAATTGATTTAATCTTTATTGATTTTTAAATATAAGTCGTGATAAGACACTGCATATATTTTCTCCACTTATTTTTTCTGTCAGCCGCTTGGTTTCATGGTGATATCGAATATTACAATATGTGATGACAATAAGTCGAAGCACATGATCGTCAGAAGGTTAAATTAAGTTAAGTCGAAGCACATGAATGGCGAGTTAAATTAGTGAAAATATTAATTTTGTTTTTGTTAGAATTTTGATAGGTGTATTCAATTTAATTGCTATTTGCTCTCCTAGATTATAAAATTCACTCCTAATGATTTTTTCTGAAATTTTGCACAGGTTTACTACATCTTTCGATGGTGTAATAAGGCCTCTTTATTTCTTATTATTATTTCTTATTAAGGCTGTAGCAGCTCTGATATTGCTCTTTCAACGCTTCTTTACATTGAATGCAGATTATAGATTTAATTACAGATCTAGAAACGAATCCTGCCGAATCACAATATTTTGACAAGCTTTTAATATCAGGGATTGGATAATATTGAGACGCATCATCTGATATGGATTCATGATTGTATTCATCAAAGTTATACATGAATTAATGTTTTGTGCTGTGCACACAATTTTAACCTGGTAAATTTAATGCCATTCAATTTGTCATTAATTTAATGTAATCAGTTTAATAAAAAATGCTGTATAATTTTGTTGCCGAAATAAAAGATGTATCCACTTTTTACGAAAAATGTCATCCTTTGGAAATCTACAGCGCAAATGTCTCGTTTTCTAATTTTTTTGTTTAGCTTTGAAATAGCTATTATACACGGGTGTAAGAGCTTGCTGCTTATTTCTTGAGTGACAGTTGTTTTGTTTTGTTTTTTAATGTATTCATCACAATAAAAACGTTTACACCTGTGTTTACTGAAATATCAGATATTTATACTATAAAAAATTTTAAAAGCTGCGTCACAAAATTGTTTTAAGATAATAAAAAATGCAATTTTAATTTTTGTTAATCTGATAATAATGGAATATTTGTAAAGGCAGGACATTTAAACTGGAAGGATATTTAAAAGTTTAATTGCTATCAATAAACAAACCTAACATAATTTGCCAAATATTAGCTAATTGATTTTAAAATTTTAAATTAAAAGAAAACCTGGCAACCTAAAATATTTTTGAAAA
>JAHWFO010072487.1:0-19822 GCA_023313115.1 Rhysida immarginata
TGGTACTATTTTTTTGCAACATTTAAATGTTTTTCCTTTTACAATACTATAACACTTAGAACATTGAAAATAATAATAAGGAACATGTTTTCCATCGACATCACAACCATCTTTATTGCAATTTGGACAGTAATATCTTTATTATTTTCTGTAAGTTCTCTTTCACATATAAAAATGCTTGCATGCTATTAATAACATCAAAGTGATTTTTTGTTTTATATAAATATATTTTTATTTCCTTATCTTCTCCGCGATATATGATAGAATTAAAGTTCTGAGAGCACAGAATATGTATTTGTATATGTAATAATTCTTCTACATGTTTTATATCTTCTAGAGTAAAACCTTCTTTGTTGTATTCATCCAATCTATTACACAATTCAGTTGTTAACTGTTTTTGTAATTTATACCTATCACCCTCTCTAATATTTTTAATTTCATTTGGTGTCAATTCTCTTCCTAAGATTATGTTTGTTTCATAAGTTAAAGCTACAATCACCGCTCCAGGACAACACAGATTATCAGTATATTTTATCTGAGTTATGCACGTTTTTGTTTTTAAATTTTCACTGAAATTTATAATTTTATTTCCTTTGGCCCCTCCGGGCATAGCAATCATGTTCAAATTAAAGGTTGTTTGTGAAATATCAATTCTTTCATTAGACGTTAATGTTTGTCTAACAACCTTACACAAACCTACGGTTGTGTTATTGATTGTACTAAATTTCTGATAACCAGTAGAATAGGGATTTTTAAATACAGTATTGAGCATATCACCTTTACGAAGTTTAGCTCTCTTTTTGACTAATTTTATCAGATCATTGAGAGCTGTCGATATCACATCACATTTACCATCAATCGTATTAATATCAAGAAGTTTCTCTTTTTCTTCTGTTGTAAAGACTACTTTGTAATCAACAGAAAACGCATTAAATTTCTTAATTAATTTTGGATTGATTTCAATAATGTTAGATATCTTATTTTCATCCACGTTTTTTACAGCTTCATCTTTAAATAATTTATCACTTAATAGAAATATTTGATTTAATGTTTTTGGTTTCTGTGGTTTAGGTTTTTCAATGATATCATCCATAAACTTATTAATATAATTAATATTTGGAACTCTTTTTGATCTCTGTGGTCTAGATTTTTCAAAAATATCATCATCAAATTGCAATTCTGCATTTAGTTGTTTATCTCTAAATGAAAATAATTAATTCATTCTTTCTCAGTTTAAAATATCCACGATAACCCTTATTTTTACATATATTTTGCAATTCTGTCACAGTCTCATTTCTGAAATCAAGCACCATTTATTAGAAATGAATTATTAAAAATCCTGCAAGTCTTTCCATTGTATTGAAAAACCAATATTATTTTATTTTAAACTGATTTAAAATATATTCTTTAAATTCTTCATGTTTTTTAATTACCTCTATGGGTTTAACAGCCAAAAAACCATTCCACAATTCAATACTTAAAAATACGAATATTATGATTAATTTGTAATAGATCAGCTATCTTCGCCAAAAAAAATTTATAGGGTAAACCTTTTCTTTTATGTTTCATTGTATGTTGAAAATACTTGTTCAATTTTAATTCTATCTTCAAGATTATCTATTAACTGTAATAGATGTTTGTGAAAATATTTCTGTCTATATTTATGTCTGTTATGAGGATTTATCTTGGGTGGATAAGAGCTATAGCATCTATTATCCAATATACTAGTTTCTCCGCATATTTGACAATATTCAAGATCTGTCATCTTTATTTATTTTTACTTTTTAAAATCCTGCAATATTTATTATCTGTCTTTCCGTTTCAAATTTATCTATAAAATCATTCCAAATTTGTAAATTTCATTTAGTTTCTTTAATTTCAATATTATTAGTTATTTTTAAATGATCAGCTATCTTTTTGATTATGTATTTATAAGGTAGATGTTTACCCTTAAAATTATTAATAAAAGCTTCGAATACTCTTTCAATTTTATTTTTATGATTCACATTTTCTATTACCTTTAATAATATTTTACGAAGTTTATTTATTTTTTTGTGATTTTCTATTGTGTTTACTATTTTTATCTCTGGTTCACAAATCTAACACCTATTATTTAATTTACTCTCATTTCCACATATTTTGCATAAATCTATATCTTCTTGAACTAAATTTTCTTCTTGAACTGGTGGTTCTCTCAATTTTTCTTCTATCAAGTTAATTAGAACAGATTTTTTCATATTATAGTAAATTTTACTTTATATTAACTTCCTAAACGTCTTAATTCACCTATGATTTTATCACTTAATTTTTCTTCCATTTCATTAGATTTTTGTAAAATTAGATTAATTAAATTATTCTTCCTCAACTTAGAATATCCTTTATATTTCTTTTCTTTGCAGATTCTTTGTAATTGTTAGACAGTTTTTTATGCAGTTCAGATTCCATTTATTTATAAAAAATTTAATCAACTTGAAAATAGTTTTAGAAGTGGAAAATAAGATTTAATTGCAATCACAGGAATTTGGCAAATAAGCAAAACAGTTTTTCCCTCTGATCTATTATGCAATGATAAAGAGAACATTTGTTATGTCTAGGCAAGGCTTGATACAGGAAGTGATGTTGAAGGAAGTGATATGAGAATTAAAAGCAATTTATTAAAACGCAAATAAATTTAAACTCTTTGCTATTTAACACTTATAATCACTTAGTGGTGAATTTTAGTAATTTCTTAACACTTGTAATCATTCTTTGGTAAGTTTTAATTATATTTATATATTTATCATTTCAGCTTCCTATAATTGGATTGTCAAGATAGCTCTGCGGTAAGTTGAGTGACTGGCAATCCCTCCTGATCGTGATCAAATCCCGATCAGTTGAAAAAAATATCCTCATACTGTTTTCATAGGATTATTAAGGGTGCACACTTAATAGCCTAAAAATGGATCAGTGTGTAGTGAATTCCAGAATATTTCCATTGTTCATTACTCATATTTGTATCTCGAAAGCTAGAAACCAGCCACTAAAAGCCAACCTCAGTGGCCATTGGTTAGCAAAAAAAAAAGTGAAAGCAGTGAAAACTAAATTCAGTGAATAAGACTAGTAAAAAGGAGATAGAGACAGATGAAAAGAATATGAGAAAGTCCTAGGCAAGTACAATGGTTTTGCACTTTTTTACTCTGACTTTTCTAGATGATGATAAAATTTGCTTGATTTAAAAAGTTCGTTCCTAATAAATGGAAGGAACTCTAAACACTCTAAACAATCTTATCTATGACAATAAACAAATATTTATGGTTTTAGATAAAAATAATTAACCATGGTTTAATGGAAATGATATCGCTAAATAATTACAATATGAAAGAAAGAGTAAACCAATAGTTAAATTAATACCAGAAAAATATAAAAAAAAAGCTATGAAATTCTTCAAAACAATGAGTTTAAAACAAGTTGGCACCCTTGCATCCACACACAGTTTTTATCAATGAATTGGGACTTTGCAAGTTAATTATGAACTCTAAAATGCCTTTAGCTGAAAATTTTCAAGATTGGGTTTACAGTGTTATTTAATCAATCAGAAAGACAGGTGAATATAAATTTAATAAACAAATAGAAGCTAAAGATAGCATAATAAAAAGTTTAGAAAATATTTCAGATAAGAAAGAAAATAAAATTGAACAATTAAATGATAAAATAAAAAGTGTTAAACAAGATGTTTTAACAAAAACTACAAACATTAACAAACTTCATGAATTTATTTTAATTAGAAAGAATCATTTATGGGAATATCCTTATTATGGAATAAGAATGCAAAAGTGTAATGTTGTCAACAGAATTAAATGCTTATTAGAAGATTATCCAGAACTAGAAACAATTTTAAGACTCAGATATATTCCTATTAGCATTAATCTGTATAATCAAATGAAAGAAGTATTAAATTTTAAACATCAAGGAAGTCACTTTAAAGCTTATATATCAGAAGAACAACTCATGTTAAGAATATTACAACTACACGTCAATAAAGATATTTAAACTAAATATTTTTTAATTTATTTTTTATTTTCTCTAAATTTAAGTAAAGAGTATTTATATATAAAATGGCAAGCATTGTAAGTGCTCTCAATAATCTTACCTATGAAAATAAAAGAGTATTTTTGGTTTTAGATGAAAATAATGATCCTTGGTTTAAAGGAAATGATATTGCAGAATTATTAGGATATGAAAAAAGCAATAAACCAATTGTTAAATTTATACCAGGAAAATATATAAAATGCTTTAAAATTCCAGCAGCACACCCTTTAAACATGCAACCACATACTGTTTTTATTAATGAATTAGGACTTTACAAGTTAGTTACGAACTCTAAAATATCTTTAGCTGAAAAATTTCAAGATTGGGTTTACAATGTAATTAAAACAAATAGATTAACAGGAGAATATAAACTTTAAAACCAAATAGAAAATAAAGATAATATAATAAGAGATCAACAAATTATAATAGAAAGTTTAGAAAGAAGTAATGATATAATATTTGATGTTGCACGAATAAACATTGAAAAATTAGAAAATAAAATAGAAAATATTAAACCAGATATTGTAATAAGAATGCAAAACAAAAAAATTAAGACATTATTTCTTATTAATTAAGTTAAATGATGATGAATGTGAATATACTTATTATGTGATTTGATGTCAAGAAATAAAATTAAAGTAAGATATCGGAAAAATAGAATTAATTCATCAAGATTGTGAGGAGTTAATAAGATATTATGACCCAAATAGTATTAATTTATATTCCAGAATTGAAGAAAATTTAGCAAGAAAGTTAGATTTATATTACAATTATTTTAGAATAGCTGATCGAGAATTTACTGAACAAGATCTAATTTCAAAAATAGAAGATTTACACAATGAAAAGGATATTTAAACTGAAACATTTTTTATTCCCCACATACTGTTTTTTATTAAAGGATTAGACTATATTTAGCTGGCAGAAGTTTTTGCAGGATATAAAAAGTTCGTTCCTAATAAATGGAAGGGATTCTAAGCGCATTCAACAATCTTACTTACAACAATAAAGAAACATTTATGGTTTTAAATGAAAATAATGATCCTTGATTTAAAGGAAATGATATTGCAGAATTATTAGGATATGAAAATACAAGACAAGCAATTAGGGTAAATGTAGATGAAGATGATAGAAAAACATGAAATTATCAAAAATGACAAGCGGCTATCCGGTAGTCTCTTAGAAAATTTCCATCCACACACTGTTTTTATCAACATACCAGGTTTATATGCTCTAATTATGAGTTCAAAATTACCAGCTGCAAAACAATTCAAAAGATGGGTTTACAAAGAAGTTTTACCATCTATAAGAAAAACAGGAGAATATAAATTAAGAAAACAAATAGAAGATCAACAGATTACAATAGAAAGTATGACAAATAGTAACAGATTAATGTTTAATACTGCAAGAGAAATTATAAATGAACAAGATGAGAATATTGAAAAATTTGAAAATATAATAGAAAATGTAAACCAGATGTTGTAACAAGAACATGAGACAATAAATTAAGATTTTATTTTAAATTATTCAAATTAAATGATGATGAAGATTATTATGTAATCAGATGTCAAAAAGTAAGTTTAAAAAGAGCATTTGATAAATTAATTGAAGATTATCAAGATTGTCAAGAACTTTTAACTTTTTATGATCGATAGTATCAATTTATATTCAAGAATTAAGGAAAATTTAAAAAGAAAGTTAGAATTTCATGGAAATTATTTTAGAGTATCTAATCTAGAATTTACAGAACAAGATCTAATTACAAAAATAGTAGAATTACACAATGAAAAAGATGTTTAAACTGAAACATTATTCTTATCTATCCAATTATTGTGAGAATTACCAAATCCTAACCATTTGACATTGACTTTATCACCTTTCGTTCTTAAAACCTTCTCAACTAAATAATCATGAGGATATTTGGTTTTCATTAATTCTTGTTTATAAAATCTACCTTTAATTTCTTCTCCATCAAATCTTTTATTTTATAAGTAAGAGGAGTAGAATATATTATTTTGCTTACTTCAAACACCTCAGTAGGCCAATTGGGTGTGTGACCCTTCTCAAAAATTCCTTTATTTTTACTGATTCTTATATAATCATTTAATTTAAATATTGGTTTTTCATTTGTAATATTTTTACACATTAATCAATATATCTTGTTCATTTTTCTTATGTACCTCTACAGGTTTCATTTTTATAGTTCTGTGATAAGCATTATTATAATCTTTAACTAAATGTTCTAAAACATCTATCCAAATATATTTACCTATTTTAGAAAATTCTTTCCACATCTTCTCTCTCATAGTTCTATTAAATCCCTCTACTACAGAAGATTTCAGCTCACTACAGGTAAAATAATGATTAATATCATATTCTTTCATAAAATTTTGAGAATTTTTATAAATTCTTTTCCATTTCCACATGAGAATCTTTGAGAATCCTGATCACTTTTTAAAATACTTTTGAATGTTTCAGTGACTAATTTACCAAGCAACTTTAGAAAAGGCATCAATAACATTTAAAATATATTTATATCATTTATTTATTTAGATATTCCTTTCAAACTTCCAGTATCCATTTCCACCAAATCAGCCTAGCATAAATCACCAATTTCTAGAGTTAAAACTCTTGTTCTTTCATAATTTTTCCTAGCTGGTTTATGGATTTCTTCAATTATTCCTTATTTAGTATTCATTTAATTATTTTAAAAATTTATTTTCATTATAGTCAGAAGGTTTTCTGATCAAAAGATATCATAATATGGAATTTTTTAGTTCTCTTTTTAATTAGTCAATACAATAATATCCACGTAATATAGAATTACTTTTTGAAATTGACTTGAATTATAAATGATTTCTGGATATCTTGTTTTAATATATTTTATTATTTTTTCAGTTGTTGGAAGACCATAACTATCAAAATATTCGTTATTAAAATAAGCTACCCAATGACTTCCGGGTTCATTAGAAGTTTGATAAATAAATATTCCTGATTCATTTTTATTTATTTTTTCTGGTACTTCATCGACAGCAAACACACCTCTAAAATTTTTAACATTTTTCATTAATTTTTCTATATTACTCAATGGGAATTTTTTTTTCCTGGGAGATATAAACTTCTTCCTATTTTCCCAGGTAGATAAACACTTTTGCCACCAATAGCTTCTAATGCTTTTATTGTTCCATATCCAGCAGCTGCACCAGCGACACTAATAAGAGCTGATATAAGTGGTGCTAAAAATGATAGAAAACCACCTTTTTGAGCTAATTTTTTAGCATCTTCTACAGATATAAAACCGCTTTTTTTACTTCCACAACTCTAGCAGGTACTTTTGATTTGTAATCGATTATTATCAGTAGATACTAATTTACTGTTCTTATTATCAGTTTTCTTCTTCTCCTTTACACAATAGATTGGTTTTGTATAGGGAACGTTTTCTCTAATCACTTTCATTTATATATAAGTAAAACTAATCCTTATATCCATTTAATTTCATTTGTCTTAATTATTTTTCCCTTTGAAAGAATTCTATATGTTTTAAAAATTTTTTTTTCTTTTTTAATTACTTCATCTTCATCGATTTCTTTAGCTTTATAAATAATTTTTAAATCATTATAAAATTTTGCAGCCATTTTATATTATTGTAATTTCTCTTTAATTTTCATTTGCTTTCAACTATTCCAACACTTAAAGATAATGCCGCTAAAGGTGCAAAAGCAAATTCTGATAGGCCACTTGCTGAAAATAAATATTCAGTAGTTGTTAACGCTATATCCAACTTTTGGAAATATCTATAAGATCTTCTATACATATATTTCTTTTTATTCAGATAACCTATTTCCAATTATTAAGAATAAATAATCTATTTTATATTATGTCGAGCCAATATACCATTTATAATTGTTATTTGACCATTGATAGATCTTAAATCATTTCGTATTTTTCCTACATCGTTTTTAATAGCTGTATTATTCTTTAATTTTGATATACACTATATGATCACAAATATCTGGACACATGCACGTTTGCGCTCTAGCCACGATTTCATGGAAATCAATAGGGCGTTGCACATCCCTTTGCCTGAATCACAGCTTCCACCCATTGTGTAATGGAGGTATCAATGCGCGCGAAATATGAAAAAATTCTCCTTTTTTGATTATATAGTTTGATATTTTTTTCACTTCATATTTTTGATATATAGTGTATCTTCAATTTGATCATGTATTTTTTTCACTTCATCTACAAGTTTTCTAAAATTGGTATCCATGTTCTTAATATCATCTTGTAACATTATATCCTCGTTAATACTGTTTAGAAGTTCATCTTGTATATTTTTAATTTTTTCATTAATTTATTTATTTTTTTGGTCAACGTATTTCTTATTGGTAGCAAAATGATCTTCATGTGGATGAGCTAAGTTGACTATTCTTTTGCTTTTAGCATTAAAAGAATTCTAATTCTGAGGATTAATAAGAACTTGATTTCTTATTTGATCTATTGTTTCTTTAAGTTTTTGATCAAAGGAATTCCTAATAGTTTTTTCTTTTTCATCAATGTTTTTTAAAATTTCTATATCCTTTTGATTAAGAGAATCCATTAACTATTTATTTAATGCATCGATAGATTCTATAATATTTTTGTGCTTTTCATCAACAATTTTTAAAATAATTTCATCTTTAAGATATTTCGATAATTCATCTATGCTTTTTATAATATCACTATTAACACTGTTTAAAATCTTTCTCACAACATTTTAAGGGAGGAAGATTAAAAAATAAATCAAAAAATATTATTAAATGTTTAACCGGTAAGTGTTTGAAGTATTAACTTAATTTTTTACTATATAAACGGAACAAGATTATTGGAATTTATTAGAAGCACCTGTTGTCGACAGAAGTACTATAAATAAAGAATTTATTGAATATAAAGATGATAACATTGCGAATTTTGAGAGTAATTCAAAATATGTAATTACAATAGATACTAATAGATATTTACTTCCAAATGTATATTGTTGTACTTCTAAATATTACTAGATTGTACATTCAATCTAAAATTGTAAATCCTGATAAAAAAAATTGTTAGTGTTTGTAATAACAGTTGAATGAGTTTACAGAAGGAAAACTTGAATATGAAAACGCAGAAATTGAAAAAATTAATAATCTTTAATATGTGTCATTAGTACGTAATTTCCTAGAATTAACAGGTGATATTTCAAAACATTTCGTGAATGAAATATGCCATTGATTTCATTGTAATAGCAATTGATTTGTTTGAAAGAACAATACAATTACTTTCTTATAGTTTACTGAGGAACTACATAATGATGCAACAAGAACGCGGATTTTGCAGGTGACATCAGAACCGAACAACTCCCGACCAATCACGGAGCACAATACGAGGTCGGGGTTAAAGTCGACCGGAGTGTAGAGTCAATCCACTTGTATCGGTAGAAGGGTGGACCATAACAGGTGGTGGCCTTACAGTATAACAGAGGGACATCAGGAGTTCCAACTAGTTTCGCCATTTATTACCGGCTTTGTCAAGGATATATACAGCAAGAGGCTTGCAAACCTTTATATACAGAACAGAGGTACAAATTATGCAAATACAAGAACCAATAGGATACAAAAGAATTAAAGAGGAAATGATTGCCAATAGGATAAATAGAATAAACGCAGATTTTCGAATTATAATGGCGGGTGGATTTACATTTTTGTGCTCACTTTTTGCCAAACTTTCAAGATTTCCACCCGAAGTCACATAAATGGTTGGATTTACACTTTCGTGCACACATTTTGCCGAACTTTCAAGATTTGCATGACATGCACCCACCAATAGAATAAAAAGAGTGTAAACGCTAATTTTATAAATTATACAAAAAGAAAATATACAAAGGGATGGTGTGCGTTTATGTGAACCGAAAAGAGAACTATCCGGTTGTCTGAGGACAAGAGGATTTACAGAAAATAAAATAAATTGGGCAAGAAATAAAAAAAAGCAAAGGAAAACATAAACCATAATAAAGAAACCGAGAAAAAGGAATCATAATAGATCAGATAAAGATTTAGGTATTGCATACATATTAAAGACTGTTTGACAATTGAGAAGCAGGTGGGGGAGGACTTCTTGGCCTTGAATATTTCGATCGCTTCGAGGGTAGCAGTTTTTTCTGGTCTACTGCAAATATGTAAAACAGACATAACATCTTCTTGTATCTTTAAAGTGTGTTCGGAATCTTCGAATTGGTTTGCATAGTGGGAAATACGATCTCGTTTTCTATACGAGTCAATGTGTTCTTTGAATCGTACTGCAAAATTGCGGGTCGATAATCCTACTTAGAATCTGTCGCTAAGCGCACAATTCAGGCGGTAAACTCCAGATTGGGAATATTTGTCGGTGGTGATGGCGGCGGGTGGATTTAGGATGCGGGCTGATGGTGTAGGATTATGAAAAGATATTCGAAGGCTGAGGGACGACAGGAAGTCAGAGAGCTGGGAGAAATTAGGGCCCAGATACAATAAGGACGTCCATTTCCTGGGAAGGGGCGAAACAAGAGGGGAGGGGAGAAGAGGGCCCGTCTGCGGCGGTGAAGAATACGGGAGTATATGGAGGTCGAATATCCATTGGTATGGGCGAGGTTCCGGGTTATGCAGAGTTCGGATGTTCTGGATAGGGAACTGAGGAGGAGCTTCAGGGCACGTTCAATTAGGAATCTTAATGAGGCTTGTTTGTAGGTGGGGGGTGTAAGGAGGAATGGTGTATTAAGTTGGAGTATGTGGTCGGTTTACGGAAGACGGAAAAAAAGAGAGGCGGTTTGTGTGGGGGTTGTTGGTAATGAGGATATCAAGGAAAGGGATGGATGAGTTAGTTTCTAGTTCAAAAGTAAATTAGATATGTGGGGAAAAGGAGTTAAAAGTGTTAACAGTATTAGTGGCGGTAGTGGATCGGGAGTCAAAGAGGATGAGGATGTCATCAACATGTCGGAAATACGCGATGACAGAGAGATTATTAAGGAGGGGGGTGACGTGTGTTAATTCCAGGTGCTGTAGGAATACCTCAGACAGAAAACTCTGAGTGGGAATCCCATTCCTAGCCCTGTGGGTTGGGAATAGTAGGAATTGTTAAAAGAGAAATAATTCTGCGAAAAAATTACAGAGAGGATAGCTTGTAGGTCAATAGTATCGGGTTTAGGGAAAGATGCTGTAGGATAGAAAGGGTGGAGGTGACAGGGATGTTAGTGTATAAGTTGGTGATGTCAGGGGACATAAGGGAGAGGTGCTCATCAGTGTGGATGGAAGAAAGGGACTCAGTAAGGGTTAGGGAATTGCGTACATTTTAAGTATTAGGGAGGATTTTCAGGTTAAAGAGGAAGTTAAAAAGGGATTTGGTAACGAGGTGGGAGGAGCTGGGAAATAGTTAACGACAGGGCGTATAGACATGTTTGGTTTATGGATCTTGACTAGGGCGTTAAGGTTGGGTGGGCGAGGGTTAGGTGGGATGAGGCCTCGGAGGTATCTGAAGTTTGGGGATTTGTTGACGATGGAAATAATGGATTTGTGATACTTAGAGGTGGGGTCGGAAGGGAGGGTGACAAAATTGTTGGCAGCGATGAAATCATTGACTTTACCTATATAAGTAGAACAGTAAATGATGACCGACACGTTACCTTTATCGGCCTTGACGACGAGTCTTGTAACTTCGTTTTCAAGGTGGTGGAGGCAGTAGCATCGGTGTGAAGTTTACGAGGTGGTCTAGATGCGGACGCTTCTATG
Source organism: Rhysida immarginata (assembly GCA_023313115.1). NCBI lineage: Eukaryota > Metazoa > Arthropoda > Chilopoda > Scolopendromorpha > Scolopendridae > Rhysida > Rhysida immarginata. The sequence goes on from JAHWFO010072487.1 coordinate 11,844, forward strand.
AAGGATTTGTGTATGAGATGTCCGGCGATGGCTCGCGCTGGAGGATGGTCGGTCTGGGGGAGTAGGCTGATGGCATGTTCAACTTCTGTGATGACATCGTGTAAATCGGATTGTGTTGGCTTCTTATAAACAACATATTTGAGGCCTTTGTCAAGGAGTCGTTCCTTGTTGTCGGACAGCTGGATTGAAGTTAGGTTCACGACATTAGCGTGGAAGACAAAATTACCTTCAGGAGGACGTGGGCATATTGGAGGCGGGCGTCGGAGTTGGTCTAGCTTCTTGAACAGGGTTAAGAACTTATGTTCTTTGAAGTATTGCAGTCTAACTTCATCTTCCTCGATGAGAGGCATCAGAATATCAGATGGAATGATGGATGACAAGTGGAGGTGCAGGCGGAATACCTCTTGGTTGAGACGATGTGTCTTAAAAACTAAGGTGGTGGTCGCATGGCTTACCCAGGTCCTCACGGCAGCGATCCGTGTAGCTTGGGCAGCGGTGGATTTATTTCGGTCTCAAGTTCGAATATAGCTAAATTAATCATTTGAAGATTCGAACTAATGGGCACCACAATACGCCATTAATGTAAGTACACCTAATTACAATTATACAATTAAATCACTAAATGAGGCCTAATAGAGTCCAATCTAGTATTAAAAATGACGGCGTTAGCTGCTCACAATAAATCAGTTTATCAATAGAGCAATATCAACTGTCCAGACTACAATGAGCTATTAACTTTTATTTATTTTAAATGACAGCTTCTGATGCGTTAGCTTGCTTCTAAGAATATCTTTATACTCCAACATCCAATAAGCAAGTATATTAATTGTTATGAAATTTACGCCTTGAAAAAAAATAACTCCTGGGTGCAATAACCTCTCTCATATAATTAAGAAAGAGAAAATAATTTACTTACAGACAATATCCTTATGATATAAACAAGCCGTGAGATTTGCTGGCAATCCTGAAAAGACCACAGTCCATGATTAAATCTTCGTTCCACAAAACATAAACGCTGAGAAGATGCATTGATTTGCGAACTCCCAATTACGCAATAGTGGAGTCGCTAATCTCTATGATATCTTCTTATCTTTTGAGTTGCACATATCCACCCAAATCTTCCGTCAAATATGCTTGAAGTCCCCACGGAAAATTCCCGTATGTCGTTGAGACGGGCTATATTCCGTGGTATCTGTTATGCGTCCGATAACCTGAAACTCCTTGTTCGACAAGTTTAAAATGCACACCGGCGAGTTGCTAAGAGGAAGGCAAACCAGTAAATCCAACCTGCTGTACACATACCCGTTCTTCCAAACACCATTCCATATCTTCTCTCAACAATCCTTTATCCGCATTTCATGGCGTGCACTAACACTTCTCATCAAACGCCAGTCGTCCTGTACCCTCTCCTTATTCCTTTTCAGCTCCGTTTTGCATGGCTCTTTCTTTTCTTTCTTTCTAACGATCTTTTTTTCCAAAATTCAAGCTTTTTTCTGATGATGCTGTTTTCGTCATCGCCCCTCCTGCTCGCTTATTCGCCACGATCACTGAGGACGCGGATGACGCTACCGATGACTTACATCGATCGAACCTTAATCGCTCTTCATCAGAATTTTGTCATGAGAATATATTCCACAAGTTGAATGAATTTTAAAAAGAAAAATAAACCGACTTAACAATGAAATTAATATGGGACCATCTTGGCGCTAAACTGAATGCAATGAAAAAAAGAATTTCTAAAATCGGTTTATAAATGACGGAAATATCGATAAAAATACATACAGACGAACATAGAACCTCCTCCTTTTTGAAGTCAGTTTAAAATAAGACAGAGTTCAATTTTAAATAGTTAATAGCAGGCATTCTGAAAATGAAACAAATTAGAATATAAAAGATAATACCAATCATTTGAAAATAAAAAAAATTGGTATTTTGTAAGATCACCATTATTCTTGATGATAGCTTGACATCTGGATGGGCGAATCTTTTCAACGTTTGTAACGGAATTTTCACCCATTTTTCCTGAAGCATATAAATTTTACATCCGAGTTTGATGTCTTTTTATCTTTGCAGCAACGATAATGAACCTCCCGAAGATGTTCAATGGGGTTTGATGAGAAACTGCAGTACAAAGATGAAAGACTTCACTACTTGAGGACTTTCACCATTTCCCAAAGAACGAGCACGTTAAGTGACATGAGTTGCGTTCTGACGATGAGGTGAAAGATGCCATTCAACTCGTGTCGACAACAACCCCGGAATTCCTCTCCGACGGATTCACCCGACTAGTCAAGCGTTGGCACATTATATAGGAATGGAATGGGGAACATGCGTAGGTATCATTATATAGAGAACAAGTTTAGGTATCATATATAAAAATAGTTTTGAAAATCGTTTAACAAATAAAGTTACAGCCATGGAGACATTACTTTTCGACCAACCCTCGTACTATAGATAAAAATGCTTGTTTTGGGACATCTTATACAGGGCGATTCTGAAAAAGTGTGAAAAACTGTAAGCAATGACAGAGGTGACCAGAATGAACGTTTTCTTTTAATACAAAGTGGATCCGAATTTGAAAGCTAACTGAGATATAAACAGAAGTAAAAAAGCGGCCACAAAGATCAACAGGTTAATACCTGAGGTTTTGCAATGCCTAGAATAATGATATTTGGAGTAATAATAGGGTACATAACACTTTGTACACCGTTAAATTTTATCATATTCCAACGAGTAGTTTCCGAGTTACCCACTCAACATCGTAACACGTGCTGGTTAGCACTCCAATAAGATATTTTTCAGTGCCAGTATTAACATTTCTATCGGCACTAGCAGTTATTAGTCGATCCGTAACGCGCAAAGCTAATCTAATATACACTGATCGGTCAAGCGAAAGACAGATTACCAACCAAGTGTGTATTAGCCTTTAATAACACTGGCCAACAAAATTTAAGGTTTTTCTTTTACCCAAATGCAAGTGAGTGATTTTTGGTAGTATTTTTTCTGCTGATTACGAATATAAGTTTGAAATTTCTCTAGCACGCACAGACTTTTTTTTTCAATGGAACCTTTTTAAATTATTCAGAGTTTGGGGCCTGATAAATTTCCTTGAGGCCCCAAACTATGGATAGTTTAACATTGCCGACGCTTCTCTTCATACCCATTACGTTAACATAAAAGTCTCGAAGTGCATAACTTGGAAACGTGACGTGATAGAAAAAATCTAACCGCAGATTCGGATTCTACACACAAATTACTCCTTAGAACACTATATGTGGTCTTTTTTAACGAAACATAATGAGTCTCAAGTGACGCGGCGTTATTAGTTTCCGATAAAATAATTTACAAGGTAGGATCAAAAAGTAAGGTAACAAGTGCCCTAAAAATGAACCACTATATGCTAGTAACTTTTTGTTTTTGCATGTTGTAGGTATTGACGGGTAGTATCCCTGATGACCGCTAGAGAGCAGCACGGTGAAGCAGTTGCAAATAATCGCAGTTCGAAGATGGCAGGGCTACTGGAAACATGGTCGAATGTTGAAGTGCAAATTGGATAAGGTTTCTGCATGCGAAGGGGAAGAAACCAGCCGAGATCCATCGGGAACTTGTGGAGGTGTATGGGAACAGCGTGTTATTGAGGAAACAAGTGTGGTGTTGGTGTAAGGAGTTTGATAATGGGAGGACTGACATCACTGATGAGCATCGAAGTGGCAGACCGTCAACGTCTGCTAGCGACCAGAACATTTTCTGTTGTGGTCAAAGAGTGTTTTTATTTCTTTATTCTTAATATTGTAATCCACATTTTTCCCTTTATTATTTTTCTGGTAATTTGCCTTTATTTCACTCTGTTTTAATATTGTGCCATTTCCCGGAAAAAGTTTGTTTAACCAGAACATTTGTCAGGTGGAGGGAATGATTAGGGAGGATAGGCGAATCACACTGTCACACATTGCAGAGGTAGTGAATATTTCGTATGGTTCCGCTCACAGTATTGCTCACAACAGTATTGTATTAAAATCCTCTGTTCTATACTGACATATTCACACATTCGGGTATTATTCTTCTGAATACAAGAACAATGATTTCAACTGAATTTAAATAGAATTCTTTGAACATTCTCTAAAATGCCAAAAATTTTGCATCAATTCTTATGGCAGCATCTCTATAGTTCTTTTGCAACAACGAATGTGCTATAGTTGAAATTTGTTTCAATATAAGGATTGTTCCAATAATTTTTTTTTCCTTGTTGTTCTTTGATTATAGTATTAAGAGATAATATCCTCATCACTTTAGTCATTAGACATTGGGAAGCTCCAATTAACTCAATGACTTAAATTACAGAGATTTGAGTAGCATCGTGTGCGAAATTTTGTCAGAAACTAGTTAGTGAGTTCAGTTTGTAACTAGTTTAGTTTGCTTTGAGTAGCGCCGTGTGTGAAAGGCCATAAAGTAAAACAGAACTCTTCTTTGAACACAACCAAAACAACAAACTTTATGAATTTGTTTTTCGAGGTAAGTATCTTGGTTATTTATAGGTATTATATTGCTTCAGTTTTCACTACTCATCTTAAAAATACTGTACCATTTATACCACACACAAAATTCTAACCTTATTTTCTGAGTGCTACTGTAAACTCAGATCTTAAACCGAATATATTCAAAAATTTTCTTTATTGGAATGCATGCTTTAATAAATTTTTTTGGAAGCAAATTTTAATATAACCACGGTCTATAGATATTCATGGTCATCGAGCTCCATTGTTAAAATGAAACTAAAGTTAACGAAAAAAATACAGGCTTTACAATACTGCATTATAAAAACGAAAATGTTTCGGCTTTATTACCTGCCTTTCTCAAGTCTGCATAAGAGAGGGGTTACAATGCTTTATATACACAATCTCTGGTACACGATTGGCTCGTAAAATACAACATAAAAGGGCGGGGGACAAATTATGTGATTGGTTGAACAATACAAAGAAACAAATTAAAGGGTTAAATATTTGTAACAAATATTTTAACAAATATTTAACCCTTTAATTTGTTTCTTTGTATAGTTCAACCAATCACATAATTTGTCCCCCCCCCCTTTTATGTTGTATTTTACGAGCCAATCGTGTATGCAGACTTGAGAAAGGCAGGTAATAAAGCTGAAACTAGTCGTAGTTTTTATAATGCAGTATTGTAAAGCCTCTATTTTTTTCGTTAAGAAGTACAATACTATGACCATTTCACTTCAAGAAACTAAAGTTTCTAGCTCCCGGTAGTGGCGGGAACTCTATTGAAAAGTGGCGCTGCATGTACAATCTGCCCAAGTGCGCCTGCAGCGCCACCCTATCGGCAGACAGAAACTTTACTTTGGTATTCAGTTTCAATGAAAATCTCTATCGCAGGTCGGCTGTAGTGCGATCTATGCGGCACCTGGCGCGATCTGTTTTCCTTAACTTCTCGAAACAATGGAAAATGTCCGAAGTTCGATGACCATGAATATCTATAGACCGTGATATAACTTAATCAGTTGTGTTTTGACAATTAGAAAATATCGTATTTTTTACCGTAAGAGATAGTCAGAGTATGCAAAGTCCATATGCCTTTGTTGGCTGTTCTGACGGGAGGACGATGTAACAGATGAAATTTTCCCATTTTGCCAGTGTAGTAAAAAAATAGAAACGAACTGTACGTTCTGTACATGAGCTCTCGAAAAATGGCGCCATAGAAATTAATGCAATACACAGCAAATGGTATTCCAGTTAGTGCATAGATAATAGTCACAAATCTTCCTGCCATAGAAAAGAATATACATAGTGGACAATATTAGAAATTCTTCAGATGCTTCACATATTATCAATAAAAAGTTTGATTAGAGAATTAAACAAAAATAGTTATAATTCGGTAATATAAATATGTAAACTCTTTGTTAATGAAAATAAACAGAATAAAACAAAAAATAAAATAAAATAAAATAATAAATTTAAATAATTGAATTAAAGTCACTAAATTTGTTGTAATGAAGGAGGGAAGCAGTTGTGGATAGAAAGTGTAGATCTTGTAAAGTTTAGATAATAACTGGTGAATAACTGGTGAATAACTGAAGGAAAACAGAAGAATAGTACAAATCTTATGGGAAAGTCGCTAAAAGATGTTGGTTAAAAGAAAGTTTGCAAGGAGCATCTGAAAGACCAGTAGAAAATTTTTTAGGGGAAACATCTTGGAAACACATAGTAGAAAGAAGAGATACATAAAAACAAAGTCCTGATGATATGAAGGATCGACAACAGGCAGAATAATTAGAAAACTACATAAATCATAAAAAACGTTTGCGAGATATTTATCCCGTCTGCAGTTTCTTTTTTTGAAGTGATAATTTAAAACTAAAATATCAGTTGAAACAATATAATGTAACAATGAAATGAGAAAACAATGTATTAAAATGCTTTGTTTGTTTGGCTTCTCCTTGCCAAAATTTCTTGTAACCAACCCACACAGCACAAAAACATCCATAGGATGTACTATAGACGTCTTTGCTCGGACGTGTAGGATGTCCGACTAGCGTCCCATGGGACTTCAAAAGACATCCCTTGGACATCCTAATGGCCTGCCTATAGACGTCCAAAAGATGTTCTTGCTGGATTGCCTAAGGACATCCTATAGAGGTCTAAAGGATATCCAAAAGATGAATAGAATTGCAATGGGATGTTATTAGGATATCCATAGGACATATAAAGTAAATCCAGAAAGAAAATCTGGATAATAATAGGATGTAAATTGGATATCTTTATATTTATTTAATGCTTGCATATTTAATCGGACATAAATTTCTGCAGCTTTTTTTTATTTTTATTTTCTAATCAACTCTTTAATGCAGTTAAATTTAACAGATTTAAATATGATTTTCTTTTAAGTAAGATAATTAACTATTTTACTTAATGAACTACTGAAATTTTATTAATCATATAATATATAAAAATTATTTTTCTTAAATATTAGAAAAAATGAAATGAATCCAATGATTACAATTTAAAAAATAATTTATTTAAAACATTTTATAATATATATGTATACAATACAATTTATTTAAAGCATCAATATATAAAAATCAGAAAGGAAAAATTTGATTTTGAAATTCTTGATTTTGTTGGCCTTCTTCCTGAAATATAAAATATAATTTCATAAGCAAAATGTCCATAAATGACTATTTTATAAGTAGATAATATTAATAAAAATAGTTTATACATTTTAATTATTTTTCCAAATATCTATGAAATATTTTCATTGATTTTGTGCAATATTGATAAATTATTGTAATGTTTAAGAAAATTTGATCCTATAACCTTTGGAATAAATATAAATTTAACTTGTATTAATAATTATCTTAACATATATACAATGAACATTAAATTTATTAAAGAAGCTACTATTATTAGTTGTGTTTTTTTTCTTTTTCCATTTACAAATTTTTTAATACATTTAAATGTGTATAGTTCAACATATAAAAACTTGAAAACCTTTATTTCAAATGACATTTACAATGTCTTAAAAGAGCAAAAGAACCTTAGAATCGCACATCTTACTTTCTTTTTTTGGTGTTTGCTTCTTTCTTTAGAATGGCATAACCATCCCATTATAGCTGTCTGAATATCCCTGTCAGTGGCAATTTTTATTCTGTCATTCAGTGTGACAGCTTCTAAAACAAAAAATTAAAATTATTTCAGTGATATTTTAATGTAACTGTTATTTCTAAGAACGTGAAATGATTTTAAAACAAATTATCAAATAACTTCTTTAGGTTTTAATCTGCAAAAAATTTTAACAAATTTGCAATAATATATAAAAAAATATTTATGTTAATATAAATTGTAGCAGTAGAAAAAATAAAATTAGTTCAGTTTATAGTTATTTTCTATTACCCTGAATGACTTCTGCTAACTTTAAACTTGAGAAAATTATTTTCCCTTTAGCTCCGAACCAGCTAAAGTTTTCTG
>JAHWFO010072487.1:20222-47276 GCA_023313115.1 Rhysida immarginata
GTGATCTGAAATTAATTTAAACATATATAATTTTGATTTATTCTTTCAACTGAGTTTTAATATTCTTAAAATTTTTTCCTGTATATACAAAATTAAAATTAACATGCATATTAAGGATTTGCTTTCGATATTTTCATCACATTTTTGATATATATAATGGTTTAATTGAATGACTGATCATCAATTCTCCCTTAAAGAAATAACTTGTTTTTTAAGTTATAACATATAAAAAAATATCAATAAAATACCGAATTGATAGGGATCGATTAGGCACAGGTGGTAAAGGTAGGATTTCGTCCCATTGTTCATTATCTGAATCTTCCTCGCTGCTTGCAACATGGTTTAATCTTTTATAAGAAGGTTGATGGTTCCTCTTCCCTTTACCTATATGCTCTTCCAGCTCTGTATTTAAATCAGAAGTATCTTCTGCTTTTTTTAATTTATTTCTTGCAGTCGAATATTCTTCTGCAGCAATAACACAAAACATATTTTCATGTCGAGTTGACCACTACTACTGAAATTTATAACTCATTATGATAAAAAAAATTCACATTTGACTTACTGCATTTATGTAGAACCCTGATCTGAAATTTGTCCCAAGTTGTTTTATCAGGTGTTTCTCCCTGCTTCACACCTTTGATGATTTTCTGGCGTTTGTATGGTGGCCAATAGAAAGTTTTATCATCAATCCAATTTGACGGAGCTACCTCCACCTCGTCAGACTCAATCAAGTGCACCACACAATATTCACACACAGACATGCTCTTTTGTTTGAGAAAATTTTGCCATTAATAGAAGCTTGACTGATACTAATTTGAATAATAATTGATAATTGAATTATGAAATAATGTCTATAATTTGAACTACATAGTTCCACTTTTAAATTATCTTTTCTTAAAGATGACATTTTATAATTTTATTAGCAACACAATTAATACGTATATACTAAAAACAAACAAGATTTTATATTCATTACTTTATTCTTTAAAAGTTAACTAAATAACTAATCAATGAAACCATGAATACATTTATCAATTCTGAATTGCATGGAATTTTAAAAAAATGATCTGTTTGTAAAAACTGTCTTCCTATGATAACAATTTAATTTTTCCTTGTGGCTATATTTTCAATTACTACAATTGTGTTGTCATTAAACAAACAACGGTTATTTCCTGATGAAGTTTTTAGTAGGTATTTTTCAAAAATGGTTTGTTTATACACAGGATCTGCACAATTTTGTACAGGTGGACCATTATTGTGCCTTATTTCACAAATGGGATATTTTTTATTAATTAAGAACTAAAATTTATGTGGATAACTATGATGTAAGAATAAATGAATGACTCTTTTGCCATAAAAATGAAAACATAGAAAAATACAACCTTATACTGGAAGATCTTTTCGGAAGCGATTGCTAACATCGTTCAGCAGCCCAGGAGTCTCCTAGTTCGAAAACTGATGAGTGAACTGCCTACTTAATGAAAACTAGACGTATTTATAAGGAACAATAACCAATCCAGACAATTATCGAAAGACTGTAAGAAGTCAAATTCGTTAGTTGGTTATTCGAGTTAGCCATTGAATTAACGTGGTTATTTTATGATTAAATTTAGTTTGCATAATACGTGTATTTTCATTCAATCTGCAATAAAGTTGTGCCAGTGCTGTCTCAGATTTTCTCAATTATTTTTTAATATTTTGTAAATACATTTCAAACATAAAGGAACTGAACACATCTAAAGGTCCAAGCTGTTTTATATCAGCTACCAAATGAATAAGCCCATGGACATTATAGGAAAAATACTCAGTTCCATATAATATTTCAAAAGTTGAAACAAAATGGTTTATTGAAGATGATGTGTCACGTGGATTTTCGCAGCATCAGAGGTGATGGAGAGGAAAGATCGATGAAGAGGATGACGCCGATGACAAGATTTACATCATCCCAAAAAGTGCTCGTGAAGATACGATATGAGCATGAGAAGAGGAGAAAGTTTGGAAACGGAGAAGGAAAGACGTACGGGGTGACCGAGCCGAATTCGTCTCTATGAATGCTAAAGGACGGGGCGCTTTGCACCATTCTCGAGCGCAGGAGAATGTAAAAGCCAGGCAGGAGCCGATATTACCAAATCCAGATGAGTTCCAGCGCGACGTTGGAGTCGACGGCGAGGCAGAGAAAAAGGTCGGCGAGGCACGCGACCGAGAGAGGCAGCAATACCTCGGGCCACGTCGGACAGCCGTCAGACGAAAAGCGGGGGATGCTAATTGGGACGATAACTGCGTACGAGCAGTGGAAAACCTTCTTCGAGAAATCTGCAAGGAAGAGGATTCAGACGACATCGAAAGGCAGACAACCGAACTACCCGTTACCTGCGGAGACGAAGCGGTGATAAATGGAAGGAGTTCAGCGCACGCTGTTTTCATTTCGATTCATCATGGATGGATTCATAATTAGGGTAGGCCATCATTTATGTACTTTTTAAAAGGCATGAATATTTCAATGGTTACCAAAAGCCTACATGTAATTTGTTTGCAAGTTCCTAGTGTGCAAACTGAACTGTATAATATTTTCTTCACTTACGATGCAATTAATTGGCGAGAGGGAGAGGACGTTATTGGAATCTTCCCATTATCATTAAGAGAATTCGTTACTAACAGAACTGGAGGTTTCATGCGAAGGTCTCATGACATAAATTTCAATTTATGAACTAAAAACCAATGGATGCTGTATGAAGCGGAGTTGCGGTGTGAAAGCGACAACGTAACGTCGACCCGTATTCTGACAGTTCATCATTGTAAGCTCCGTGAAGTTTTAGTGCATTAGTGAAGTGTGTGTGTGTCTCAGCTTCCACAAAGGATAAGTATAACCTTATCCATATTATTGAATGTGGTGAACGTATTATGTGGTTAATGATAAGATTTCGGGATAATTTGCGAGTCAGCGACTTACATCAGTGCATCTGTTGATGTGTTTCTGTTGCAAGGGAAAAGTGGAGCACGCTACAATCACAAAGTGATGTGTGTCTCATCTGTGATAGTGTTTATTGAAAGTCAATGCTTAAGTGCTATATTTTGTCTTCATGTGTGTGTCTATGAAACAAAAGTATGCCTCAATCGTAACCCGTTTATGTAGAATGTGCGATATATCAATTCGTCCACATTAAGTGATATCCCATGTGCTTTACTGAAGGCATCAGTGCAATTTGTGTGTCAGCTACTATCAGCATAGCATCTCTATTCATTGCTCTTCTGTCAACAGAAAGCATATTCAACATGTGTGTTTCTGCATCGATACATCTGTCAGCTTTTGCTCAACTTCCAGCGAGCCTTATCAGTTTCAGCTGCCAGACCTCGATGGCCCTCCATGAGGACAACACGACCAAGACGTTCCAAGACTTAAATCTAATACGTAGCCAGGATCCTTCCCTTGTGCGTTCTGCCAAGTCGGGGACTTGTTAACTGGAGACAACAAGGTGACCCTTCTTTCTTCCAGCATTCAAGTCTTCGAGATCACATCATTTCTGCACTTACGTCATCTCAGAAACAATGAACAATTACTTACCTGATATGTGACTTGTGATTATGACCAGAATTAACATTATCTACCTGAACTGTGAACTGAAATATTGGATATTCTAAATTATATTTATTCAAAGAACTTCCACTGCAAAAACTTTATCTTTAATGATTTTTCAAGAGTTTTGAAAAACATTACTTTTCATTTAAAAAAAATTTTTAAAGATAAAGAAAATATTTTTCATTCTTAATTATATCATTCCCTCCTCTCGTCTCTGACTCTGCTTAATTACACGTGACAAGAGTGGAACGTTTGTGGCAGCGATCGTGGTTCCAGACAGTCGGGTCTACATCATAATTTTGGCTACCCAATTATACCTAACGTTTGTGGTATCAGAAAGTGGTTACAGATATTCGGACCTGTGGACTTAATTTTTTGCCCGCCCAAACCCACCCAACGTTTGTGATCGCATCACGAGTTAAAGACATCAGATCTGCAATTGTTCTTGTATCACCCTTCCAGCCCTACCCAAGACTGTATGTGGTATTGGTGTTTGTGATACTATCAAGAAGTTTCTTCAAAATGAATCGAAATTATACTTTTGTCCACCCAAACCCACCCTCATACTTATGTTCAAATAAAAGACTAAGGATAGATTTTGCAGTTCGTTTTGGCGGTAGCGTTTTGCGTCAGCAGCGGTGCCGTCTACATTTTTTTCTTCGATTGTTATCCTCCACGTTTTATAACACCCACCCAGACCCAACCAACAGACAGTTATGTCATTACTGTTCGAGTTTAATGTTTGAGAAGACTCTATTTCTGTATCAGTTCTCCAAGAGTAGAAAAAAAATTTTGTTCGTTTTGGCTACGCAAAGTCCATCAGAGGAACTGACTAATGTTTTAAAACAATTATTAATATCACTAGCTCAGAGATTGGTAAATGAGGTCAAACTGCCTACATTCTCAGGGCTTCCAGGCGAAGACTCGGTGCTGTTTATTAATAACTTTGTGTATGAAGCCAACAACAAAGGAGTGCCAGAGGAACTCGGTGCATTCGTTTTATTCACGGTTATCTAAAGGGTGCCGCGAAGGACTCGTTCGACAGCCATATCAGTCAGCATTTCTTCACATGGACACGGTTTTGCACAGAATTCATCAGAGCATTTTCGAGAGGACAGACACAACTCTCAAGACGCACGGACTTATTGAAACTAAAACTGAAGAATAACGACCTAACGTCATACATTTCAGCATACTGAAAATTGATTAACGAATTGACTGATACATCGAGGCAGAAAAGTTGATCTTTCTAATACAAGGATTGCCTAAAGAACTAGACGTAAAAGTGAAGTTGCACAGGTGTTCAACAAGGTATCGCCTATTTAGAAACCCGTTTCAAGGCATACGACATAAATCCCGCTGGGACAGAGCCAGAACTGAAGCAGTTGCGGGCAATTCGTAAGGAGCCCTATAACACGAAAAGGACCAAAGCCAAAAAAGACATTATCTGCTACTGGTGCCAGAAAGGGGTCAAATTAGCCAGGACTGTAAAAGCACAGCAAAGCCACGGAGATCTAAAGCTAGCCTCAATAATGCCATTTTCCATGATCAGAGGAGAGATTTGTGCGTTATTAAACTAAAGATAGGAAATCAAGAGTACAAGACACTCATCGCCACCGGAGCTTTAGAAAATTATATAAGCATGCCGTGTGCTAAGGGTCTAAAGCTCAAAACAACTAAAGTATCCAGTCGGCGAATGATGGCATATGCAGACGGACGGAAACAAGAAGTTGTCAAAACAGCTTTCCAAGTTCCTGTATGCAGTGGCAAATACAAGGATAAGCTAAATCTACACTTATTGCCATTACACAACTTTGACGTCATACTGCGGTACCAATGGATCGCGAAGATCGACCCCATATTTAAATGGAAGAGATGGCACTGCAGAGTATATATTAAAAGCAAGAGACATTGGTTATCACGATGCAGCGAAGATTCCTGGAATAGCGCCATGACAGTCCAAGAAACGAAAAAGCTGTTGCGGTCAGGAGACTATCAGGGTACCTATTTATTATTAATCAAGGACGTTGAGCAGGAGGTCCAAGATAATGCCAGCGCCTTTCCGTCGGAATTTGCAGATTTATTCCGGGAAGAGTTGCCCGTGGGTCTGCCACCTAGACGTGCTACACAGCATCGCATTGAATTGGAACAGAGTGCCTCCCAGTTTAATTCCCGCCTTTATCCTTTATCGCAAAATGAAGAAGACGAGTTGCAAAAGACTGTACATGAACTCATAAACAAAGGACTAATTATCCTCTCCACATCGTATTATGCTTCACCGGTGCTATTCATAAAGAAAAAGGACGAGTCGCTACGAATGTGCATCGACTACGGAAAACTTAGCTTGATGACTAAGGATACACATAGAGTCCCTCATTGATAGGCTGCAGGAGGCGAAATATTTCACTAAACTTGATGTTCTGCAAGCCTATCATCAGATCCGACTTGATGAGAGGGATGCCTACTTGTCCGCATTTAAGACCAGATTCGGACTATTTGAATATAAGGTGCTACCGTTCAGTTTAAAAGGGGCGGCTGCAACATTTTCAAAGGCCATGAACGAAATATGGGAAGATTTGATAAATAAAGGTGTCCTATACTACTTCGACGACATACTTTTACATGTACAGTGAAGACAGTTGGACACAGGGTGCTACGGAGACTTAAGGATGCCGGCTTCTATTTACGTAAGAGCAAAGGTATAATCGGAGTCCAGACCGTGCAATACTTAGGATACAGTACCAGCACACAAGGAAAAGCCTGCGAGGAGAGAATATCAAGAGCCATCAAAGAGTGGCCTACGCCGACGACATTATCTCAGCTCAGAGGATTCCTGGGGACAGCGTAATTTTGTCCCAAGGTACTCATTAATTACAGAGCCCTTGTTTCAACTGCTTCGCAAAGATGGGCCATTCGTGTGGGGATGTGCACAACAACAGGCATTTGAAGAGCTTAAAAGAGCTTACATAAGCCCACCGATTCTTAAGATATTTGATCCAAAGAAACCACTACATATAATGTGTGATGCGTCGGCAGTGGCTATAGGGGCAGTAGCTACACAGCAGTACGGAGCAAAGTTGTTTCCTATAGTGTACGAGTCACTATGGTTCCCAGAGGGGGAACTACATATGTCGGCTTACAATAAGGAACGGCTGGCCATAGCCCACGTAGCAAGGCTATGGAGACACTATCTGAAATAGACAACCACCATGATATACACCAACAATCAGTCAGCGGCCAAGTTGCTAATGCAACCGAAGCTGTCACAGCTCCAAGCAACGGTATTAAAGGATTTACTCGACTTCAACATAATATTGAAGTACATTAAGGCCACAGATAATTTTATAGCTGATGCGTTATCAAGATACGGACCATGATGCGTTAGCAGTGAGCGATACGGACCATGTCGACGCGATTCAAGATAATTTTGGGTGACTAAAAGATCGGCGAGCATGTCACCGAGAGAGGCAGCCATACCTTGGGCCATGTCGGACAGCCATCGGACGAAAAGCGGTGGATGCTAATTGGGACAATAAATGCATACGAGCCATGGAGAATTCTGCAAGGAAGAGGATTCAGACGACATCGAAAGGCAGGCGGCAGAACTACCCGTTACCTGCAGAGACATGTCGGCGATAAGTGGAAGGAGTCCAGCGCAAGCCGTATTAATTTCGATTCATCCTGGATGGATTCATAATTACGGTAGGCCATCATTTATGTACTTTTTAAAAAGCGTAAACATTTCAACGGTTACTGGAAGACTCTATTTAATTTGTTTACAAGTTCCTAGTGTGCAAACTGAACTGTACAATATTCTCTTCACTTACGACGCATTTAATTGGCGAGAGGGAGAAGACGTTATTGGACTCTTCCTGGTATCAGTAAGAGAATTCGTTACTAGCGGAACTGGAGGTTTCATGCGAAGGTCTCATGACATAAATTTCAATTTATGAACTAAAAACCAATGGGCGCTGTACGAAGCGGAGTTGCAGTGTAAAAGGGACAACGTAACGTCGACCCGTATTCAAACAGTCCGTAAGCTCTGTGAAGTTCTAGTGCATTAGTGAAGTGTGTGTGTCTCAGCTTACGCAAAGGATAAGTAAAATCTTATCCATATTATTGAATGTGGTGAACGTATTATGTGGTTAATGATAAGGTTTGGGGATAATTTGCGAGTCAGCGACTTACATCAGTGCATCTGTTGATGTGTTTGTGTTTCGAGGTAACAGTGGAGCATGCTACAATCACAAAGTGATGTGTATCTCTCCTGTGATAATGTTTATAGAAAGTCAATGCTTAAGTGCTATATTTTGTCTTCATGTGTGTGTCTATGAAACATAAGTAACCCGTTTATGTAGAATGTGCGATATATCAATTCGTCCACGTTAAGTGATATCCCATGTGCTTTAGTGAAGGCCAGCTTCCATAGAAACGGCACCAGTGCAATTTGCGTGTCAGCTACAATCAGGATAGTATCTCTATTCATCAACAGAAAGCAAATTCATCGTGTGTGTTTCTGCATCGATACATCTCATAAAAACTACACAACAATTACTTACCTGATATGTGACTTGTGATTATGACCAGAATTAACATTACCTACCTGAACTGTGAACTGAAATAATGAATATTCTAAATTATATTTATTCAAAGAAACTTCCACTGCAAAAACTTTATCTTTTATGATTTTTCAAGAGTTTTGAAAAAAACATTACTTTTTATTTAAAAAATTTTTAAAGATCATTAAAATATTTTTCATTCTTAATTATATCGTTCCTTCCTCTTGCTTCTGACCCTGCTTAATTACACGTGACATGATGTATATTCATTATAAATGAAACAAAATTGTGGATTTACCTGTATGGATATTGCAACATGCAACGACATAAAATTATTATAAAATTTGGTATTTAAGATATTTTTTAATATTACTGGCCCTGTGTACAAGAGAAATTGTCTAAATTGTGTGGCTTTCCAACGGTCTATTTCTTCAAGGCACGAGACTTTCTTACAAAATCACAGCTCATATAAGTTTTTAAAGCTTCTAATTTATTTGAAATTTCTGCGACCTTAGAAGAATTCAATCTGAATAATAAATTTCTTCTTAACCATAAAATTAAAAGTTTTCTTATCACTCCAAGGCAAACAAGATGCATGTATCCATATGGTACTTGACTTACTAAGCCTACAGGTAATACAGTTAAAGGTGAAACTTCTGTGTGATGATCTTTTTGAGTCTGTTCTAAGAAATCTTTATCTGTTCTTAAAACAGCAGAATTTTCCAGAAAGGCCATCCTGTTATTTATATATTCATCTTCCTGTTCACATTTCGAACATCCAAAATATGCATTATGCCCTTTTGTACAGAAAACAAATGCTCTTGCAGGAGCATCACAAATAAATCCACCCAAATGTGCGCCGATTCTTTTATTATCAAAATTAATTCCATTTTCTAGAACTTACAAAGTTTCGTTCACAAATGATTTTAAAAATTCATTCACTGATGAAGGTTTGCTACTTCCTTGATAACAACCAATAAAAAAGTGTAAAGGTTCAGACCTTACACTTTTAATTAATTCATATGCACATTTTGTTTTGAGCTATTTGTTTATTAAGCATTTGGGACATTTATTGAACAGTTTTTCTATTGACATTTACAGACAGCAGTTTATGCTGTAGAAGGAAGCATCTAATATTCTTTTGAACGTTTACTAAAACGGGTTGAGCTTCCTGTGTTTTTTCGTAAGTTAGAATTTTAATGTAGACGTTTTGAGATCTCTTTTTGTTGCTCTTTGTGTAACTGCTGAATAAGTTTATTGCCTCGGTAGGAACCATGACTAATGTTCGCTTCCTCTTTTTAGGCAATTTAGCCTGTGTTGCTGAGAAAGGAGCATTTGCTCTCCCTCTCTTCTTGTCATATCAATGTCTTTTGACATTGTCCATTCTTATTGAATTCGGGTCAAGCCATTGGGTTTGGGCGAGTAGTTATGCTAAGAATAGAAAACTCCCCCACCACCCATGACTACTTCGGACCTCCGTTGACAGCATTATTGCTTTTTGGCATTTCTCTGGAACCTTCCAGATTCTAACAGGTGGCCGTGCGTCTATTAGGCACCTTAGACAAGTTCCAGATGTGCGGGTGGAGGTGTCTGGCTGACCCAAGCCTTGGGGCATGACGTCACCGATCGTTCATTGGTCGGACGTTCGATTCTTGTTTGAACGGGAAAAAGTGGATTTTCTCGATCTGGGAGAATGATCTTGGCTGTTGCACCACCAAGATGTTCCAGTGGCCTTTTCTGATTCCTGCCCCTCGATGTAGGTTTGCCGACAAGTGTAAGTGTTATTTGCTGGGACTTAGTTTTCTCAGCTGGTTGCAAAACCCATTGCTTTCCCATGACTGTCCCCGGGCAACCTGCATGAGGGGAATACCGAAATTCCTTTAGTTAACTTTTTCTTTATGTTAAGTTGGTGCAACCAGTTATCCTTTTGTTTTGCTCGATTAACGAGGTATTTGTAATGTTGATTTCTATTGTGGTGCCCCCGCATTAACAATGCTTTTGTCCCATAAATTAACCAGTTAGTCTTTTGTCTTTTCCTGAGATGACCCGCCGCCACACTCCATGTTCAGCCGAACGAAGTAGACGAGCGTTGATCAAGATTAGACGTCCAGCCATGCCTGATGCCCAGCCACCACGATGCTGATGTTGCTGTTCCGTTTTGAGCAGTGAGTTTGTAGACCTTAATTTTCAGTCCCTGGCCATCTTAAAGTGTTTTTCTTTACCATTACATTTTATGGAGTTTGATTGCCGTTATTATATTCTACTTGATTCAAATGCTTTTTTAACTGGGTTTTCCATTTGCTAAAGGTTTGCTTAATTTTAAAGATCATTTAATCTTTTGATGCATACATTTCATGGGTACTTTACAAGGGTTATTTTTTGTTTTTTACTTGATTCCATTTTATTGAGATTCTTTTACTAGGACTAGATCAATTATTTTAATTAATATTCATTTTTCCAAGCCTGGTAGAGAGGAAGAATCTTACCAAAGAAGTTGAGCCCATCTTTCTTTATGTGATCCTCTTGCTGGCCATGCCTGATAGCGGAAGAATCTTAGTGTGGGGTTCATAATAAATCTTAATCACTCCATTCGGTCACAGACATTCAAAATTTCGCTGAAACAGCGATGGCGCTACCGACTGCAAACTTCGAATCTCACGTTAGAGGATCAATCGCCCAGGCTCACGATTTATAACCTTACCTTAAGGGGCAAATCTTATACACTGACGCAAATCGACAGGTGTAAGCATTTTAGCTTGTCCTTACAGTAAGGAAATGCAAACCCGCTAAACTGACTCTGTCCTTACAAAAGGATTTGAATCAAGGATTGTTGAAATATTACCTAAAATTGGCCATAATTGATTGTTAGAACTCTTTGATATCGGTAAGCCATCAATAATAATAAAAAGCCTAATATCATTTAATGAAGAATCAATGCTCTCTTTCAATCCCAGAAATGTGTCTTGAATACCTTTTACAAGTGAAAAATGACAATATTTCCCTGGAGAGACATCAATGAAATTGGTGTGCCTAGGGACATGTAGTAAAGTGCGAGAGTCTTTAGGTAAATCACTGTGGCAAGGATGTTCTTTAAGAATGGCAAGAAGTTCATTCAAAGCATTATGTGGAATACTATGTTTTAATGCCCATGAAATTAAGCTAGTTTTGAAACCATTTCCTTTTATTTATAAAAATTCATCATAATGTGTTTCATATAGATTTAATTCACTCGAGATATTATTTAAATTTTCTGACACAGAATCTTCACATGTACTACTAGAAAATATATCAAAATCATCTATTCCATTTGTATCACTGAATCCATTGTCATCATCATTATTAAAAACATCTATGAATTCATCATCCTGCATACTTAAACTAGCATCATCGATAATATTAAATGATAATTCTACTTGATTATTAATTTTTTTTATTTAGCTGCCTTTTACTCAAACTCATGCTGATTCAAATAGACCTAATAAGTTGTATTAATAATTATTAATATAACGTAACAGTTATAGTGTAATTTTTGAATTTTTATAAATCTATTACTGGAACTAATGAATAATATATTATTAATATAATAGTCACAATTGTCTGAAGATTATAATCTTAAGATTAATTTATTTTTATAAGATTTTTAAAAATGAGCTTTTAAGTGTTGTTCAGGCGAGCACGTGCAAGCAATGTATAGCTCACGGGTCTTTGAGTACTCAAGAGCACAAGGAAGCTTTTATGTCATAATAGTACACTAATTATGTATGTAATATTCACAAAATTATTTTTCTTTAATTTTAAAGAAAAACGAGATTTTGGCACAAACAAGCACGAGAAAATTGGTAAATTTTGTTCAGCGAGCAGCAGAAACTTTACGCTTCACTTCTGGGGAAGCTATGAACTACAGTTATGAGCTGGAGGAGAAAACGAGGAGGCGACGAAGAGGCGACGAAGAGGCTACGAGGAAATAATGAGAACCAGTGAAAAGGGAGAACTTTTATAAGCAAACTAACTGGAATGAGGATTAGGCTTAGACTCGTAAAACAAATTTCGCACTTTAAATAGGATAATAATTTAATATTTGATAATTTTGTATCAGTTCCTTAAAAATTTTAAAAATACGGGGGTTGGGGCATAAGTCATGGCAACTATTTTTTTTCTTGTAGATATGTGAACGGATCACAAACGTATATGTGTCGTGTGGAAGTTCTGCAGGCTTAGTGTGTATGCAGAACAACAGATGGCTGTGATAGCTGGTAGTAGCGCAGCGAGGGCTGTGAAATCAGTCAGTTGGTGAGTATAATGCGAGATGGAAGTAACCCGTGTTGAGCAGCACGCAGTGACTGCACAGTACAACAGGGACTTCCTGGTGCGACAGGTACGGCGTGGCGTTCGGGATAAGCGCCGGATCTTGTGGATAGTGCAATACTCCTGCACGACAATGCAAGACTACATAAAGCAGAGTGTGTAGGGCAGCTACAGCGACGTTGGGGGTGGGAAGAATTGGAGCACCCACCGTACTCTCCTGACATTTCGCACTGTGACGTTGATGTCATTTGCAAGATTAAGGAACCACTATGTGTCATCTGAAATCTACAAGATCTACACATTTTTTCCACAACTGCTTCTCTTCATTAGAATAGATTTGATGACTTTAATTCAATTATCTAAATTTATTATTTTTGTGTATTTTATTTTCATTAAAAACGAGTTTACACATTTATATTACCAAATTATCAGCAAAACACTCCTTCTATTATATAAGAATAATTATAAATAAACCATTAAGGAATGACATAACCAAGTACCGAAAGGTTAAACTAAACCATTCGCAGAACTATATTTTTAAACCGCTATATGTTAACATTTTAGGTTTCTAATGGACCATAATGATAACATTAAACCACGTACCTTTGAAATAATTTCAACTATCATTAATTTTACGTTATGTTCGTTCATTACAACTCATTCCAAGTCGATTGATATATTACGTGCTATATTTTAGCATTGAAAGTTCCAATGAACCATAATGGTTCCACTAAACCAGGTTCCTTGAAACCAATTTCGACTACCATTAATTTTACTTTATATTCATTCTTGACACATCATTCCAAGTCCTTTGATATATTACATGCCATATTTTAGCACTGAAAATTTTTGAGGATGTCGTAAGGGTAGTATTAGAGCACGTGTCATTGTTTCGATTTAACCCATTTTCAAAATGGTTCATTCCCGGAACCTTATTTATTAATAAGCGAAAATAGTAATTTATATCCGCTTCTATCTCGTCTTTACCATTTGTTTGATATATTACTTAACTAGCAAACCCGCGCCCGGCGTTGCCTGGGCTTTTTAAATCATGAAATAAAAATACAGTATAGGTAATTTTAAAAAACATTTATTTAATGTCATATAATTATTGGAAGTTTTTGGACTACGCCTTAGTCTTGAGTACTTCCTTAAAAACGACATTTAATGTTGTTGCATCTTTACTGCAAATGTATAAATTTCTAGGGTTGCTAACTCTAGAACAGGCAACATACAGTTGGCCATGTTAGAAACAATCTTCTTGCAAATTTACTCCAGCTACTTTCAATGTTTGGCCTTGGGATTTGTTAATTGTTATGGCAAAGCAAAGTTTAACTGGAAATTGAATGCGTTTGAACTGAAAAGGTTAGTCTGTAGGTATTAAAGGGACTCTTGGAATTAAAACTGTTTCACCAAGACCACTTCCAGTATTAATTGAACCTTCTACCACATTATCTTTTAGTGATTTCACAATTAAACTTGTTCCATTACAAAGTGTTGGAGGATTTAAATTTCTAAGTAACACTATAGGAACACCAATTTTAAGTTGTAATAAATGAAGTGGAAAACCAGAAGGTTGTAATGAGTTTAAAAATTCCACAGGGTAATGTACTTCATTTTCAGTTTGTAAAACTGTGTTGATGGAATAATACTGTTTTACATTTCCTTCAACTTTGTTCATTATTTTTAAGTTTATTAGGTTAGCAGAATCGTTACGTGGTGTTAATATAGTCCTCTCTTGGAACCATCCTAAAGACTTGGACTGAATATTAGAAATATCGGGGTAAATTTTTTCAATCAAAGAATCTAGTGATTCGATATAATTGCACAATGAAGTATCAAGTTTTATCCTACCATTTACCTCTGGTTCACTGCCATAACCAATTTTCAACAATTTTGTAGAAAATGCATCTGCCTGTTGATCATTATTTAAAAGGACCCTCATGTTTTTAGTGAGTGAAAGGTGAATAACACGCTCCCAAATAAAAGACTTTTTTAAGCAAGCATTTACTTCGTCAGCAACTGTACCTTTTGTTATAACTGGTAAAGTTTGACGAAATTCACCTGTGAATAAAAATGTCAAGCTACCCATTATTTGATTGGAGTTTCTAAGATTTTTCAGAGTGCGATGCAAAGCTTCAACATCAACCTTATTTGCCATAGTAGCTTCATCCCAAACTATCAAGGAAGATTGACGAAGTAATTTTGCAGTAGCACTTTGTTTTTTTATTTGGCAGAAAGGAGTGTCCCCTGGTATAATTGTGAGGGGAAGTTTAAAAGTGGAGTGTGCAATTCGTCCCCCCAGTAACAATGTTACTGCTATTCCTGAAGATGCAACGGCAATAGCTATCTTATTGAAACTTTTAATTTTGCATAGTATTAAGTTTGTTAAAAAAGTTTTTCCTGTGCCTCCAGGAGCATCTAAAAAGAATAGCTTTCCTTCACAATTTTGTACACTTGCAATAACCTTATCGTATGCGAAACGTTCGGTTTCGCTTCGCATGGTTTCTGTTTACACAGCTGTTAGAGGAGAAAAAAGCATGGCAGCCTATCGCAAAAATAGTACGTATTTCATTGAGTTCTTTTGAATTTTTTTGTGTTATATATTTTTTATTTTTTTATTGAATTAGTTGTGGAGTTACAGTATAGGTAAATTTTAAAAAAACCTTTATTTAATGTCAAAAAATTAATGGAAGTTTTTGTACTACACTTAAGTCTTGAGTACTTCCTTATAAACGACATTTAATGTTGTTGACATTTAATTTTAATCGTTATCATTAAACAATGATTAAAAACAATTTTTATATTATGTAGTAAGATTTCTGATCATTGCTTAAATTTTATGATGTTTATGTAATAATAGTGGACTTTAATTTAATCATTTTTAAACTTGGTTTTGTGATATTCTGGAGAAATGTCACAATAAATTGATCATAGGACCAACGGCTTTACTTCCCTTCCGAAGAAATTTCGTGTTCTCAGAAGTTCCCCCCTAAAAATCTTCGTCATCCTCAGCCGTGATCGAACCTGCGTCCTCGGGCATCAGAGGCGATTAGGTAAACATTGAGCTACCGATACCGATGACAATAAATTGATAATAATTTATGTAAACGGATTTAATTATACTGTTATCCAACAAATCGGCATTTTAAATTATTATATAGATAATTCTAGTTCTCTATTATTATTTTTCATCTTAAAATACTTGAGGAAAAGTATAGTCGGTAAGTAGAAAACTTATATTAATCCATAATGAGCGATTGAATAACTACCCACTGCAGTGTTCTTAGCACCGCTCTGTCGGCCAGAGAAAAAAATGTCCAAAGCTCTTAACATAGGATTTTCAACATGTATAGAAAAAGCCTTGGTATGAGAACGGTCGTAGGCTTAAGCCAAGAGCGTATCGAATACTTTATTTTCGAATAACTAAATAGACTACAGGTTTAATTTCGAATAATTAGAGATAGGCTATAGAAATAGACCAAATAAAAATATACAAACCTTTTAATAAACTTTTAATATTTGATGGAAAATCCTTAGACAAATTCGGCACATGTTTTACCATCCATGAAAGAAACAGGATGGATAACTCCTATGAGTCGTGCGTGAGTTTTTTTTCAGTGATGCCCACTGGATTCTTAAGTGAACAATAAAGAAAACGTTCGGTTTCGCTTCGCATGGTTTCTGTCTACACAGCTGTTAGAGGAGAAAAAAGCATGGCAGCTGCCTATCGCAAAAATAGTACGTATTTCATTGAGTTCTTTTGAATTTTTTTGTGTTATAAACTTTTTATTTTTTTATTGAATTAGTTTATGGAAATATTAATTTGTGGAGTTACAGTATAGGTAAATTTTAAAAAACCTGTATTTAATGTCAAAAAAATTAATGGAAGTTTTTGGACTACACCTAAGTCTTGAGTACTTCCTTATAAACGACATTTAATGTTGATGTATCTTTACTGCAAATATATAAATTTCTAGGATCGCTAACTCTAGAACAGGCAACATACAGTTGGCCACGTGAGAAACAATGTTCTTGTAAATTTACTCAGCTATTAAGATGAAGTAGAATTAGCTTATGTTTGTTTGTTTGCTCAAGAGATGGCGCTAAGCGTTTCGATCGCCGATCACCATATGATGAGCTGCCATGTTGACGCATTTTGAGAGTAATTAACGTAAATAATTCAATATAAAACCAATTTTTATGAATTAATACCTAGCCTACAAAGTTTCTACATAAATCCCCTAACAAACAAATCTTGTTTCATAAAAATCGATGCAGTAGTTCTTAAGGTTATCGAGCACATACACCGGGGAATTGACTTAGATTTATACTATGTATAGATATATCTCTCCATTGAAAATTTCTAGGTGGGGTCTTAAAGGTACCATTTGTGCACATGCTATTGAACAGATTTAGATAAAATTTGTGATTGATTCGTGCCATGTACCTTTTTCATCGACTGACGAAATTAATAATGAATAACCACATCTTTCTCGTATTTACGATTTGTTTGATATATTACTCAATATATCTTCCTATTGAAAATTGCTAGGCGGGAAAATGGAGGTACCGTTTGTGCACTTGCCAATGAACCGATTTAGATAATATCTGTAAATGGTTAGTGCCATGAATCATATTCATCGACTGACGAAAACAGATTTTAAAATCTTTCATAGCCTCGGAGGAGTTTGAGTTACAGACAGGCACACGGACAGACAGACACGTTTCCCGCACTGATAGCATAAAGCCACTTTCGGTACTTAATAAACCATTAAGGAATGACATAACCAAGTACCGAAAGGTTAAACTAAACCATTCGCGGAACTATATTTTTAAACGGCCCTATGTTAACATTGGAAGTTTCTAATGGACCATTATGATACCATTAAACCACGTACCTTTGAAATAATTTCAACTATCATTAATTTTACGTTATATTCATTCATGACACATCATTCCAAGTTGTTTGATATATTACATGCCATAATTTAGCATTGCAGTTTCAATGAACCATAATGGTTCCACTAAAACAGGATGGTTCCACTAACCAGTTTCCTTGAAACCAATTTCAATTATCGTTAATTTTACCTTATATTCATTTATGACACATCATTCCAAGTCGTTTGATATATTACATGACAAATTTTAGCATTGAAAGTTCCAATGAACCATAATAGTTCCACTAAACCAGGTTCTGTGAAACCAATTTGGACTATCATTAATTTTACGTTTAATTCATTCATTATACATCATCCCAATTTGTTTGATATATTACATGCCATATTTAAGCATTGAAAGTTCCAATGAACCATCACGGTACCACAAAACCAGGTTCCTTGAAACCAATTTGGAATATCATTAATTTTACGTTATATTCATTCATGACATCTCATTCCAAGTCGTTTTATATATTAAATGCCATATTTTATCATTGAAAGTGCCAATGAACCATCACGGTACCACAAAACCAGGTTCCTTGAAACCAATTTGGACTATCATTAATTTTACGTTATATTCATTCATGAAAGCTCATTCCAAGTCGTTTGATATATTACATGCCATATTTTAGCATTGAAAGTTCCAATGAACCATAATGGTTCCACTAAAACAGGTGGCTTGAAACCAATTTCGACTATCATTAATTTTACTTTATATTAATTCATGACACATATTTCAAGACGTTTGAAATCTTACAGGCCATATTTTAGCCTTGAAAGTTCCAATGAACCATCAAGGTTTCACTAAACCAGATTCCTTGAAACCAATTTGGACTATCAATAATTTTGCGTTATATTCATTCATGACACCTCATTCCAAGTCGTTTGATATATTACATGCCATATTTTAGCATTGAAAGTTCCAATGAACCATAATGGTTCCACTAAACCAGAATGGTTCCACTAAACCAGGTCCTTGAAACCAATTTGGACTATCATTACTTTTACGTGATATTCATTTATGATACATCATCACAATTTGTTTGATATATTATATCTTATCATTGAAAATTTTTGAAGGTGTCATAAAGGTACCATTAGTGCACGTGCCAATGTTTCGATTGCAACAATTTTCAAAATGGTTCATTTCCTGAACCATATTTATTGGCCGAAATAGTAATTTATATTCGCTTGTATCTCGTCATTAAGATTTGTTTGACATATTACTTAATATATCTGTCCATTGAAAATTGCTAGGTGGGGTCGTGATGGTGCCATTTGTGGACGTGCTAATGAACTGATTTAGATAAAATTTATAATTTTTTCATGGCATGTACCATATTCATCGACTGACGAAAATAGTAATGAATAACCGCATCTATTTCGTCATTACGATTTGTTTGATATATTACTCAATATTTCTTCCCATTGAAAATTGCTGGGCGGGAAAATAGAGGTACCATTTGTGCACGTGCCAATGGACCGATTTAGATAATATTTGTAACTGGTTCGTGCCATGAACCATATTCATCGACTGACGAAAACAGATTTTGAAAATCTTTCATAACCTCGGAGGAGTTTGAGTTACAGACAGACAGACAGACAGACGGACAGACACGTTTCCCCACACTGATAGCATAAAGCACCTTTCGGTACTTAATAATGTAAATATTATGACTGCAATATTGTGTAGATCATTCACGAAATAAATATGAATTAACTACTGTAACTTATGAAAATAGAATCCTAAGTAATTTCTTTTTTATGATAAGTCATTATATTTTCTTATGCTTCTTAAAATTCTTCTGAAACTGCTGATCGTATTGTTTCTTTGGAAATAGCAAGATTATGTTGGAAAAAATTATAACAAGGTTTGCAAATGTGCTGAAAAA
This sequence comes from Rhysida immarginata, assembly GCA_023313115.1. Taxonomy (NCBI): domain Eukaryota; kingdom Metazoa; phylum Arthropoda; class Chilopoda; order Scolopendromorpha; family Scolopendridae; genus Rhysida; species Rhysida immarginata. The sequence continues at coordinate 39,496 of JAHWFO010072487.1, forward strand.
CATACGAAATTTGCGTTTAGCTTTGAGAGCATATAAATGACCGAGTAGCAAAAACTGTATATAATTCTGTATAGTAAATGACAGCTATTTCTTTTAAGATACACTTTTCAGATTGTCTGTATTCACGGTGTATCCAAAAAAATGTATCCACAATTTGAAATATACAGGGTGAGTCACAAGTCTGTTAACCCCTTCCTACCTTGGATACCAATGTAGTTATGCAAATTCCAATACAGGGAATGAATAGGAACTTCAGGGTGCTCTATCTGATGGATCACCTTTCGTTATCTTAAATATGCAAATTAGGACACATTCAAATTCTATCTCGAAATCCTTAAGAGATACGCAAAAAATCCAATCGCACATTTGTTCAACAGCAAATTCCAAACAAAACAAAAAAAAGTTCAACAAAATCCGATGAACGGATTATACGCAATCCTCATTGCAAGCTCTGCAATAGGCCAATTGGCTCTTCTACTGTTTGTTACTCACAAACAGTTATCTGACATAAAGTCTATGTCTTCGATCCAAACACAAAGTCGATCCAGATAGTATTCAATGTCATGTCCACTTGCATCATAGAATAATTCCGCATGATATTTCAACGATGCTATCACATCAACAAACGTGGCCGGTGTTATTGGCCTGCATGCTTCCGGAATTCATTGTTCCAGATCCTCTTGCGAGGTGGGCTGTATAGAAAAAAACTTTGCCCTTGATGTAGCCCCACAAGAAAAACTCAAGTGGCGTCAGATCAGTGCCGCCCACTGAACTGGCCCTCCTCCACTGGTCCTGCTTCAATCTTGACAGGTATCAAGGTTTTAATGTTGCAGAGCTTGGATTGGGGACACTGGGTTATCCGCTCATCGGATTTTGGTGAACTTTTTTGTTTTGTATGGAATTTGCTGTTGAACAAATGTACAATTGGAATATTTTGTGTATCTCTTACTGTTTTCGAGATAGAATTTGGATGTGTCGTAATTGCATATTTGAGATGGCGAAAGGTGGTCCATCAGACAGAGCACCCCAAAGAACACCATAAAGTTCTTATTCATTCCCTTTATTGGAATTTGCGTAACTACTTTGTTATCCAAGATGGGAAGATGGTAACACACTTTTAATTAAAGGGTAATAAAGATCCCGACCAAGGATAAGTTGGTCCAAGAACCTACCAAACAAGGTATTAATATTACCAGAAAGATATATAATTGAATCCCAATCTGACATTGCCAAAAAGTAACAGAGAACCGAAATACGATTTTCAGTAATTAACCTATAAGATGGCAAATGCCTCGAAGTACAATTAGTAGGAATATCGGAAAATACAAGGTGTAAATGGACGACGTTTCACAAATTTAAGGGTATGTAGAGGATGAATCTCTTAGCAAAAAAGTCTAGTCGCGTTTTTCGATCTGTGGCTCAGTTAAAAAGTTATAGCGCTTTAAAGTTCGGTATCGGTAAGGAATATCGGTATCGGTATCGGCCAGGGTGATTCTAAAAGGTCGTGCCCAAATAAAAAGGTAGGTAGGGGGTGAAATTCTGAGCAAAAAAGTCTAGTCGTGTTTTTCGATCTGAGGCTCCGTTAAAAAGTTATAGCGCTTTAAAGTTTCGTGACGTCACTTCCGGAAATCTTGGTACAGACGCTAAGCAATTTTTAACTTAGCGCTATAACTTTTTAACGGAGCCTTAGATCGAAAAACGCGACTGGACGTATTTGCTCAGAGTTTCATCCTCTACATATCCTTAAGTTTGTGAAACGTCGTCCATTTACACTCTGTATATTAAACAGAGGGAAGTGATCGCTAATAGCCTAGTTTAAAGCCTTACTAAACAAACCATTAATGATTGACATAATTAAGTACCGAAGGGTTAAACTAAACAATTCGCGGAACCGTATTTTTCTATTGACCTATGTTAATATTGAAAGTTTCTAATGAACCATACTGATCCATTAAATCACGTATCTTTGAACCAATTAGAGCGTGTGCGATTGTACCGATTACGATAAGTTCATGTTTCTATCTTCTAGAGACATAACAAATTACCGTCCAATTTCGATTTTGTCTCCATTAGCTAAAACTGTAGATAAGGCGGTATTTAATAATACCATTGATTATCTTTGGACAAAACTTCCCAAACAGCAATGTGGATGTAGACCCGGTCAAAAAGTTACCTGGTGCCTCTTCAGATATATCTTAAGGCTATAGAAGCCTACGACCTACGAAAGAACTTTATAATTGCGCAGACAAATATGTCAAAAGCTTTTGACACAGTTTCTAGACCCGAATTATTGAACGATCTTAAAGGGTTGGGGGTGTTATCGATTTACTTACAGCTACTTAATGATTATTTTCAAGAAAGGTTAAACATTATTAGCTATGACCCGTTAATCGCAAAATCTTCTATACTTGGCATAGTTCAAGGATCAGGTCTTGCCCCCTTATTGTATGCTGTTTCTACCGCCTCTCTCTATGAACACCAGTTTAACCTTGATATGTTCAGGTATGTCGTGATAATTTTCCACTACTGATCACGACAGTACTATGGGTTTATTGAACCAAGACTTACTCTATTTAAGCAAATGGTATAGTGATCGTGGTTTATGTTTAAATAGTTCAAAAACAAAGATATTTATATGTGGTAGGGGCGTACAGATTGATAGTACAATCAAGATATTAGGTATAATTTTTGATTTAAACTTTAAGTTCAATGATCTGACTAACCATCTCATAACTTCTCTATGTCATAAAAATCATCTTGTTAGAAGGCTCAGAACCTTTTTAACTAATAACCAACTATGTCAATTTATAACTACGGTCATTGTTCCCAAGGTGGCGTTTGTTGCTATCTTTTGGTCCTCAACATCACAATTTAACTTTAAGAGAATGACCGTTGCTTATTATTGTGTTGCTTACAACAGAATAATATGGACTGCCTTTAAACTTAACAGACTTGACTCCTTTACACACACTTGTCTACATTTTAGATTACCAACATTAGTGACAATATGTAAGGTCGACCTGATCTCTGAACTAGCCAATGCCATATAGTATGAAAAACATCCAGCGGATTTCGTCAAAGACTGGCTAAAGAATGATGACAGTATACGTTCATCTATACTCTGTCCAACGAAAGTTGGAGTGGGCGTGTCCAGTTAAACTTCTAATTTCAATTGTTAGACATTGTTGATTCTACTTTGGCAACAATGTCTAACAACTGAAATAGGACATTTAACTGGACACTTTCGTTGGATAGAGTATAGAAGGTACAAATTTGAAATTCCCTATAGGCTATCCTCCTTTAAAATTAATTGTTTTCCATACAGAGTCATTACCTATTGGAATGAGCTCCCTTATGATATTCGTTGCAGTGTCTTTCAATGCGCATTACCCCAATGTACTAGGTCTTGTGCTCATTTTACCCGTAGTGTTAAAACTTATTATATAAACACACAGCAATTTTTATCTGATGCTATGGGTTTTGACAGGCCTCTTTGTACATTTATGTGTTACTCCTTGTATTACTCCATTGTGAGTGTTATAATAATAATAATAATAACGATAATTTTTTAATAATAATAATTTCAATTTTTCAATTTCAATTTCAATTTTATTTGTTTTAAGTGTGGACGAAAACAGTTGAAAATAAACCTTTAACAACGAACACACTAAAAAAAACTACAAAATAAAATAAAATAAAATAAGACAGAAAATATGAAGATGGATACAAATAATCATTAAAGGAGGTAAGCAGAACATAAGAAACTAAACAAAGACAATAGCATATAAGAGGTAAATATCAGTTTAATAAAAATATCAGTTACAGTACATGTGAAATAGACGTTTAAAAGTTCATTATAGAAGGCATAATAGTTAGAGTTAAAGATGTCTAAAAAATCACTCAATACTTTAAGAATAGTCTCGTAGACGGATTAATTGAATTGTGTTTCTGAACATAGCAAACATTTTTACATCGTATTTGATATATATATGGAAGCATTTAAGTTAAAAGCAATGAGAAAACTTGGGGAATCAATGATATTATGAATAGTTTTGTACAGAAAATCTAGATCATTCCTAGTTAGGAGTTGAGATAAATGAAGGCAACAAACTTCTTTAAGTATGTTGTCTATGTTAAAGTCCCTATGATGTGTAAAATGGCGTCTGAAAATAATTTTACAAAAGCGTGAAAACACACTGTGGAGTTTTTAATATCAGTTTGTGTTAAATGATTCCACACACAGGAACGGAAAAAAAGACGTGGGATGACAAGAGTTTTAAATAAAACGGTAAAGCACTTCGGTCTTTTAAAAGAACCAGTTAATCTGCTGATAAGTCCAAGCATGCGATATGTTTGGCTTAATAATAATAATAATAATAATTGTAACAACAACAGGGAAAAATCCGACCAGCAGAACGAACCCGCGTTGTCCCACAAACAGGCCGAAGCCCAAAAACGGGGTTAATGAACAACATATAAATAAACTAAAACAATCAAGTAATTAAAAAAAAAATGGAAAGAAAAAATACAGAAGATAAGTTAAATAATTAAACACTAAAGTAAAAAAAAACAACAAATAAGGAGATTAGAAAATAAATCAAAAGTTAAAACGGCAGGAAAGGTCTGCTATTGTCAAAAAAATATATCAATTAACTTAAAGTTATTATTATACATGTGAATTAATTTAAAAGCTGGCTCAAGAGTTGAGACCTTCGTCCGCAATTTTCCGAGAAAAACAAGAGACTGATTATGCCTATATATAGATTATGCATAATATTATCAATTGGATAAAACAAGAATTAATAAACAATTAAGGAATACCATTACCAAGTACCGAAATGGTAAACTAAACCATTCGCGGAACCATATTTTTCATATGTTAATATTAAAGGTTGCTAATGGACCAAAATGACACCATTAAACCACGTACCTTTGAACCAGTTTGGAATATCATTACTTTTACGTTATAAACACTCATGACACATCATTCCAAGTTGTTTGCTATATTACATGCCATATCTTATAATAGAAAACTTTAGAAAGTGTGAAAAGGGTACCATTAGAGCATGTGCAATTGTATAAATTACGACTATCTTCAAATTGGTTCATTAGCTGAACCATATTATCCATTGGAGAAAACAGTATTTAATAATGCACGTGTAGCCTGCAAGATCTCCGAATATGAACACGATTGAGCATGCATGGGAGAAAAAGTACATAATAACGTTATATTCGCGCTTAATTTATCATTTCGAGTTGTTTGATAACTACTTGCTATATCTTATCATTGAAAATTTTTGCGGGTGTCTTAAGGGTACCAAAAGAGCACGTGACATTTTATTGAATAAAACCATTTTCAAAATTGTTCATTCGGGGAACCATATTGATCGATTGGCGAAAATATTAAATAATAACCGCTTCTATCTCGTCATTACAATTTCTTTGATGCATTAGTTTCTATACCTTACCATTGAAAATTGCTAGGTGGGATCAAGAAAGTACCATTTGCGCACGTGCAATTGAACCGAATTAGATAATATTTGTAATTGGTTCGTATCATGAACCACGTTCATCGGCTGACGAAAACAGATTATGGTAATCATACATAACCTTGGAAGAGTTAGATTTACAAACGGACAGATCAACATACAGACCGACACGTTTCCCTACACTTAGAGCATAAAGCACCTTTCGATACTTAATAAGTACCGAAAGGTGCTTTATGCTCTAAGTGTGGGGGAAACGTGTCCGTCTGTCCGTCTGTAACTCTAACTCCTCCGAGGCTATGAAAGATTTTCAAAATCTCTTTTCGTCAGTCGATGAATATGATTCACGGCACGAAAAAATTACAAATATTATCAAAATCGGTTATTTGCTACGTTCACAAATGGTACCTCTAATTTCCCGCCAAGCAATTTTCAAGGGGAGATATATTGAATAATATATCAAACAAATCGTAATGACGAGATAGATGCGGTGATTCATTATTATTTTCGTCAATCGATGAACATGGTGCATGGCACGATTTTACCACAAATATTATCTGAATCTGTTCAATAGCAATTGCACAAATAGTACCTTTACGACCCCATCTAGCAATATTCAATTGAGAGATATATTAAGTAATATATAAAACAAATCGTAATGACGAGATAAAAGCGCATATAAATTACTACTTTCGCCAATTAATAAATATGGTTCCAGGAATGAGCTATTTTGAAAATGGTTGCAATCGAGACAATGACACGTGCACTATTAGTATTATTATGACACCCTTAAAAATTTTCAGTGTTAAAATATGGCATGTAATATATCAAACGACTTGGAATGATGTGTCATGAATGAATATAACTTGAAATTAATAGTAGTCGAAATTGGTTTCAAGGAACCTGGTTTAGTGGAACCATTATAGTTCATTGGAACTTTAAATTCTAGAATATGACATGTAATATATCAAACGACTTGGAATGAGGTGTCATGAATGAATATAACGTAAAATTAATGATAGTCCAAATTGATTTCAAGGTACCTGGTTTAGTGGAACCATTATGGTTCATTAGAACATTCAATGCTAAAATATGGCATGAACTATAACAAACGACTTGGTATGAGGTGTCATAAATGTATATAGCATAAAATTATTGATAGTCCAAATTGGTTTCAAGGAACCTGGTTTAGTTGAACCATTCTGGTTTTGTGGAACAATTATGGTTCATTTGAAATTTCAATGCTAAAATATGGCATGTAATATATGAAACGACTTGCAATGATGTCTAATGAATGAATATCACGAAAAATTAATAATAGTACAAATTGTTTTCATGGAACATGGTTTAGTGAAACCATTATGGTTCATTGGATCTTTCAATGCTGAAATATAGCATGTAATATATCAAACGACTTGGAGGATGTGTCATGAATGAATATAACGTAAAATAAATGACAGTCGACATTGGTACAAAAATACGTGGTATAATGGTATCTTTATGGCCCATTAGAAACTTATAATGTTAAGGTAGGGAAAAAATTCTGCCCTCTGAAGTTTTGCAGTATGATTATAATCCGAATTTTGAAACATTTCATGTTTCGTGCGATAATATTGACATATACAGACCCAGAAAAATCCAGATTAATAAGAAAAGGTTTAAAATGCTGTTTAAAGATATAATTCCTCGAATGGTTTAGTTTAACCTTTTGGTACTTCGTTATATCATTCCCTAAAGGTTTATTAAGTACCGAAAAGTGCTTTATGCTATCAGGTTAGGGAAACTTGTCTGTCTGTCTGTCTTTCTGTCTTTTCGTCTGTCCGTCTGTCCGTCTGTCCTCCGAGGCTATGAAAGATTTTCAAAATCCGTTTTCTGCAGACGATGAATATGGCTCATGGCACGAACCAGTTACAACTACTATCTAAATAGGTTAATTGGCACGCGCACAAATGGTACCTCTATTTTTCCGCCTAGCAATTTTCAATGGGAAGATATATTGAGTAATATATCAAACAAGACAGATGCAGTTATTCATTATTATTTTCATCAGTCGATGTACATAATAAATGGTACGAATCATTCAGAAATAATATCTAAATCTGTTCAACTGCACGTGCACAAATTGTACCATTACGACCGTAACTAGCAATTTTCAATGAAGAGTTATATTAAGTAATATATCAAACAATTCGTAATGACGAGTTAGAAGTGGATATAAATTACTATTTTCGCCACATAATAAATAAGGTTCCGGGAATGAACAATTTTGAAAATGGTTGAAATCGAAACAATGAC
>JAHWFO010072487.1:57370-80519 GCA_023313115.1 Rhysida immarginata
AACTTAAAATTTACACCCTGTATATAAAGAAGGATGTTTGTGGGTCTTTATATATATAGATAATATCTCCTCAATATAACAATAACCTTGTTATACAATTTGTTTTTAAAATCCCCAAAAAATTGTTCAACTGAGGTTTGACTATATTTTATAACTAGCAGAGGCACCCTACGTTGCCCGGCATAATTACAGTTTTAGGAAAGCAGAACAATCTCAAGAAGTTAAATAATAACTCAACTTGATTTTCAGTAATTCTACAATTTCCTACCGTAAACTTGTCCGCTGTTCAGATGTTTCCGATACCCGGATAATTTTTTTGAGTCTCTGACCTGTACTCATTCATTTCATCGGTAGCATTTTGAAAGATATATCCTTCGAACATATATCCTTCGAACGATTATTATAGAGCATCCTGTATCATCTTTCTACTCCTTCTCAATTACCTGAAAACTCTCCATTATCTCCAGTTACTGCTCATTTTTTAAGATTTTCAAGAAATGATTAAGTTCTAATAACAATTTGTTTTAAGAAAATCACGAAAGACAAGAATTCTCAATGTGTATTGTTACAAATTCAATTGTGTTTGATAATTCGAAGAAGTGGAATCAATCTTCATTATATGGCTTATTGAACCTTATTTATATTTCGAAACTTTGACTTGTAGTGGCTTTTCTCTTTTAGCAGAGGCACCCGTTTTTGCCTGGGATAATCTCAGTTTTAAGTAAACAGAACAATCTCAAGATTTTCTTTAATCAATTCTCATTCATTTCTTCGGTAGAATTTCGATAGATATGAATGAACATGTATTCTTCGAAAGAAACATATTATAGAGCATAATATAGTATGCTGGTTTATTTGTAGAGTCCAGTTGGTGTATGCTATGTTATCATTTATGTCGTAAACTGTCTCCCGAGACCAACTGGCGTCCTTATATACCAAACCCACTAGAAGAGTTTCTGGAAGTTTCTACACTGTTCAAGGGCTCCAAACACAAATCGTCTGAACTTTTGTTAGCGAGCTGAAGGGAGACACGCGCATCTCTTTGCCTCCTCTAGACAGACTGCTTTACCTATATCGTGCTGGTATACTTATTTTCTGCCCATTGTCATTAATTCTTGAAAATGAATGTTCTATTGCCCAGGCAACAGAACATTCTACCATTGCATCTTCTTGAAAATATTGTTGCATAATCACTACACCGTTGATGTGAAAATATAGGGCTGCAATAACTTCGATGAAACAACTCTTCTCTTGGCTGCCAGTGGATGTATATGATCGTTTGCGTCTGTATGCTGTGCAGCCCCAACAGTCTTTTTTTTATTTTGTTTTCCTTATTTGTAATAAAAAAAATAAAAGAAGTTTTAATTAAAAAGAAATATGATTATCAATATAACAAGTGAGATTGTTTGCAGCTTTATAATTGGATTTTTACAATTGACTGGACTCAAATGTATAAGGAGAAAAATGTAAATGATGCTGTTCAAATACTAACAAATGAGCTTCTGAAATGTGTTAATATTCTTAATCCTAAGAACAGTAATTCAATAAAGAAGAATAATCAAACATTTTCACAGTGGTTTAGAAAGCATACGATATAAAAAAAATAAATCTCACAGGAAATATAAACAAACTAAGGAGTATTTTCATGAAGAATTTCAGACAAATCGTAGGGAGTTTAAAAAGAGTTTTGAGAAAGATGGAAAAAGTTATTACAAGAAAATTGAACATAAACTATTAAATGATTCAAAACATTTTTGGAAAATTACTAATGAGCTGCTTGGTAGAAAAAATCAAAAAAACGGCAAGGATGGCTACCTGTCGATTAAAATGAATTTAGACAATATCGGAGCGTTATTTTGAAATGATGAATACCAAAATCTGAGAAATATTTCTGCTCCAATTTATAGTAAATTTAATTTTGATTACTTCAATGAAAGCACTATCTTCAAGATTAGTAAGGAGATATGATGCTCCCGTGGCGTAGATACGAATGGTATACCAGACTTCGGGGAGACTGGCCCAAAATGACATGCCTAAAGATAATAATATTGTATCAGTGTATGAAAAATAAGAGCACGATATTTTTTATACGACTAAACATGTTTATTATCTTTGCGTAAAAAATTGAAGAACTTAAAACTACAGTAATTTGTTTTAAAAAAAAATGAAATCAAAAATATACACAGTATGTCATTTTGAGATGCATTTTGGGCGAAATCATATGGTGTATCATTTTCCCTCATCAGAACGGACATCGCAGATAAAATATTCTGTTTTGAAGCTTACTTCTCTGCACACGAAATGTGGCACCATTGATTGGATTTTTGGCACTGAATCCATTTGTCAGTTATTTATAGTTCATTACAAAAAAACAAGCTGCATCGTTGCCTTCATCTGTGCTGAAACTGCACTGAAAATTCAGGCGTTTTTTAGATGGCATCTTCTGCTTGGATGTATGTACAGGCTTACTCTTAGGTCGTTTTGATTGCTTCTCCTTAAGTTCTTTAAGGAATGGACTTGACGTTAGAATCGTGCTACCTCGTCGTTTTCTAGTTTGTCGGCATGGCTGCTCTTTGGAGATGTGTGGTACTGGTGTGCTATCTGTTGAACTGTAAACTTCTTACCTTTGGAGGCTGAAGATGTAGGATCAATTCCAACAACTCCATCATTTTGATCAGACTGATCATGACTTTGACTGAGCACTTGGTCTGCAAGAAAAAGACGTTGCCCAATCAAAACACAGTTTATGTGCAGTTCTAAGTTTTCCAAAATAATTTTGGCTAACAGGATCTTGTTAATAACTTACTGGAATAGGAAATTAGGTACAAGTCAGATGTTGCTACTGGTTGTTGTTCGAGCTGCTCTTCAGAGGTAAGGATATCGGCTGATGACGATAGAGTCTTGTCACATTTTGAGAATGATGAATGTTGGTGAATACTAGTTGGCCTACATATTTTAACAGATGGATCCTGATGTTCACTGCATACCTTTTCATTTTGGTCGGGTACTTCATCTGAAAGTGGAAAATGTAATTAGGTGAGCACAACTTATGGAAAGTGATATTTTGGTTATTGACATAGCCTACTTGAAGTGGAAACATGCACATCAGTTATCGCTGCAGGTGCAAACATCCAGTCATGAAATTTTGAACATGCAGTCGCTGATTTTGAATATGCAGGAGCAAACAGTTGACTGACTTGAAATTGAGTGACAACTCTCCCAACTTGAAACTGAGTAACCACTTTGTTACTTCTTGTCCATAATAGGTAGGGAGGGGTCCAAAAAGTGCAATCTAAGGGTAAATACTCCAACTTAAAAAGTTAGAAAAAATTATTACAATTATGTGGAAAAGATCCGTTTAACATAATCTTTATCTTGCCATTTTGCCCTCAATCCCACTGTGTCATTTTACCCTCTATGTCATTGGTATGATGTTGCTCTATTAATCACTGTCTTACTTGGTAGGCTTATTTTTTAAGAGTTGCATGTAGTAGCTTAAAGTAATAACTTTAAATGTAACATCAGGCTTTGTTCAACCTTAACATATAAGAGGTTGAAAACCTATCTCAAAAATGAAACAAAGTTAAAAGACAGACCTACCTTCGTTCAATTGTTTTTCTCCACGCCGTTTTCTTTCAGATACATGGACGACATTATGCTTAATGGGGTAAAGGCAGAAGTGAATCATATCTGTGTACATGCCAGCTTCTCAAGTAGTGTCAAATTTGAGAAACACACAGCATGCCATTTTGCTTGAGTATGTCATTTTGTGTCAGTCTCCCCTAGTTTTTAAGGTTTGCCTTGAGATTATATTGAAGCCACTGATGTACATTTTCGTTCTAATAATTGACTTGTATATTTACCTAAGAGATGGAAGGCAACATTCTGTATCCCTATACCAAAACAAAAAATTTAAGAAGGTCCTCGTAACTTTAGACCAATTAATGTAGTTGCTTACCCTGCAGTGATCTTTGAAAAAGTAATTTCCAACAATATTTTAAATTATTTTAATTCAGCTTTGCCTGACTGGGTAACATGGGTTTAGAAAAACTAAATCCAGAATGACTAATCTTATAGTATTTAATCAAAAACTTGCAGAAATTAGGAGCATAGAGCCAACTTGAAGTGGTCTATTATCATTTGATCGAGTCCCATATAATAGATTATGCGAAAAGCTTCTAGGGCTTGGATTTAGCAATCAGGGCTTACGATTATGCGTAATATTTTAGAGAATCGGAAATTCAGGGTAAAATATAAAACTTATACATCTTCCGACTACCAAATGAATACTCTGAAGCACCAAGAAGGAATCGTCCAATATTATCCTATTTCGGTAAACATACATACCATTGACATATGAGTAAACGATTAGACTCACAAGGATCCGTAATGCCTAGAACGCTCACCAGAATGCATTCGTGATGTCACCGCTATGTTGTTGATAAGTTGTTACCACGGCCTACGAGATAGTGCATGGCTGCCGTTCGCCGCAGCACTGCCCGGTTGCTCTGATTGGTTGAAAATATTACGTCATCATCACCAAAATCGAACGCCACTCGCGCGATATTCAATGGCGGATGCGTAGGGCAGATTTTTGGCAGATGCTGTACGTTATTAAAGAAGTGCTCTCTAATATCAATCCAAATCGTCGCCGAGGATAGTACTTCTAACTGCATATGATAATACTTCAGTCAGAGGCGTCTGGTAGATTTTTCTCTGTATGATGCAAATCTACAAATGCTGCCAAAGGCCGCCGTGCCTCTCTGCATCATAGCACGCCACGGCCTTGATAGTATCCACACAGCCTCGCACAGAAATGAACGACGCAGGCATGCTTTGTGACCTTTGTGATAAACAATTTAAAGGGAAAAGAGCAAAACAAAATGTGTAATTTGTGTGTAAATAAATGTTTAGCTCCGATTTCAATTTTCATTATATACTACTGTTTCATTAGCTCTTTCATTATGTACTTATAAATGTTTCATTAACTTTCACGAAAAAAATTATTAGATATGGATTTTTTGATAAAACGTTATTTATAATCATTTTTATATTGATTATATCAAATAAGTATGTATTATTTTAATTAAAAAGTTTTATTAACAATAAATAAATATTATAAGAAAATTTTTGAATGAAAAAATTAAAAAACTATTTAATAAATAAAATTTCCCAATGGAGTTGAAATAAACTTATTCGAGCAGTATGAATTTTACATATATTATTTGTACATAAAGATAGAGCTGTATATAATGTCGCGTACCTTTTCGCTCCATGGTTCCATATTTCAATGGAAAAATTTTTTTTGAAGCTCGATTGATCCCTCTCAGTTATTTGCATTCATTTGTGTTAAATGGAGATTTTCCGGGGGCTTTTTCTATCAAGCATTTGCTCTCATTCTGACACGGATGGCTTAGCGTTTATATTATACACCCCTTATTTTTCTCAGTCAACTATCGGTATTGACCTCTGGGCATTTTTTTGACACGTGTGGTTCTCGTTTTTTTGATCACACCTTTTTAGATCTCAGTGATAAACAGATTATTTTGTGGGCTTCCGGTCGGTTATAGGGAGGTTCCTGTGATCCCCTTCCATTAAGGCAATTTAAAGGGTTCACGTGACGCGTTCTTGTTGCGTTACATTAACTCCGCGTTGGCGGAGAAGAAATCAGAATTTTTCTCGGTGAAAAGACCACCTTGTTCTCATCGTCTCTTCCTTGTGCAAGGAAATATTTGCAAAATTTCTTTACAATAACCTGGCCAGGTTTTCATTTTAGTTGCATAAATGTCTTTTTGTTACGATGATGGATTAAAGAAACAAGTCTACCGTGAAAATTCACATGATAATATTTTTTAAACGCGGTTTGCCTCACAAATTAATCTCGAGGTCTCATTGCTTTCGAATTAACGTTTTCTTCAATCGACTGTCAATTACCCGTTTTTTTCTTTAACATTGCGACGATCCTCAAAAGAAAATAGAAAAGGAGAGTAGGAAATTTATTTAAAATTAATATAATTAAAATCTTTCTTAGATTATTTATAATTCCTTCGTTTTGAAGTTACATGATTGTTGGGTGATTAAGTCATTTGTTTACTTAGGATTGTTGGTGTCTAATTACCTTTCGTTGTTAGAGGGAAAAACTTTTGGAGCGTTGAACGAATCTCTAGTAACTCGCTCATTTCTTTTCCCATTTAACTCTTACACTCCTTTTCATTTTGCAGTGGTGTAATCATTTCGTCTCCTTGGACGTGACTTTCTCCGTTGCCCGTTTTCCTTCAACCACCAGATTGTATTTACATGATTCTCCAAGCAAGCCCTTTTCACGATATCATTATTGCTGTTCAACATGAATAGTTCTACTCCGTCGGGGTGATAAGCCTACACCTTTATTGTTGCTTCACCGCAAGCCGTTCTTTAACTTTCGTAGTTCTTACACGCCTAAAATCAAATCACTGCAGCTTGCGAGGAATCATCATGGAACATAATTTTTTATATTCAATAAATTAATTTCCAGATTCATTTCTACTGTGCTTTAATTTTTTTTTTACTTTGTTTGCTTGTTTTTCTTGTTTTTTTTATTTCAGGGTCGTGTTTGGCGTAACTTTCGTCTGTCTGCTGTATTGTTTCTTTTGTGCGTCCGCCCTTTAGCCACCTTTCCCCTTGTGTTTGATGTTTCATCGTAATAATGTAATATAATTCTGTGAGCTTAATCCTTTTTTTTAATATCTTTTCCTTTTGTTCTGTGTTTGCATTTACCCTGATCAGAATTCTATCCATTTCTTATAATTTTCTTTAGTTTTTTATTTTAGTGAGTTTATTTTTTTTTTAAGATAATTATTTGAGTTTTCTTTTTGTATTCCTTTTGTAGCCTTAAGTTTTATTTGAATTTCCTTTTTCAAGCCGGGAATAAATGGCGAAACTAGTTGGAACTCCTGATGTCCCTCTGTTATACTGTAAGGCCACCACCTGTTTAGTTAATAAGAACAGTATTATGATCCATCCTTCCACCGATATGAATTTCCTTTTATTATTTTTTCTTTTTTTTCCAAACAGTTATATTTGGTGAACTTGCATTAAATAATAAGCTCATTTCGTCTTAGATAACTCTTCATTCAACTTCCTCCTGGTGTATCTGAAGGCTCCAATCAAAGTAGTTCCATCGGGTCTTCTACTTTTCTCGAGGCGGATCTCAGCAATTTCGTCGTCTCTTCCCGGTTGAAGCTTATCACTAAACATTATTCTGTTCACCAATCTTTATTTCAAAATGTAATAAAAGAGATAATTTGTTTGGAGTTTGTGGTACCTTCTCTTTTAAATTATCATAGCCATTTAATATTCCAATTTTTTAAATAATTTCCTTGAGGGGCTTAAATTTTTTTGATTTTTATATTTTTTGGTAACTTGAAGTATCGTACCGCGATCCTTCAAGTACTTATTTATCTCCTCGTTCTAGGATATTCGGTGGGGTGAGTTATTTTCTATTTTAAAACTTATTTGGGATAACGTTAATTGTTGAGATATATATATATAGAGTCTACGCAGGATTGGTAGGTGTTAGAGTCAACAATTTGGGAGTTTTATAAGAATTTGGGGAGGCGAACGTCTTTTGCTCAAGCAGCCGTTCGTTATTGACTGTTCGTGACAAAACTGCCTCTGCGGGTTTTTTTGGCACGTTACAATAATTACATGTAATACATTATGGCATTTTAGCGTTAGCATCTATCCGGGAAGCGAAGTGATAAAAGAATTCCAAACCGAACCCAATGCTTATGTCCAAAGATATATCGGATATAAAACATCGAATCATTTTTTAAGGTCATACAGGGTGCATTATGAAAGTAATGCGCACATTTTTATTGTGACGCGACTATCCATCGCAGCGCGCTCGGACTGGTCGAATAATGTGGTGGGCTGCCCTTCCAAACGCGCCCGGCCTCAGCTCGCTCCGAGCAGTGGGAGCGTTAGGACGTGTCTTCGCACGAAGTCTGTTTTTCGATTGTGTCACAGCACGATGGAGCGTTTGCTGGAACAGCGGTACGCGATCAAGTTTTGGGTGCGGATCGGGAAGAATGCAACAGAAACTGACATCAAAAACGTCTTCAAGCTCCACCATGACAATGCCCCCAGCCACACGGCCTTCGTCGTCACCAACTTCCTTACCCGGAGCAAGACCCCCGTTGTGCCCCAGCTTCCTTACAGCCCTGACTTGGCTCCGTGCTACTTTTTTTTGTTCCCTCGACTGAAGAGAGCTGAAGGGAAAGCACTGGGAGTCGGTGGAGAACATCCAAGCTCATGTTACAAGGTTCCTGAAAAACATTCCAGTCGAGGAATTCCAGGGTGCCTTCCAGGCGTGGCAGAATCGTCTCGGCAAGTGTATTGAAGCAGGAGGAGACTACTTTGAAGAATTTTAACCATTTGTACCAAGCGGATCAATAAACCTATTTTTCCCAGAAAATGCGCATTACTTTCATAATGCACCCTGTATTAAAGATTTCATAGGCATATTAAGTAAACATACAGGATGTAAAGGAGATTCCTGAAACAGATTCCCGATCTCCTCCCCGCCCCCCAATCCATGGAATTTTCTCCCGTTTTTACGCCTTTTATGCTTTTCTCTTCTTCTTTCGTAGAGTGAATGTCTACTAAATCGTTGAAGATCTACAATTTTGTGAATTGATTTTTTTCTCTATCTATCAGAGCTGAAAAGTTAGTTTTTGTAATTTCTCAGCGCCTCATACGTATATATGTATCATAATAATGCTTATAAAATCATTGAATATGAACTATGGCACATAATATTTTTACAATAGAGAGAATTGACCTTTATCCCCTGTATTGTGATTGGCTGCCACTAAACGTCACTGATTTTTTTACAAAATGCAAATGGCGGATACTGGACGTGTTAACGGTATTTGTATCGTAAGTGAAAGTTTTAATTGTTCTTGATCAAAATTTTTGTTGCTATGGTTAAATATTGTTGTGTTCCCAATTGTCGGAGTAAGGAGAAAAAATAATCATCATTAAAAAAATAGTTTTATAGGTAATTTGGAAATAACTATGAAATTAAAATTATGAAAGGTTATCAGTAAACATTTAAATCATTATGTTTTTACAAATTTAAGGTTAATAATGTTATGCTGAATTAATAAAGATAATAATAAAAATCTTTAAAATAGTAAAAACCTATGGAAAATGTAAAGAAAAAGAATTTTACTCATATCACAAGTGCTTACAACACGACCAAGGGACGCCATTTTTTATGTGGTCACGTGGGTTCCCGCAGTGTCCCGACGACTCACATCCGCCGGATTGGGGTCCTACTGCCCCATGCGTCAGTTGCCATTAACACCACAACGCCCACGCCTACGTTTAGAGTGGTGACTTGCCCGGGAGGCATGGACAGAGGACGAATGGTATCGCATCATGGTTAGTGGCCTCAGATGACCATCGTGTTCGCATATGGCGGCGTCGAGGGCAGAGGGCACAACCCTCCCATATTGTGGAGACACACAGGCGTCACCCCGGATATGCGTTCAGGTCACCTCTAATAGTTCTTCGGCAGACTTTGACGGCACAGCGATATGTCACAGACGCACGTCCGCACGTCCTACCCCTTCTGACAGCACCCTGAAAAATTGTGCCAACAAGATGGCCACACACAGCGCGTGTGCTTATGAAATGCCTACAGCATGTTGAGGTCCTCCCTTGGCTAGCAAGATCCCCGGACCTCTTTATCATTGAACACGTGTGGGATGATATCGAAAGGCGACTTGGTCCCAGTACCAACCTGCCGGATATGAAAGGACAGCTGCAAAAACTGTAGACTGACTTGCCTCAGGAGAGGATCCGAAGGCTATTGACATCATTTCGAACCATATACCACTGAGAGTTCGCCGAGACATGTGGTACCAGCATGATGGGGCACCACCCCATTTCTCCCGGGAAGTACGTGATTACCTTGATGCAATTATTGATCTAAGGAGTTTAAATGATTAATTTTAAATTTAAATGTGATCAGTCTCCTTTTAATGGGGAAAATCGTAAAATTAATAAAAACAAAAAAATAAATAATAAATAAATTCACCAATCTTCATCGTTTTTCAATATTGGTGACTTTATTTACTATTTATTTTTTTGTTTTTATTAATTTTACGATTTTCCCCATTAAAAGGAGACTGATCACCTTGATGCAAGATTTCCAAACAAATGGATCGGTCATGGAGGTCCTATTAACTGGCCACCCAGGTCACCTGACCTCACATGTCTGGACTACTTCCTCTGGGGACGTATGAAAAGTGTGGTGTATGAAACTCCTGTTGAGTCACAGGAAGATCTTGTGGCACGTGTGGTGGCTGCTGCAGCGATGGTAAACGAGATCCTTGGAGTATTTCAGCGCATCAACCGTTCCACGTTACGACGATGTGAGACTTGCATTGAAAGAGGTGGTCGACATTTCGTTAATTAATGTTCTTTGTAATGGTGTGAATAAACGTGTTAAAGGTTAACAGTGTTTCCGTTCATGTTAATAAATTGAATCCACGTAGTGCAGAACCATTTTAGAATAAAACATTATTAACAAAAGATGTTCAAATTGATTTCCTCTAACGTTTTGCCAAGTATGGTGGTGTAATTTTGAAACACCTTGTATAAGAAAGAGTATACCGTTTGCCAATAATATTAAGTGAATGATAAGCTTATAACTCAGAAGTATACGATTCGTAATTTGGAAAATATATTATAGTGATAATGGAATGTTTGTTGAAAAAGCCAATTATTTGATTGTTCACCTATCTAAAATTACGGTAACGATTGAAAGATAGAAAATTTTTTTCCATAAATTTCGGACATTTGAGAAATTGTTTGAAGCACTCGTACTGAGTAAAATTTACTGTTATCGAGATATGGTTTACGAATATGAATTATGGTAAAAAGAGATTGCAGAAGAAAACTGATGTTTGGAAAAAATTTCTAAGCTCTTTCAAAATTGCAATCTATCAGTATTAATTTACCTGAATTAGAAGTTATCAACGCTTACTTTTAAAACAAGAATATAACTCATAAAAAGATTTTCAAATATGCTGAAAAGAAGATAACAAAAATTTGCTGTTTAATATTACAATTTTTCTATCTATCTATCTATCTATCTATCTATCTATCTATACATAGTATAAATCTAAGTCACTTCCCCGGTGTATGTGCTCGATAACCTTAAGAACTACTGCATCGATTTTTATGAAACAAGTTTTGTTTGTTAGGGGATTTATGTAGAAACTTTGTATGCTAGGTGTTAATTCATAAAAGTTGGTATTATATTAAATTATTTACGTTAATTGCTCTCAAAATGCGTCAACATGGCTGCTCATCATATGGTGATCGGCGAACGAAACGCTTAGCGCCATCTCTTGAGCAAACAAACAAACATAAGCTAATTCTACTTCATCTTAATAGCTGAGTAAATTTGCAAGAAGATTGTTTCTCACATGGCCAACTGTATGTTGCCTGTTCTAGAGTTAGCGATCCTAGAAATTTATACATTTGCAGTAAAGATGCAACAACATTAAATGTCGTTTTTAAGGAAGTACTCAAGACTTAGGTGTAGTCCAAAAACTTCCATTAATTATTTGACATTAAATAAATGTTTTTTAAAATTTACCTATACTGTATTTTTATTTCATCAGTTGTGTCACCTTTCCGACGAATGACGCTTCGAAGTCGTTAGGCATGCTGGACACTAACGTCTGCGTTGTTTCTACTGGGAAATTTGTCCCACTCTTCGGAAATACACGCCCGCAACTGCTGTAGTGTTCGAGGCTTCCGCTGTCTGACTTTTCGCTTTAAAATGCGCTATACATTTTCAATGGCTGACAGATCTGGGCTGCACCCTGAAATGCTGCTGTTGTAGCCAAGCCTTGGTGTTCCGAGTAGCATGAGGCTTGGCTTTGTCCTGCTGAAAGATGCTTGGTCTTCTATTGAACAACTTTTGGCGGGATAGACGCAGATGCTGTTGAAGAATGTTTATAAACGCAGCAGAGTTGATAGTGCCCTCGCAAAAGTGAAACGATCCTGTCCCGGCTGCACTCATGCAGCCCCACACCATCAGCGATGCAGGCTTCTGAACTTTCCTCTGGTAACAGTCGGGATGATTACTTTCGTGCTTGGTCCTTAGCACCTTGCGACCGTTGTTGCCATACATCACTGCAAAGGTGGACTCGTCGGACCACAGAACACTATTCCACTGAGCAAGGGTCCACTTTAGATGGGTTCATGCTACCTGGCGACGCTTAGTTACAGTGCTCATAAATGGCTTACTCCTTGTAGCTTATAAGTAATAGTTCCATCTTCTGATGTAATGGCGGACTGTGCTTTCGGATATGGGTATATGAAAATATTCTCGAGCCCAAACAGTCATTTCACTTATGGGAGCATTCCTGTTTTTCACAATGTAACGTCGAAATACTCGTAGGTCCCTAACATTCAATAATCGCTTCTTGCCTGGTGCAGTCCCTGGTTCTGTTTTCCCGATTTCTCTGAAACGCTTGATGATCCCATTAACAGTAGAGAGTGGAACTGATAATTCATGGGCAATAGCTCGCTGGGATTTGTTATTCTGGAACAGCTGTATGATATTTTGCCGTATACACGTTTCTACTGGCTTACCACGTCCCATGGTACGAATATTGTGCTCTGTCCGTGGACGGTGCTTTTAAAGCCTGATGCAAAGCATTCTGGGCGTTTTTACAGCCTTCAGGAAAGTTCTCTATGCTGGTGACCCCTTGTGTACGAAGTTCTTTGAAACCTGTTGACAACGCAATTTTACATAAATTTGAATAAATTATTTCATACCATTAACTCGATTCTAAATCGATGTTGATATTGTTACATATACTCAGTAAATCTATTTTCATTAGCCTGCAATCCTCTGTATGCACTTTTCACTGTGTTTTTAGCCAAATTACTTTGTGTCCGAAGTTTATTGACGCTAGGTTTGTAGATAGTGCAAATGCAGGGCTTATTATATTATTTTTATGATTGTAGTTATGTGAATCAAACGGGAAGTTCGCCCCAAAAGAGACGTGTAGAAAGCATGAGAGCGTATAGAGCTCGTAAACGAACTGAAGAAGCAATTCCAAACACTGAATATATAGGACGCGTACGAAATTTTCGAGCTCGTAAAGGACAGCAGTTGGAATCAAATCCGCCATATGTAGTTGTACCGCCAGATTTAGAGCCCTGAGTGGAATGCTCGATTAACAGAAAAAGTGAAGTACCGTTCTTGCTCAAGACCATTGTTGAAATGATGAATTATTCCATATTGTTGAATTTTCGCTGACGCATTTGTCCTCAGTGCAATGATTAAATTTAATTGTTATTTTACAAGATTTTATTTTATTAATTTTCTCGTAACTAGCGAGTTGCGGGTTCGAATCCCGCCGAGGGCATGGATGTGTGTGTTTGCCTATTTTCATCATCATCTTTTCATCCCATACGGCTAGTCTCCTGGAAGAGGGAGATGCGAGCTAGAAATCCATCCATTTTATTAATATGTGTATTTATTTTATTTATTTTTTTCGTCTAGTTTATTTAATTAATTAATTATTCGCTGTATTTATTTTGTATTTGTTTATCATTTAATTAATGTATGCTTATATTAGTAATATTATTTTATTTATTTACTTTAATTTTATTTATCCAATTCCATCATAATTTTTTCATTTTATATACACACTAGCGAACCCGCGCCCGGCGTTGCCTGGGCTTTTTAAATCATGAAATAAAAATACAGTATAGGTAATTTTAAAAAACATTTATTTAATGTCAAATAATTGATGGAAGTTTTTGGACTACACCTAAGTCTTGAGTACTTCTTTAAAAACGACATTTAATGTTGTTGCATCTTTACTACAAATGTATAAATTTCTAGGGTCGCTAACTCTAGAACAGGCAACATACAGTTGGCCATGTTAGAAACAATCTTCTTGCAAATTTACTCCAGCTACTTTCATTGTTTGGCCTTGAGATTTGTTAATTGTTATGGCAAAGCAAAGTTTAACTGGAAATTGAATGCGTTTGAACTGAAAAGGTTAGTCTGTAGGTATTAAAGGGACTCTAGGAATTAAAACTGTTTCACCAAAACCACTTCCAGTAATAATTGAACCTTTTATCACATTATCTTTTAGTGATTTCACAATTAACCTTGTTCCATTACAAAGTGTTGGAGGATTTAAATTTCTAAGTAAAATTATAGGAACACCAATTTTAAGTTGTAATAAATGAAGTGGAAAACCAGAAGGTGGTAATGAGTTTAAAAATTCCACAGGGTAATGTACTGCATTTTCAGTTTGTAAAACTGTGTTGATGGAACAATACTGTTTTACATTTCCTTCAACTTTGTTCATTATTTTTAAGTTTATTAGGTTAGCAGAATCGTTACTTGGTGTTAATATAGTCCTCTCTTGGAACCATCCTAAAGATTTGGACTGAATATTAGAAATATCGGGGTAAATTTTTTCAATCAAAGAATCTAGTGATTCGAAATAATTGCACAATGAAGTATCAAGTTTTATCCTACCATTTACTTCTGGTTCACTGCCACAACCAATTTTCAACAATTTTGTAGAAAATGCATCTGCCTGTTGATCATTATTTAAAAGGACCCTCATGTTTTTAGTGAGTGAAAGGTGAATAACACGCTCCCAAATAAAAGACTTTTTTAAGCAAGCATTTACTTCTTCAGCAACTGTACCTTTTGTTATAACTGGTAAAGTTTGACGAAATTCACCTGTGAATAAAAATGTCAAGCTACCCATTATTTGATTGGAGTTTCTAAGAATTTTCAGAGTGCGATGCAAAGCTTCAACAACAACCTTATTTGCCATAGTAGCTTCATCCCAAACAATCAAGGAAGATTGACGAAGTAATTTTGCAGTAGCACTTTGTTTTTTTATTTGGCAGAAAGGAGTGTCCCCTGGTATAATTGTGAGGGGAAGTTTAAAAGTGGAGTGTGCAATTCGTCCCCCCAGTAACAATGTTACTGCTATTCCTGAAGATGCAACGGCAATAGCTATCTTATTGAAACTTCTAATTTTGCATAGTACTAAGTTTGTCAAAAAAGTTTTTCCTGTGCCTCCAGGAGCATCTAAAAAGAATAGCTTTCTTTCACCATTTTGTACACTTGCAATAACCTTATCGTATGCGAAACGTTCGGTTTCGCTTCGCATGGTTTCTGTTTACACAGCTATTAGAGGAGAAAAAAGCATGGCAGCCTATCGCAAAAATAGTACGTATTTCATTGAGTTCTTTTGAATTTTTTTGTGTTATATATTTTTTATTTTTTTATTGAATTAGTTTATTGAAATATTTTTATTTTTTTATTGAATTAGTTGTGGAGTTACAGTATAGGTAAATTTTAAAAAAACCTTTATTTAATGTCAAAAAATTAATGGAAGATTTTGTACTACACTTAAGTCTTGAGTACTTCCTTATAAACGACATTTAATGTTGTTGACATTTAATTTTAATCGTTATCATTGAACAACGATTAAAAACAATTTTTATATTATGTAGTAAGTTTTTCTGATCATTGCTTAAATTTTATGATGTTCATGTAATAATAGTGGACTTTAATTTAATCATTTTTAAACATCGTTTTGAGATATTCTGGAGAAATGTCACAATAAATTGATCACAGGACCAACGGCTTTACTTCCCTTCCGAAGAAAGTGCGTGATATCAGAAGTTCCCCCCTAAAAATCTTCGTCATCCTCAGCCGTGATCGAACCTGCGTCCTCGGGCATCAGAGGCGATTAGGTGAACATTGAGCTACCGATACCGATGACAATAAATTGATAATAATTTATGTAAACGGATTTAATTATACCGTTATCCAACAAATCGACATTTTAAATTATTATATAGATAATTCTACTTCTCTATTGTTATTTTTCATCTTAAAATACTTGAGGAAAAGTTTAGTCGGTAAGTAGAAAACTTATATTAATCCATAATGAGCGATTGAATAACTCCCCACTGCAGTGTTCTTAGCGCCGCTCTGTCGTCCAGAGAAAAAAATGTCCAAAGCTCTTAACATAGGATTTTCAACCTGTATAGAAAAAGCCTTGGTATGAGAACAGTCGTACGCTTAAGCCTAGAGCGTATCGAATACTTTATTTTCGAATAATTAAATAGACTACAGGTTTAATTTCGAATAATTAGAGATAGGCTATAGAAATAGACCAAATAAAAATATACAAACCTTTTAATAAACTTTTAATATTTGATGTAAAATCCTTAGACAAATTCGGCACATGTTTTACCATCCATGAAAGAAACAGGATGGATAACTCCTATGAGTCGTGTGTGAGTTTTTTTTCAGTGACGCGCTCTGGATTCTTAAGTGAACAATACCGAAAACGTTCGGTTTCGCTTCGCATGGTTTCTGTCTACACAGCTGTTAGAGGAGAAAAAAGCATGGCAGCCTATCGCAAAAATAGTACGTATTTGATTGAGTTCTTTTGAATTTTTTTGTGTTATATATTTTTTAGTTTTATATTGAATTAGTTTATTGAAATATTAAGTTGTGGAGTTAGAGTATAGGTAAATTTTAAAAAACGTTTATTTAATGTGAAAAAAATTAATGGAAGTTTTTGGACTACACCTAAGTCTTGAATACTTCCTTATAAACGACATTTAATGTTGATGCATCTTTACTGCAAATGTATAAATTTCTAGGATCGCTAACTCTAGAACAGGCAACATACAGTTGGCCATGTGAGAAACAATGTTCTTGTAAATTTACTCAGCTATTAAGATGAAGTAGAATTAGCTTATGTTTGTTTGTTTGCTCAAGAGATGGCGCTAAGCGTTTCGATCGCCGATCACCATATGATGAGCAGCCATGTTGACGCATTTTGAGAGCAATTAACGTAAATAATTTAATATAATATCAACTTTTATGAATTAACACCTAGCATACAAAGTTTCTACATAAATCCCCTAACAAACAAAACTAGTTTCATAAAAATCGATGCAGTAGTTCTTAAGGTTATCGAGCACATATATCGGGGAAGTGACTTAGATTTATACTATGTATAGATAGATTAATTATTATAGCTTTTTTCGTTGAAATGCCAAAATGTATACTGCGTAAACATTACAGCAATGCTGCTCTTGAGACTCGTTTTATGCTTATAAAGAGATTCAACTTTGGATTCAAAAGTTTTTGGTTCATTTTTGCATTTTATGATCTATAACCATTAATAAAAATAGACCCATTAAATTAATCACCAATTATAAATAATTGTTTGAACTTGGCTTGTTTTAATCTTAACAGACAAATTTAAAAATAAAATCGTAAATTCCGTGTGAAATTTCATAGTATACGAATCCTTCTTTTAAAAGTAACATGAATTTAACATAATCTTAAAAATAATAATTCCACTTGTGAGAAATGAAACTGCTGAAAACAAGACTCAAATCCTTTGGTATAAGTGGATTTCGCAGAAAAAAACATAAATTTAACGTAATTTTAAAGTATCATGCATTTAACATATCGAAAATTAATAAAACAGTTTTTAATTTTCTTGAATGGATTCGAACGGATTTTCATCACTCGATGTGTAATCTTCGTCTTCATCATCATCCCACCAGTCTTCAGCAGAATTATTAAAAATACCTGTTTAAATAATTATACACTCAAACCTCGAGACCGGAAGAAAATATCCACTTATCCCGAGCAGGGGGTTTTCTTTAAAAAAAAAAATAACTACACTACTCACCGCTGTTGATTTAAACAGTGTCTACTGTTTTCACAAAACAAAAGAATATTCCACTTTTGTATTCTCATTTGTTGGTAGATTTATTTTCAGTCACTGATCCTACAAGTCTTCTGCCATCCATAGAGTATATTAGGATAACTAAATCTTATATTATAGAGAACATTTATTATTACCTAAATCCCCAATTTTGAACCGTACTTTTACATCATCAAGACATACATATTCCGTACTTTTACATCTTGTTCAACATTTCTTCTGTATTCCATCTGTATTTCGCCCGTCTTACGTCTGTCTATCTACAAGATGCAATTTCTTCCATCCCTCAACAAGTTTCTTTCATCAGAACTTACACTGAAGAGCCAAAACATTATCACCATTTGCGTCACCTTTGGCCTACAAAATAGCTGCAACTCGCCTTGACATATGCCACAAGTTCTTGATAGATGACTGGAGACAGGTTGTACCAAATGTCTAAGCAGCGGTCACGCAAAATCGAGATATTCCGACATGGTAATGTGTGAGCTCTGAGCTGCCGCTCCATGACATCCCAAATGTGCTCTATCGGATTAAGATTGGGCGAATTACGTGGCCAGTACATTAATTGGAATTCATCCATATGCTCCTCGACCCACTCCAACACAATTCTAGCCTTGTTACATGGGTCGTTGTCCTGCTGGTAGATTCCATTTCCAGTTGGGAAGACAGACGCCATGTAAAGGTGCAACTGGTTCGCAATGATGTTCAGATAGTCCACAAGTTTCATGGTCTGTTCTACCACAACTACAGGTGCCAGTGCCGCCCATGAGAACGTCCTCCAAAGCTTAATACTGCCACCTCCAAGCCTGTGTATGGCCTGTTTACAAGGGAGGGGGGGGACTCTTTGCCTGAAAGTCGGTGTACCCTGACACGATTATCAACATGATGAATAAGAAATTATCAAATTCGCTTAGATCAGCAGCCTTTCCCATCACTCGCAAAATTAAGTGCAACTGATTCCTTACAATCGACAATCGAACACTGGAGTGAACATGTGTTCAGATGGGAAGAAAGCAAAACTTTCATTAGGCTCATCAATCCAGAGTATAACGCCAAAGGAAATACACTGAAGTAGGCAAGAAGCCTGGCTAACCGTACAGGTCCTCCACATTATGCAAAATAAAAAATAAGATAGACAATTGTCAGATGAGACACAAAGAAGCTAAGCAAAGCGATTCAGAACAAAACCATCCAACCGCGGGGTAAATAGAGTATCACAACTTCCAGTATTCCGGGAAGGAAAGGTTGCCAATGTCCTCAAAATTTACATGTCCTCAAAAGGAAAGTCCTGATTCCTTACATTCTCCAGCAGCAGTTAAATACCATTCCCACTTAATTACGTGCCCTCCACGTGATTCAGACGAGTTCATTCACCAATATGGGGATGGTCATAATCACAGATGAAGAGAAACAGATGGGAAACTCTACCACGTGATTGGAATCACTACGTCATTTTTCAACACTAGTTTCGTGGCGCTAGTGAGGATACAATTTTGAAAATAATAAATAAAATAATAATGTAGTTTATGTATTAATTCTTATATAATGTTAAAGCACATAAATTAGTATTCAAAAAAAAATAAATTTTATATAAACGAAAAATTGTCTTGTTGATTTGTGACGTGACCACTCATGTGAAGCACTCGTGTTTATATTAGATCGTCGTTGCTCGTGTTGTTCAGAGACCACCAATAAGAAATCGTGGTAATGCAATAATAATTTCATCTTTTCATCCCAGTGATAGTCCACCATGCATCGTAACCGGTTTTCAAAGTTTTTAATTAACTTGAATTAAATTATTAAAATAGTTCCGATGAAAAGAACGTTAAGCAATATATTTATATGACGTCATATATGACTTGCCTCTCCAACAATCCATTTGTGGGAGAATGACGTAATTATGACGAAACCGACAGTAGCGCCGCGAAGCCAGGAGTGTTTTCATTTGTTGATTTTCGTCACTTGATCTCAGAAAAGTTTCCTTTGTGGCTATAGGGAGTTTCCCCTCTGCTTCTTATTCCTCTGTGGTCATAATGTTTTGGCTCTTCAGTGGATATTGGAGATTATTTATTATATTTTATTTATATCATTAACATTAATAAAATGATTCATATACACTCACTCAATGAGGTTCCCTGTCCGTAATGAGATAGATCCCGTGGCTTCCATTCTCAGAATGCAGGTGCACAGACATCCTTGATATCACACAGTCACTGAGAGCAAAACTAGCTACAGAACTGGCAGCACGCCGAGAGCAATCCGCATTGGAACGGGGAATGATTGTTGGTGCTAGACGGATGGGTGCCTCAATATCAGATATATCCTGCACACGGCAATTTTCCCGCACAACCGCTGCAAAGATCTATTGAGAGAACACCCAACGAGGGGTTACAACCTATGTTGGGCAGCGGACGGGCCACCCACGCCTCACTGATGCCAGATGTTTCGGCAGGTCACCCGGCTTGCAACTGCTGCTGACTGAAGGGCGACAGCGAGCCATATCAACATGCGGTATAATCAGGGACGTCCCACAACTGTTCACGTGATGACAATTCGGCGAACCTTGACAGTTGAAGGCATTACGATCAGGAGGCCACGAAGAGTGCCACGCTTGACAGATGCACATCATCGGCAACGCCCAATCTGAGCCAACCAACATCAACATTGGATCGCTGAGGACTGGCGCAGGGTTGCCTGGTCCGACGAGTCACGGTTTCAGCTGTATCGGGCCAATGGTCGTGTAAGGCCACACGAAGCCATGGACCCCGCTTGTCAGGTGGAGGCTCCATGTTGGTCTGGGATGTTTTCTCTTGGCACGCAATGGGTCCATTTATGCATGTGCGTGCTACTTCCTACATCGATCTCCTTGGGGACCAGCTGCACCCCTTCATGAACTGTTTTACTCCGCGGGCGACGGCATCTTCCAGCAAGATAATGCGCTTCCACACGGGGCCTTGTGACATGGCAGTGGCTGGAGGAACATGCTACTGACTTCACGACAATGATTTGGCCTCCACGTTCCCCAGATTGCAATCCCGTTAAACATTTGTGGGGCGTCATCGAACGATCTGTCAGGTCGTCACCAACACAACTGGTAAATGCAGCTACGTTATGGAGTGCAGTGGAGGCGGCATGGCTTGCACTGCCTATGGATGGATTATGGGAACTAGAAGACTCATCCATGACGGGTCGCCGTCGTTATCCGGGCCAGAGGGGGCCCAACACGTTATTAGGCAGGTGTGCCATAGTGCTGGGCGATGTTCGATGTTTTTCCAACATCAATGTTTTTTTATAATATCGATTGTGGATAGTCGTAAATTTTCTTTCAAATTATTCCGACTATTCGGTGAAAAATGCTCTGGTGGGAGTTTTGTGAAAAAGATGGCAGAGCATTTTGCAAAGTTGTGGCTATAGTCACCGATAATGCAAGTAGCATAAATTAGCAGTTAGACGTGTTCAACGCGAACTGAGATTCATTTCTGGTTAGCAGCAGCAGCAGCTCTCATCAGAAGTAAACAATCTATCAGAAGATATTTGGGCTGACTTTGATCAGCAAGTAATTTCAAACGCTGTTGGACATATGCAAGAGATCCGGCACTATGATGAACAGAAAATGTTAGCAAGAAAAGAAAACCCTTTGGATTGGTGGAAGACCTGTAGTCTAAGTAACACCATGAAAATCCGTGTGAAGCAAAACTTATGTATACCTGCTACATCTGTTCCGTCTGAGCGAATTTTTTCGAAAGCCGGCACATTTATTTCAGCTAAACGAAATTCATTGAAACCAAAAAATGTTCACATGATTCTATTTTTAAACAAAAATATGCAATAAAGCAATAGTTGTTCAGTTTAATGCTTTCAGATTAATGCTATTTTCTTTTAACTAAGATAAAAAGTAACCTAAATAAAGTGGGTTTTTTAAAGTTAGAAACATCGATGTTTTTCCAACATCGCCCAGCACTAGTGTGCCATGACTTTTCGTGTGTGAGTGTATTTATGTAATGCAACTCTAATAGATGCGTTTTCGTAGAAAAGCCTGAAATAGTTGCAGCTCGACGTCGTTTCTGAAAGAGATTAGAAAAGTTAGAAGTGAAAGCAAACCCATCGTATATTTGGATGAAACGTGTATTCATATAATTGCTGTTTTCGGAAAGTGCAATGAACGGACAATTCTAAAAAGGTTCAATAAATTCTGCTCTGCCAATGATCTTATTTATGATGAGCAGTTTCGTTTCCGTACGGACCACTCCTGCCAAATGCAAATTTGGCGGCTTTCTGTCGACGCAAAAAACTCTCTTAACAAGTCTCTATATGGTGGCATTATCTTTCTAGACATTTGCAAAGCCTTCGATCAAGTTTGGCATGATGGTGTCATTTATAAAATGATGAAATTGGGATTTCCAGATAACCTTATCATGCTGGTCCGCTCATTCCTCTCACACAGGTCTTTTCGAGCTAAAATTGGTGGCTCCGTCTCCCAATCATGTGTGGTTAAAGCCGGTGTCCCACAGGGGTCAGTTCTGGGACCAGCCTTGTTCAATTTTTTTTATCCAGAACTTTCCAAAACCCAAAAAGTGTAAGCTGTACTTCTATGCTGATGATGCGGCCATCTTAACCTTTGCCCGTGTTCCTGCCCATGTCATCTCTCGCTTGCAGAAAGCGCTGCATCTTTACGAAAAATGGTTCAACAGATGGAGGCTGAAGTTAAATGTTGGCAAGTGCAAGGCTATGTTCGTCACTAACAAACGCAGAAACCCCCCAGGTTTGCTTAACCTGTAGGGAAATAAGCTCGACTGGGTCAAAGAGTATAAATATCTAGGTGTGATGATTGATTCCAGTTTCACCTGGAATCAACATGTTTCCAACGTGCTGAATAAGGCCAAGAGGGCCAAATTCAGTCTGACCGCACTACTTGGTCGTAACAGTGCTCTTGACGTTGATAACAAGCTGATCATCTACAAAATGATCATCCACACGATCTTGCTTCATGGTATGCCAGCTTGGGCTTCTGTGTTGAAAACAAGGTGGAAGGAGCTGCAGACATTCCAAAATATTACTCTGAGAGCAATTGTGAAACTTAATCGTAGAGTAGCCAACAATAATGTCGTCCATGAGGATCTAGGGATGACGCATATTGGCAAGTTTGTACAGGATACGATAACGACTATGCTCCCAAAGATGCTTAATCACAGGAATCAGTTGGTGTCTGAAATTCACAACCCTCCAGACTACAGGAAACGCTTAAAACATCGTTTGCCCAGCCATGTCTTAGAAGTTAACTTCGACGATGTCAGGAGTGTTATCTTCCCCGATTTTTGGATAGCCTAGTTCGCCGCTGA
>JAHWFO010072487.1:116891-131082 GCA_023313115.1 Rhysida immarginata
AGGAAAAATTCTGCGACCCGGATTCGAACCAGGAACCTCGACTATCATGGCCGATGCCTCTACCAGTTGGGCTATCGCAGACACCACGGACAGCCAAGCTTTCTCAAGGTGTCTTAAAGACAACCAAGTTGTCACGGTTGAAAGCCCAATGGGAGACGGGAACCTGGCCCGCAGATCGAGAATTTCTCCACTGCAAACCATCAGAAAGTTGATGAACTTGGTTGTTTTTTATCCTCGTTTTCTGCCCAAATATGAACTTTATGAATGCCCCTCGTTCATTATATGACTTTTTAAAATTGATGAAATAAGATAAATAGATAATAAGCAAAATTTACAACACTGCAAAAAAGTATTCTGCTTAAAAAGATATTATATTAAACTTCTGATAATATTCAATAATTGATTCACCTTAATTTCCCCCTTTGCTCTTTGAAGTTTCTTTATTTATGTCCGTTCTTCTTTAGTGTCTCTATTGTTTGGTTAGTTTATTGGAATTTTGTGTGCATCAACAATGCAGTCATTTGTACTCTTTACATGATGATAAACAAAAATAATCTAGCAATTTCCTCATTCTCCTTAGCATAGGAATGTACCAAGTCTACCTTTCCATTAGAATTTTAATTTAAGTTTCCAGTCCCAGAATCCCATCTTTTATGATAATACAACTCTTCCGTTGTCACTCTTCAAGATAGCTTTAGTGAAATCTGAATTAGAGAATAATCTTTTCAAAGAGCAAACTGGTTCCTTCCACAGAACATAATCCTGCATAAAAATATTGAATAAAAAAGCCTTTTGGTCTGCATAATGACCTCTGGTTTATATAGGGTGTACACAAAAGAATATCACAATTTGAACAATTTTTTTATTTCTCCTACAATGGGGTATGAAGAAATAATAAATAAGTACTGGAGCTAATTCTCCAAACATTAGGAAATATTATTTGAAAAAAAATGGAAGGAAAAATTCTGCGACCTGGATTTGAACCAGGAACCATGAGTATCACGCTCGACACCTCTACCAATTGGGCCACAGATTGGGACTTTCTCCTACCCAACCATCAGAAAGTTTGATGAACACGCTTAAGAAATAATAAGTAAGTACTGGAGCTAATTCTCCAAACATCAGATAATATTATTTGAAAAAATAGAAGGTAAAATTTGACTTAATTGTCTTTAAGACACTTAGTGACAACATGGCTGTACAGTGTCTGCGGTGGCTCAATTGGTAGAGACGTCGAGCGTGATACTTGTGGTTCCTGGTTCGAATCTAGGTCGCAGAATTTTTCCTTCCATTTTTCAAATAACATCATTAATGGGATATGAAGACAAATGCTATACTGGATGAAAGAAGAACTGTCCAAGTTTATGCAAACTGCATTGCAAATTCTCACTGGCTGAGGCCCTAGTAACAAGATTAGATAGTACACACATTTTTGTCAGCGTGTTTGCTATGGTGACAAGATTAGGGGCATATCTGAAAAGTGTCCGCGTAGTGGCCTCTCCGTGCCCAACCCATCTCAAAAGTATCCACAAGGCGTGCGGTTCCATGAAAAAAGCGCATACGAAAATTGCACACAGAAAAAAGACCATGATCATATATGTGCACAGAAAAAAGGTGTACACAGAAAATTGCGCACACTGAAAAATACACACATATACATCGCAATGAGCTAAACTACATAGCCAAGACTTCAAGCTACCTGGCTATTGTGTGTACCGTAAGGATCGAATGGCTTCAAATGCTGCAAGATGTGCTTCTGGGGGCGCTGCGATCATCATTAAGAAAGGAATTCAACACCAAGAATTAGTCTCCAAGTCTTATGCAGGTATGGAATCGGCCTCCATCATTATCAATGACGTCTCCTGTGGTGAAGTGAAGTTCGTGGTGCTCTACAATTCACCTAAACATTATCTTGACATTAGTGAGCTAGATGAACTCTTCAGTGGTGACACTCCAGTCGTCCTAGCTGGTGACTTAAATGCCAATCACCCAAGCTGGAACTCCAGAACGCAGAATTACAACGGCATGATTCTCTATAGGTACATACAAGGTAGAGATGATATCATCGCTGGTGGACCTGTGGAGGACACCTACAACTGCGACCACTCCCCTAGTAGTGACGTTTTGGACATCTCGCACTTGAAAGGTTTCTTCAAACTGTACAATATCTTCACGATTGATGACCTTTCTTCTGACCACAAGCCTGTGGCGTTGAACTTTGACAATGTCGACATAAATTTCCGAGAGGAACTAATACATCATCAAGACTGGAAGCTCTACAAAGATATTCTTAAGGAATATGGCTGCCAACCGGACGTTGCTTACTGTACAGAGGACATCAATCAACGTGTTGAAAACATCACCAGATGTATTAACAGTGCCATAGAAGCTAGTAATTATCCATCCGAGAATAAACCTCCTCATCGAATCCAACTCACTTCTGGAATCC
This sequence comes from Rhysida immarginata, assembly GCA_023313115.1. Lineage (NCBI taxonomy): Eukaryota > Metazoa > Arthropoda > Chilopoda > Scolopendromorpha > Scolopendridae > Rhysida > Rhysida immarginata. The sequence goes on from JAHWFO010072487.1 coordinate 119,341, forward strand.
AACGCCTAATTTCTGAAAGAAACAAGACTCGTAGACTATGGCAACGCTATCGTGAACCCTGGCTCAAAACCAAGTATAACAGGCTAGTGCGAAGAGTCCAAGAGGATATAAAAGAGATTTTCGACGCTAGATGGAGTGAAATACTCAAAAGCTTGTCGGCTCGCGACAATTCCATTTGGAATATGGTCAGAGGTTTACAGAAGAGCAAGAATGATACGTCTCCTCCACTACGTACACCACAAGGTGACTATGTCCAAACTGATAAGGATAAGGCCCAAGTCATTGCAGATTCACTGGAAATGCAGTTTGTTACTCCTACCAACGATAAGCCCGAGAGCCAAATCATGTCTCAGCGTTTGGAAGAAAGTATTGTCAACTTTGATGAAGTCCCGCAGCATTTAACGAAGTACAACATCGAGGCTGGAGAGATCGCCAACATCATAAGTATACTGAAAAAGAAGAAGGCTTCAGGAAAAAACAAGGTGAGTAATAACGCCCTTGTGAATCTCCCAAAGAACTTTATTGACTTTCTCACCAATATCATTAGCGACTGCTGGAAATTTTCTTATTTCCCTGTGGCTTGGAAGTAATCTATTGTGTTGAGTATCCCCAAGCAGGGGCAAAATCCTGCAATTCCGGCGAGTTACCGACCTATTAGCCTGCTACCCACGATGTCCAAGGTGTTGGAGAGAACGATCATCGTCAGATTCCAAGATCACTGTCTAGCAAATGACCTTTTTCGGGAAGAGCAGTTTGGCTTTCGTGCTGCCCACTCTTGTCCGATGCAGATATGGAGGCTCGTTGAAGACCTGAGCACCCCCCTGAACCTATCCAGGTACTGTTGGGTAATATTTTTCGATGTCAGTAAAGCTTTTGACCAAGTGTGGCATGAGGGCCTTGTCTACAAAATGATCAGAGACGGGTTCCCTGCCGATTTGATTTTGATGGTTAAATCCTTTCTTGACGGCAGATCCTATCAAGCCAAAGTTGGAGAAGATCAGTCCACACTTCGTGTTGTAAAGGCCAGTGTCCCTCAGGGTTCTCTCCTCGGGCCTGTGCTATTTAATTACTTTGTACATGATTTCCCGAAACCCGACATTTGTAATCTGTATTTTTATGCGGATGACACTACCATTATGACATGGGCACACCAGCCGGCTCACTTTATTACTCGGCTGCAGTTCGAAGACTGGTTTAACTGCTGGAAGTTGAACCTTAACGTCGGAAAGTGCAAGGCTTTATACCTCAATAGGAAGCTCAAGCATCCCCCAGATTCACTTGTTCTGTCCAATAAGAAACTGGACTGGGTGGACAACTACAAGTATCTGGGAGTTATCATTGACTCAAGACTCTCATGGAACCAGCATATGTCCTATGCTCTGAATAAAGCGAAGAGGGCTAAGTACAGTATCATAGCTCTCATGGGTCGCAACAGCGCCCTCAGCATTGACAACAAACTACTTCTGTACAAATCGATTATCCGGACCATACTCCTCTATGGCAACCCTGCGTGGGCGACTATCTGTAAAACCAGATGGAGTGAACTACAGTCATTCCATCTGAGGACCATTGCCCAGCTGGACAGAAGGATGGTGAAAAACATGGATTTAAACATGGCCCATATCGGAAAGTTTATACAGGATCTCCTTTTGATTATGATACAGAAGATGAAGACTCACGACAATAAGGTTGTGAAAGGGATACTGAAGAACTCAATGAATATGAACTGGCATACGAAGTATCTCAAACCGAGGCACGTTCTTGACATCAATTTTGAAGATATTAGCAACGTCTCTTTCCCAGACTACTGGAAGATGTGATAATCTTATTTCTCCTTGCATTTTTTTTTATTTCGTTTGTTTTTTTTTGTTTCTGACAATCGTCAATCTTATTTTCTTTTTTGTATAATATGGAAGACCGCTTGGGTTGGTTAGGCTTCTTGACTACCTCAGTGTATTTCATTTGGAATTTATTCTGGTTCGATGAGCTTTGTGAAAGCGCTGCTTTCGTCCCATCCTAACAAATGTACACTTCACTGTTCGATAGTCGATTGTCGATATATACGAGGTGGAATGAAATTAAAACCACAATAGTGTCATTTAAAATCCTTTTTTCTTTTTAGATGTTTGAAAGTTTGCTGACACAGTCCTTGACGTCTTTCCGAGCTAGTAGTAGGAAGGAGTGTCGGTAGGTGAGGTTGGAGCTGAGTAACAGCATATTCAGGATGGCAACACCACTACGCAGTCGCACCAAGGAGGAACTGTGTGGAGTTATTCGATTTTTATGAATTGAACGTGTGAAACCTCTTGATATTCATAGGAGAATGAAGACAAATATTGGGACGCTTGTCTGTCACAGCGGCAAGTCTACGAGTGGTGCAAGAAATTCACAGAAGGTCAGACTTTGTTCAGTTAGCTCCCCATTCAGGTCAGGCTCATCATCGGCTTATTCAAGTTAATAGGTGTGTCACCCTGGCTGAAATGGCTTCCTTGTTTCAGATCAGCTTCGGTTCTGTACAACACTAATCTGCTTAGGCGTTATGAAGAGAGGGGGAGAGGATTTTCTAGCTCGCATTGTCACCGAGGATGAAGTTGTGTGCCCCATTTTCAACCGGAGATAAAACGTGCAAACCAAGAATGGAAACTTCTTCTTCGCCGAAACCAAAGAAATTTCGCAGCTTCTCTGCTGGGAAAGTCATGTTGACTTTATTCTGGAATAAGCATGTTCCTATTATGGACCACTACATGGCCCCTGGTACTACAGTGACCAGTGGCAACTACTCCGTCCTTCTCGAATCATCTGAAGCCAGCAATACGCACAAAGCGAAGGGGATTGCTGAGTGCAGGTGTTTTGCTTCAACCATGGTAACGCCTGTGCTTTCGTAGCTCGTGCAATTATGGAAACAATCGACAGCCTATATTTCATGTGCCTCCTTCATCCGCCATACACGCCAGATTTGGCACCATCTATGTATTATATCATTTCTCCATAAAAGGAGCACTTTGGAGGGCAGAATTTTAAGACTGATGAAGATGTCCAATCGGCGGTGCTGGGATGGCTACAGCGTCAATCGAAATACTTTTTCTTACGGGGCATTGAAGCACTTTCTATCCAATGGCATAAGTGCATTGAACTTGGAGGAGACTATGTTGAAAATTAATGTACAAGCAAAGATTGTCTCTGCAGTAAAATAGTGGAATAAAAATAATTGCGGTTTTCATTTGATTCTCCCTCATGCAAGGGGATCTCTCCCAAATCTTCCTAACTTCAGTTCCCATCTGTTCAAGCTGAAGAGCAGGGCCTGGCTTTCGAAATGCACATACGTGTTTGTATTATTATTGTTTTATTATTTTGCTATTGTTTGTTAATGTTATTAAATTATTTTTTTGTGGAACAGTGTTAGCCTTTTTCTTGGTTAGCACATTAATTATTTAATTACGAAGTGAAAGTACCGTGTCACCTATTATGGTAATTTCTGATTCGGGCCCTTATTTTTTTTTGTTGGCTACGCATCTGACCAATTGACTTTATTTTGCATCTTTTACGATAGAAGTAAAGAGTTTTAGCTGAAGATTATGGGTCGATCGTATTATCCATTGCTTTCATTTGTTCACAGACGCGAATAACACTCCAAAGACAAGCGCGCGGTCTCAGGGACCGTATCACTATATTTTGTGAATATCTTCTTATGCATTTAAAAGAAACAAATGACCACTACTGTATTCTCCTAACTTGGACTCTTCTAGAAGTCAGTATGTCATAATCTAAAATTTCTTCCCTAGATTCACATATATAGGACTGCGGTTTCAGGGACCGCGCGCCACCAACTTTGTTACTAAAATAAATTGATGTAAAAGTCATTTTTTTTTCTTCTTTTTAATTTTTTATTGTCTAAACATATTCTTCAGTAATTTCCAATATATTCTTTGTTTATTAATATTTTCCTGCTTAGAAACTTTTATTTGAAAACAAATATTTGGAAGGAAACGCAAATAATAATGCAAGTATACAAATGCTGTTTTCTGAATTTCAAGAGCAATAAACTCTTCCAAAAATAAAATTTCATATATATTTAACCTCGGTTTACACTAGTTTTGAATAAAATAATTTTGAACATCTTTATAATAAAAAATAGGCATTTATATCCTTTGAGAAATGATTGCTATTATACATTTTAAAATGACCACTTGTCTTGGGATGAGACGTATGGGAAACCTTAAATTGAAATATCTATGGCTAGGAAAGAATCAACACACATTTTGTAGTAAACAACAAAAGATATTATTAATGACAGTAAAAAGAAACTAGAACGCAAAACATATACTATGGTTAAACATGGTAGAAGTTAAAATTATATGCTAACAAAAGAAAATATGATTTCAAGTACTCACAGTGTCTCGCACTAGTATTAGTACAAAAGCGAATAAATTACGCAATGGAGTGGTAGTACAGCCGTGGCGACTCGCGGTGCAAAGTTAACAGCCTAGACGCATATAAAACATTCGAATATGGAGAAAGACAGCAGAGATTGTACCGTCCGAACGAAATAGGATTCGTGGCCAAGCCTAAACATGATGAAATTGCAAGCAAACGAGCGACGGATCGGAATCAACATTGATGTCCACGAAACGTGGGGACCACGTCGGCAAACTCTAATTGCAATTGCTTAGGTAGTATCTCAAGGCTAAAGCAATAAGAAAGAAACACTGGCGAAGAGAGAGGCTATCGTGGGCTGCACAATGGAGAAAAAAAGAAAAATGGAGAAATGTAGTCGCAAGACCAATGGGGAAAGAAGATGGCGAGAGAATGTACTACGCAATTAAAAATAGAACACTGATTGCGCAACAATCAGACAGTACAACATCTCGCGACCGAGTTAATTAGTTGCGAAGGAAATCGCCGCGCGAGACCAAGAACACGCATCACGCGCGTTCGAAAGAAGAATTTTGCGACAACAATGGTCCACGTGCTACAACAATGAATTGCGTAATTCTAATTACAGACTATGAATAAAAAATAACATTTTGATAAAAAATATTATAATCCACTACGAGATTTAGTGCATAAATTTGCGATTTCCCGAACAAATCCCCCTGTAATTAACTTGGGTGCAGAGTAAAAAAAAAATCTTGACCAGTCCGGTGAGATCCCTGCATGTTCTTTACTTGTTTGATATAAACAGTTACACTGAGCTCAGTAACATATTAGAATCATATTTTGTTCACTACAAACTAGTCAAGTATTTAAAATTGTCACTTGAGTTTTAAATGCCATGCCGAAACTTTTCAGCCATTAAGTAAGCATTAAAAAAATAGATTGTATATAAAAGATACATCTTGGCGTTAAGAACCCTTTCGTCCCGCCTAATGTAATGCGCACAATAAGATCTAACAAGTTCGGCTATAAAAAAAATTTACTTTATATATGCCTCACCCAGCCCACTTTATATATGCCCGGCTTAAAAAAACTGATTTAGCGAGGAGATCTACTCGACTATTACTTATTCCTCCCAAAATCATTCCTGGTTGGAAGGAACGTTATTTTCCTGATAATACGATCCAACTTTGGAACAACTTGCCAGAAGATCATCGTAGAGATGTTATCAGTTGTCGGACTCCAGATTGGCGATACCATCATAGACATATACAGAATATTTTATGGATGTGGATTTTTGACACACAGAGGAATTTATGAACTTTTATCGAATTTTATCGTGACTTTGCTCCCCTCCCCCTTGGAGCGCATGTTAATAATAATAATAATAATAATAATAATAATAATAATAATAATAGTAATAATAATAATAATAATACTAATAATAATAATAATAATAATAATAATAATAATAATAATAATAATATACTGACAAACTAACGAACTATTTGACTTTACTGTCCCGCTGGGGCAAAGATAAATGGTCCCAAAGCTTATGCAATGCGGGGGCAGGTAATGATTTGGTGAATACATCTGCCGGCATGTCTGATGACGGGTAGTAGGTGAGTATCAAATTCTGGAGATAGATTTTCCGCGAGATAAAATTATGCAATCTTAGAATGTGCCTCGTTTTACTTTTGGATCCCAATGTACTTAGACATGCGATTGCGGATGTTGAATCCGTATAAACAATCGTCGGAAGGGTAATATAACCCCCCTGTCCGATTTGAGTGATCAGGTCCCATATAAGCATCGGAACGACTTCACGCACTCGGATATAGCAATTACTTCAACCTCACAACAGCTGAGGGCTACAAGACGCTCTTTCTTTGAACACCAACTGAGCGTATTTTGACCCATCTTAATGAGAACACAAAAAGCGTATGCACACAAAGGACCAGTGGACTGAACGAAGATCAGTGACATTTCACAGGTGTGTGTCAAATAAGCTGCCACACCTTTGAGTGCCGTCATATGTAAATTTGTAGGAGATCTGGCATACGACGACAATCTCGTAATTGCATATGCTATATCCGGGCGAGTACATGTCATCACGTACAATAATGATCCCAAAAGAGATTGGTAAACAGTTGGGCCGGCTGGTTGCGATCCTTCTGCTTCATCCAAATTTACGTGTGCGTTCAGAGGAGTGCTCCTGGGCTTGGCATTCTGCAGCTGGTACTCTTGGACGACTTGCCGGATATAGTGGTCCTGAGACAATTGTATGGACCCAGAAGGTGACGAACATCTCCGAGGTACACCAACTCGATATCACGTCGTAAAATATCCACTAGTGAAGTTAAGCGTTGAACATCATTAGTGGCAGCGACGATGTCATTCACATACACGGCAAGGAAGATTGAACATCTGTCGTCGTTGTAGATAAAGAGGCTATCATCTGCTCGTAAAGACGTGAAGACCAGGCGAAGAAAGAGTTGACAAAATTTCATGTCCTAACATTTGCCACTTTGCTTCAGTCCAAACGGAGACTCGAGAAGTTTTCACACGGACTGGCAATTCTTTGGGTGGCAAGAATCACGTTAGGAGCCTAAACATGGTAAAATTGCAAACAATCAAGCGACGGGTCGAAATGAACATTGACACCCACGAAACGTGGGAACCACGTCGGCAAACTCGTAATTGCAATTGCTTAGATGCTATCTCAAGGCTGAAGCAATACGAAAGAAACACTAGCAAAGAGAGAGGCCATCGTGGTCTGCACAATGGAGAAAAAAGAAAAATGGAGAAATGTAGCCGCAAGACCACTCGGGAAAGAAGATGGCGAGAGAATCTGAGTTAATTAGTTGTGAAAGAAATAACCGCGCGAGACAAAGAACTTGGATCACGTGGCTTCGAAAAAAGAATTTTTGCGACAACAATGGTCTACGAGCTACAACAATGAATTGCGTAATTCTAATTACAGACTATGAATAAAAAATAACATTTTAAATATTAAAAAAATATTATAATCCACTACCAGATTTAGTGCATAAATTTGCGATTTCTTGAACATTTTCTTTTATGTACGAAAATATCTATGTATGAGAAGTAAAAATAATGCAAAGTATCAATTTTCACCTATTTTATTTTTACAAATGCCTTTCCTGAAAATTCACATCTAATTTTGACGGAAACGGAAGGGTTTTTAAATTTCTTTCTAAAAGTTGCGTTTTTTAGATATATTGAAGAGTTTTTTGAGGTGTTCTATTAATAATGAGGTAAATTAAGTGAAAGATTAAAAATTCATAAATTTCATTTTTGAACATTAATAAAAAGTAGTTTCAAAATGTGGTCTCAGAGACCGCGCGTCACCACCCGTGTTACAAACACCAGTGCCACCTCTGGAGTGTTAACGAGTTTCCCGAGAAAGGGTGAGAAGGATAATAGAACCATTACACTCAATAGGCTCCGATTCTATAGCAGGGGAGAATTGTGGTATTTAAAAGGTTTCATACACTTTAGTTAAGGTGTTAGACTGGCCGAGAAATGTGTACCAAAGTTTTAACCATGGGACAGTGTCATGTCCTTGGCCGGGTATCTGATCGTTTGCTTCGTGCAAAAATGCTCAGTAAACAAAGCAGACGATTCGACATAATCGCGGAAAAAACTACAGCAGCTTAATCGAGTTAAAAAGCCACATACGAAGAGGGTAAAAGATTCCCGCCAACTGCAACACAAGTAGATGGGGCCAAAATAGCAAAAACAGCGAGTTGCTCTCCTCATTGGCTCCGCATCAACAGAACTATTTTGGAGACGTGTATTGAATCCTAAGGAATTCAGTATCTGGCAGCATTATATTCCCCGGAACTCTTATACAAATTCCTAAACCCAAATGTTTCGAGATCGGCTTATTGTCACCCGATTCCGCTGACCAAGCCAACATAGAGAAAACTGTCCCCACTGCTTTGCAAGGCCAGGAGACCCTGTTCCTAGTATCCAGAAACGGCAATACTGAGGACGAAAGCATCAGTGTTGACAAGGTGGTCCCGCAAAGAGGAGCGTTCTTCAGTGCATACCTACGGAGTATCCCATGCGCTTGGCTGCTCTGTAAGGTATATTCTTTCTTATATTACTAAGATTTATTTAATTGTGAACTGGAGTATAAGTTAACTTAGTGAATGAGCTATTATCTTAAACTATTTCTTTTACAAGAGCTGTAACTGTTGAATTCGATTAGCTATTTAGCATCTTGTGTTATTCTTGGGCTAATACCACTCTTACGTCTTATTTCTGAGACAGACAGAAGACGCCCGTACCCAAACCCATCGTGGTCGCCGTTTTCCTGTTTGATGGTACTATGCAATCAATTTAGAAATCATATGCCGTTCTTCAGCTGCTTACAAGTAGAAGTCTTTATGCCCATAGGACATTGAAGAATCGATTATTTAAACAAATCTGTAAATTCAACTGTTTCATTAGAAACCTACTTACCATAAAATCTTGAATACACGCCCGGGCGTCTATTTGTTTCAATGGTCCAGACCCTCCCGGCGATTAATCGAGACTCGGCATTAAGGGCTATTCCCAATAACAGAATGTCCCAAAACGGTTGCGTAAAATTCTCTGACTTTTCCCGGTTGATATGTAATTTTCCCTGACCAATTTTGGGTTCCAGTTTCACATTTTTTTGCTGGTTTTGTAAAATTCCCTGACTTTTCCTGGTCGTTAGTCACCGTGCAATTAATCCGACAAATTTTGAAGTGCAATTTAATAAAAAAAAATTTTGTAAGAATATACGAGATAATTAATTAATAATTAGATAATATGATCTTCTGGTTCGGAATCACTGGAGATGAGTGCCTCATTATTATGAAGTTCTTCATCATTTTCGATCTCTTGCAAAGTAATGGTTTCTGAATCCCGCATAGAATCGCACAATCCCGGAATTTATATCGATGACCCGAAAAAAACCTGGCGTTTATTTGAGACCCGGCGTTTAATCTATTATTTTACACGCCACCCGGCTTTTATTTGAGATCGGCGTGTATTTTAATACCTGGTGTGTATTCAAGATTTTACGGTAAATGTAATTTCAATGATTGAAATTATATTAAAATATCATTCATGAATCGACCCGTCTCCTCCTCTTTTCTCTGCTCATGACTTAAAATCCTTTGGGGTTTGAGTGTAATTTTTCTGGGATTTGATATTAAAAGTCGTGACACCGGGTCTCTCCTCAAATACATTACCTTCATTAACTATTCCTGATAGCAGAAAGTCAATATTTTGAGAATATTAAATCGTAAGAATTAAAGTAATAAATTATTATAACAATATTTACGTTACTCTGACGTACCTAAGTTTGTTTTTGGATATAGTTCTCCGTAACCTATGGAAAATAAAACTGCCGAACTATATCGCATAGCATTACCAAAACTCCACTGATTCTCGTACTTATCATCTTTTACCCAAGCTTGATGAACGCACAAATGATCAATGTGTTCGCCGAAACTAAAAACAGTTTAGAAAATGCAATTAATGGTATAAACGTTAGATTACATCCAAATGAAAGATCAAACTTATACGAGGGCTAGGGCAAAAGCCTGGATTTCATGGAGCGCACGTCGTGATTATAATGGCAAAAAGACTCCTGAGTTGCTTTGGAAACACGTGGCAGATGCTTTGTTGGTCATGAGATATATATTGTTGGTCCATGGAGAGTGTTTGTGAATTACATGCTTGGCAACTCTTTTTTTTCTTGAAGATACCAGTCCGTTTGGAAAATGTGACATATACAGACGAAAGGACAAGGTGTTAACTACATGTGTGGACAATGAATAGCACTGAAATATCGTAACACACTAATTTATTTCGGTTGTATACAGGGCCATATGGCCTTCACGGTGCAAAAGAATGACAACACAGTACACATAAAGTTGACATGACAAACCTGGGCCTAAAGACCCTCAAAGTAGTCCCCTGCTACTGTCACCAGACGCTGCCAACAATGTGCGAGGCGCTGAATATCATCAGCCCGAACGTTGCTTATCACTGGTTGACACACGTCCTTGCTGAAACTTTTCTACCCACCGTGCTACTGTATGGTATGGTAGGGCATTATTCCCAAGTGCTTCCACTAATTCACTGTGACATTCCATCGCATTTCTCCCTCAGAGAACGGCTATTTTGATGTAAGCGCGCTGCTGAAAACGGGTTACTTCCATCTCGCACGACACTCACCAACTGACTGATTTCACAGCCCTCACGGCGCTACTATCAGCTATCACAGACCCATCTGTTGTTCTGCATACACACTATGCCTGCAGAACTTCCACACGACACATATACGTTTGTGATCCGTTCACATATCTACAAGAAAAAAAATAGTTGCCATGACTTATGCCCCAATCCTCGTATTAGACATCATAATTTATTTATTTATTTATTTATTTATTTATTTATTTATTTTTTATAGTTAAATACAAGTATAAGAGATGTGCCCTACTGGGACTGGTATGGTCATAGACCAACGAGTTAAGTCCCAGTGAGTACTACATTTGAACAATTTAATGTACATACATAAATGTATACTAGAAAGGAAAAATCGGGGTTAGTAGTGATAACAATTATTACAAATAAAAACAACAAACAAAAAACAAAAAGATGGTGAGACAAGCATAAAAACCAAATATATAATACCAACACAAATGATTAACAAATATACATTTTTCTCTGCCATATAGTGTTGAGAACAACGCATTCCATATAATTAAAAGTCAAAATAAAGACAAAAAGAATCCAAGTAGCAAAAAACGTAAAACATAAGAACTATTACCATATTATATATATTAATGAATTTAAATTTGTTATGTTGTTTTGGTTATACATATTTATAATGATAATAGCGTTACTAAACAGTAGTTGATAACATCACTTAACTACTATGTTGGCTGAAATTGGTATTATTATAGAAATAAATATGTGTAGGGGTGCTTTAACAATTACCGAGATTATTATTTAGCAACTAGATTGCACTGGAACAAATTGCTTTAACAGCCTTCTGAAACCACAGTAAGTTGGCTGTGAACGAATTTCTAGTGGTAATTGCGACCAGATCTTTAAGCCACTATAAGATACGCTCCTATGACGATACTCGAGCTTTTCAAGGGGAAGGCGAATATTCCCAGCTTGTCTGGTAGAATACGCGTGGTTGTCACTATTAACTAAACAGGTGGTGGCCTTACAGTATAACAGAGGGACATCAGGAGTTATACTGTAAGGCCACCACCTGTTTAGTTAATAGGAACAGTATTATGATCCATCCTTCCACCGATATGTCACTATTAGTTCTGATTTCAAGAAAAGGGG
>JAHWFO010072487.1:151494-171595 GCA_023313115.1 Rhysida immarginata
ACAATTTAGTCCTCCGCCGAGCCGTATGCGCCAAACTGACATGGAATTTCACAAATCAAAACAAACTTATTCCAACAATTAAAGTTAAATAATTCAATTAATATGAATATTTTAGCAGTTATTCTTTGAAATTCATTACTCTTAAGCCTAAATGAGTGAGAGAAATTTATTTGTAGGTTATTTTGTGTTACAGATCAGAGAAACAGTTTTTTGACTACACTGACAATTGCTTGTCTTGTGATTAAACTCTTTTTGAACGCCACCTCCTCAAATGACAGTTCACTTTAGACTGCAATAACGAAGCTTTTCGCAGATTTGTTGCTAACGTTGACATAAAATTAAAACGTTCCAATATTAAGACTATATCCCCTCACTCCGAGGGATTTAACAAGTTAATCTACTAGAACACAGTTAATTACTCAAGCAGCATAACATTCTTAACACACACTTACAGTTTTGCCTCTTGTCACAGACACGCTCGCAAGTAGCGCACATCGTAAAGCATGGTACCAGATCACACGCTGCCGCTTGCTCTTCCCGGTCCTTGTCCTTCTCAAGCTGTGTCAACTTCGCTTCTATGCCGCTGGCTAATTCCTTCACGCTATGACTTTTGCTGCTAATGTCGCTGGAGTACTCTTCTGCTTTAGTTTGTCCTTAGCTTCTTCCACTATCTCTTCTTGCTTAGCCTCTCTCCCGTTCGTTGACATATGTCAGTCTCTGGCTTTCTTTTCTTACACCATTCCCCAAAATTGTATCTTTTCCGCCACTTGTAATTTTCCTTCTCTTCTAACTTGTGTCTCTCCTTCCCACAAAATTCATTCCTTCTATCCAAAGCTCCTTTTAAGTTACTGGCGTGTGGAATCTCTTTTCTTCTATCCCACTCGTGCTTCATTTTTCTCCATTTGCGGTCTTTTCTCTTTTGACTCGCGATTCACTTGCTACGGCCTTCTCTCGTATTCCAATACCTTCTCCCTGTTTTTATACTCTCTTCTCCTTCCTTCCCTCTTTTCTACTATATTCTTCACTTCGACTCTCCCGTCTTGTCTTATTCTCCAAGGGGGTGCCTTCCCTGCAGTGCACTTCCGCTTTGCACTTTCTTCGGTTTTATTTCTATTTTCTCTCTTCCGCTCATCTCGATCCCTCTTTGATCAATCTTCGCTTTTATTTTCTGACACAGGGTGAAACTAAAAAGAAATTTACTAAACGTTTCAGAAAGAATTAGAATATTTGAAAAATGCAATAAATCTTAACGATGTAAGACTCATGAAGTATGTAAATAAATAAATAAAATGTAATTTTGTACAGTTAACTTAAGTTAAATTAATGATGATAAAGACATTAAATTGATGAGGTCAAAATTCCTTGATTATTAAAACACCTCATAACTATTCTCTCCTTTCCTGCTAAATTACTAGAAAATTTCTTAGTGAAATATCTTCTCGTGCAGTTTGCTAAATTAACACGGATTTGTGAAAGGTAAATCAACTCGAAGACACAGGTTAACAATGCGGTTTATGCACATGCGCTTTACAAGTCATTTGGTTTTAAGAAATAATAAAGGGAGCCTCGTTGTCAGTACGCCTCATTTGTTACTAGTCGACGATGCCTGTTACCATGCAAGACCGTGCGTTTCTGGTTTAATGTTATTATGAATGCAATAGCCATGTACGTCGGGGGCCAATGACACCGCAGAGTTTGAAGAAGATGATGACAAAGTTTGAAGCCACAGGTTTGTTATCGGTAGCACCTGGCCGAGGAAGGAAACCCGTCTCTGAGGCAACCGTGTAGGCTGTTTCAGTAGCCTTTGAGGAGGCAAAAATGGAGACCTCACAAGGGGCGTACAGCATAAGCCCTGTTGCACGTCGAATGGACTTAACACTGAGTACGGTGTACAAGGTCGTACGTAAAGTGCTGTGGTACTACCCATACAAAATCCACCTAGTCCAAGAACTCGAACCTAACGATCTTCCTCGTAGAGAAACCTTCGCATTGGAATTCCTTGCACGGATGGAGCATTGGCCATGGAATATTTTGTGGACGAACGAGGCCCATTTTTACCTGTATGGGGATGTATTTACACCCATAACTGCAGGATTTGGGCCACCAGTCCCCCTGATGTTCACCTCCAAATTCCATTGCATTCTCCTAAAGTTACCGCGGGGTGTGGTATGACAGCAAATGTCATAATTGGAACGTATTTTTTTGAAGAGCAGTCGAGAGATGGACTCGTGACATGCACTGTGACTGCTGCTCGCATGGCATCGATGCTAAGAAGTTTTGTGATACCAGAACTTCAGCAATGTGGCATTTTAGACACAACGATTTTTATGCAGGATGGGGCTCCACCTCCTATTGGTACATGTGTCAAATAGTTACTTCAGCAACATTTCACAGATGAACGGATTATAGGGCGAACTTCCCTCTTTTTGGCCACCCCGGTTACCAGATATCAAACCCTGTGACTTCTGGCTCTGGGGTTACATCACTGTTTATGATGATAACGTCAGGAATTTGGCGGAACTGAAAGATGCGATACGCCGACAGGTGCGCAACATTCCTCCTGATGTGCTACGAGTTACAGTTCAGAACGCAGTAATCCGGTGTAACCTGCTTTCAGTAAATGGTGGAAGCCACATTCAACATGTAACTAATTTTAGTAACGATTAAAAACCTGTTAACCTGTGTCTTCGTGTCTAATTTCGTATACGAATATTGCATAGAGCGCCATTCCATGCTGGTAGTGTCCTTTTGAACTAATTTTTTGGTGGGTATGAACTTCCCATGCCCTCTTGTATAATGTTACCAAGTATTATAGCTTTTGGACCAGTAGTTTTTTTTTTGTATGGCCATATCAAAATGGAACTTTAATTATAAAGACCTTGTACTTTATAAGGGCCTCAACTACAGTCTGTTCCTTATATAAAAGATTTGGGCCTTTTTTCATTCGTAATGGTTCACCCGAACATGATTGTGAACATCTACCTTTGCAATTATAAAAAAATTGTGTTTAAAGCCGTTATATTAAATATATATAAAAACTCCTATGCAATTTTTAAAATCTACCAAGCTGTAGTATTGCCAAGAATTCTTTATAATTTACCAATTTGTTTCACTAGTGTATCAAAATATTGTTGTTTAAAAATTGCAAGAAAACATGACTCCTTCATAAAATTTTGCTTACCAACAAACAAGACTGCCAAAAAATTATGTATCGATGATTATTCTGTGTTAAACTCAGATAAGCTTACATCAAAAACATTAAATTTAACCCCTAGGTATCTGATACTTATATTTGTCCCTCTATGAAATGCACTATACACTTTTTTGAAATAGTGCTTTTTTACCTTAATTTAGAATTTTTCCGAATTGCTAAATTTTTTTAAAAAGTCACAACGTCCCTCATAGACTTCATTCAACAATTTAGCCACCCAACTACCGCCTTGTTTTGTTATAAAACTTGCTATTAAAACTGCCATCGAATTTAGAAATAATTATAAAAGTTTCAAAAGATAATTGATGTTACCTTTCATCAGTTTCCTGTGAACTTGACAAAGGTGTAAGCTTTCTTAAAGAGTTAATTTACTGTCTCCGTCGAGACAGGGACGTTTCAGCTCCTTCCCCCTTTTGGACCTTGAAATCCAGGTCTTTCTGGCTGAGCTCAATATCGAGCCTTTGCGATCCAGAGGAGGAGACCACCTTCGTCCCAAACCAATAAAGTGCTGATGAAGTAAAGATGTTTAGAACGGAGATCAACTCACAAAAAAGTTCTTATTTTTCAGGGAAACGCATTTCTGAAATCAGTGTGAAAGGAATTTCCCTAGTTTGGGAGACGATGAAGAAAGAAGGAGTCGCGACTAGATAAAGGTTGAAGAACGGTTCACATGGATCCATTTAATGATAATAAAAGTCTACTCGCGAAAATGTTGAACAATAAGAACCTTATTAGGATCGATAGGTACTGTAACGTTCCAAAAGTTTGGACGTTATGGATCCTTCCTCACTCCCACCTACCTCGATTCGCAAGCTGACACATAAATAAAATAGAGTAATAAAAACTTTTTAAAAACAACCTTTTTAGATTTTATAATAAAGATGCACTTAAAAGCAGAAAATAATTTTTCTTTGCTTAATATTTTTTGTGAATAAAAATAAAATCGTTGGGGCGCTCATTGAATATACTGTATGAAATAAAAATAATGGGCTGGCAAAACGCATTCAGTTTCTATAATTAAAAATCAGGAAACATATTTATATAAAGCTATGTTGTAAGATAATTCCTTGATGAATTGTAGATACATGAAGTCGAGGACTTGTAGCATGGCCTGCTGTATCTCTAGATCTTAATCTATGGATATTCATGTATGTGACCATCTAAACTCTAATATTTATTACACTCCTCTTCATGATATTGTGGATCTTCAATAGAGAGTGGGAGACGAATCCCAGCAAATTACGGGCACCCATCAGAAATTTTTAATCGTGTGGTGCAATCCTGGATCCGACGACCTCAGCAATGCATTGCCGCTCTGAAAGTCATTTTGGACATTTGCTATAATTGTATGTATTGTTTCCTCGCGTTTTTTCTTGTTACTCATTTAACCAGACTGAAATAAATCATTGTTAATCTAGAGAACTAACTTAACAGTTACCAGATACCTATAAATTAGGAAGGAATCACTATAGGGCATATCTTTATAAAAAGCTTGTCCTTATATTTACTTGTAAAAACTGACTATGTACAGGAAGCGCGCTATTTTTATTACACCCCGTACAGAAACATTTGATAACTCAGTATGAATGTTCGTTCTTTTTAAATTTTTGAATTTTAAAAGTACGGAAATTCATATTCTAGACATTCATTAATTTGAAAATTCAATATAAATTTAATTAAATGTTTATATAAAAATAAATGTGTTCAATGAGCGCCCCAACGTTTTTATTTTTATTCACAAAAAATATTAAGCAAAGAAAAATTATTTTCTGCTTTTGAGTGCATCTTTATTATAAAATCTAAAAAGGTTGTTTTTAAAAAGGTTTTTTTTTTCTATTTTATTTTATTCTTTTTAGTCTTTATCTTTTTTTATGCAATATTTTCAATGAAGTTTAACATTTTTCAGTGTTCACAAATAAATCATGGTCAAGTATAACCCTGTAGTTTTTCATTCTATTAAGTTCAGCCAATGTTTGATTAGTGCAAGTTTTTTTTTCCATTTATGCTATGTTCGCATTACGTCTTAATCACGGTAAAGTAACCACGGTTAACTCTTGATCACGATCAAGCAGAACTGTGCGGCCTGCTTTGGTTACCTAACCGCCTTTACAGATCGGTTAAGAGTCGGTTAATTAAACGTGTTTCAGAAACCCGGTTAGTGGCGTAATATACTGGTTAGCACGGTCATAAAATAAAACATGGCAGTCAAGCGAAAGCGCAGCAGCGAGTGATCTGATGAGGAAACCAAAGCTCATATATAAGTTTGGGGAAGAAAATTTTTAGGCTTGAGGAAGGCTAAACATAAATGCCAAGTCTACAAGCACCTATCTAGGGTTCTGCTCCATTCATCGTAATTTCGCTAACGGCAAGATTTGACGCCCGCAGAAGCCAGTTGTAAAGCACTAGATCTCCTTATCTAGTGCTTTTTCCATTTGCAACTCTCTCTATCCGAGAGGGCTAGGGCGTAGGCTTTCTGGTTCTCGAGTCCGCCTGATCGTGGGTTCGAATCCCGCCGTGGGCATGGATATTTGTGTTTGTCCCGTGCTGTGTACAGATAAAACTTGTGTAAAAGGCGCAAAATGACCTTAGTAGTCGACGCCAAAATTTCTAATAAACTAAACCAACCAACCAACTCTCTCTGCCATCTATTGATGCAATTGCAAAAATAAATGATAGAAATTACTATTTTGCTTGGTAACTGTCATTTTCCTTGAATGAAGTGCGAACGGATTACACCTCAATCACGGTTAAGTAACCACGTTTATTAAACCGTGGTTAGCTAATCTAGCATTTTCCATTCGCACTGCAAAAAGGTGTTTTCTATGATTTTTTCCCTCGCAATTGCATCAATACATGGCGGTGAGGTTTGCAACTGGCTTCCACGAGCGTCAAATCTTGTATTTAGCGAAATTACCGTGGATGAAGCAGAATGTGCTCGTACACATCGCCGTTACATTTAGCCTTTCTCAAGTCTGAAAAATGTTCTTTCCAAATGTATAGGTGCATTATTTTCCTCATCAGACCACTCGCTGCTGCACTTTCGCTTGACTGCCATGTTTTATTTTTCTTTTTGTTAGTGCTAATTGGGATTTGACCCCATTACCGGGTTTCCGAAACACGGTTAGTTAACCGACACTTAGCCGAGCTGTAAACGTGGTTAGGTAACCGAAGCAGGCCGCATAGTTCTGCTTGATCGTGGTCAAGAATTAACTGTGGTTACTTAACCGTGATTAAAGCGTAGTAGGAATATAGCAGTAGCTTTGTGCAATCTATTTCTTCAATGCGTAAGCCATCTAACGAGAGTACACGACTTAAAGCTACGTATATTTGACCTTCTTCAAAGAGTTCTGGTCTTAAGTATACTATGCACAGTCCACTGTACATTCTTGCATCTTATGTACAGTCAACCAAAGGAAATAATCCACACGAGTTTATTACTTAACCCTGCACAGGCACACTTACATTTGTGTTACACAAAGAGCATACTGAGGTCTCCTAGACCCCAATCTTTATTTGTGATATAATTGTAACATTTGAATGAAATTGTTAACAAATTCAATTTCTATGCAACAAGAGACTATTACCCTTTATATATATACAACTTTGTGCCATAAAAATGGAATAATGGAAGTTGTTATCTTAAAAATGACACAAACACAAGATGTGTTTAACCAAAATGCAACTACAACACCTGGCGAATTTAATTTACAAAATTCAAGGCTATTTAGCTATATTTTATACAAACAAATATTTTAAACAATGGAAAATTAATAAAGATAACCAATCTTCAAAAATGACAAAAAAATGGAATACTTCCTTTCTACCGACAAAAAAATGGAATAATTTACAAACTTACGCAAATAAACAATTCAAACTAGGTGAAGTTTATTTTTACAACCACGTTTCTGCTTATTATTTCGTTGGCCATCCTTTTGCGAGAATGACAGCGTGAATTCGTTGCGGCATTGATGATATGAGCTTGTCACATTCCTCATGAGCATTAAATTTGCGGCCCCTATAACGACGTCCTGAAATGACCATAGAAGTTGAAAAGGACGTTAATACAAAACCAACCAACCAACCAACCAGAATATCTTGGTAAACAGCTGCATTCATGGAACTGTTGATGAACCCCAAGCGTCCAGTGCCTTATGTTGACATGCACCCCCACACCAAAACGGAGGGTGGGAATTTAACACTTTTCTTCAGATGTCGCGGTTCATGTGCCTTATTCTTACGGCGCCAAATTCGACAATCTTTATCATCAAAAACTAATTCAAATCGCGACTCGTCGTGGAACACCAGTCTTCGCTACTCATCAACAGTCCAGTCGACGTGCTGTTTGCACCACTGCAACCTCTTATTTCTCTGCTTCGGAGTTAAGAGGGGCTTGGTTTTTGGAATACGGCATGAAAACTTCAGATCATGAAGACGTCGAACTGTCGCTGGTGAGATACGTTCATGTACCGCAGCCACTGTCGATGAAAGTGCTTGGAAGACTGAAATGGGGCTTTCCTAACAATCTTCTGCAAAAACCTTTCATCTTGGGGGGGGGAGGAGTGGTTTTCCTTTTACTTCCGCAGTTTGCACGTTGTGTGTTTATTCCATATCCTTGAGCATGTCTTGCCAATATCTTAGAAACTGCTGACTGCGAGCACTTGCCTGTAATTGCTATTTGTTTGTGGGTAAGGCCATGTTCTTGTAATGCCAGAATTTGTTCGCGAACGGATGGTGACAAATCTCTAGAACCTCCCATGTTGAGAAGCACACATGGAATAACAAATGGAAACTTATACTTGCCCGGTCAATTTGCATAAAAATTGTTTCTACAGAAATATTCCATTTTTTTGTCGGTAGAAAGGAAGTATTCCATTTTTTTGTCATTTTTGAAGATAGGTTATCTTTATTAATTTTCCATTGTTTAAAATATTTGTTTGTGTAACATATAGCTAAATAGCCTTTAATTTTGTAAATTAAATTCGCCAGGTACTGTAGTTGCATTTTGGTTTAACACGTCTTGTGTTTGTGTCATTTTTATGATAACAACTTCCATTATTCCATTTTTATGGCACAAAGTTGTAAAACAAACTCGATTTTAAATATATATATATATATAAAATAAATATAAATCATCGTCTGAGCGGTCACCACCAAACACAGCTCGACCAATCTCGTCAGCACCTCTCAAACACCGTGACTTGGATACCATTGACGTCTTCCTTTACTACAGTATTAATAGATAAATAAAAATTCTGAATAAAACTAAACAAAAATCTGAAAAAAAATTCAAAATTAAAAAATACCCTATTACTTCTTCAGAAAAAAAATTCACCTTGAAAAGGCACTCTGGGGTCTCATAGACCCCAAACAATCCTCGGATCGCTGCTGCACGAATACTTGAAGAGCAATGATAATGAAAATTTTACAGTAGCACCACAACAGGGCACTATGAATTGGGATGGCGGGAAATTGTGCTCCAATGAAACGTGCAGATTTGACGTCCAATCAAATCTTTGCTGGGGTCTCACAGACCCCAGTGTGTCTGTCCAGGGTTAATATTACATTTCATGCTAATGTATTGTTTTAATAGTTTTTTTAATTATAATTATTTAAATTTAATAATCTTAATAATGTTAACTCCAAATGTAATATTAAATTATTAAAAATAAATTAATATTGAAACGGTAAAATTTCGAGTAAAATTCAAGTGTGGATTATTTCCCTTTGATGACTGTACTGTGGTTGTCCATGACAAGATAAATGGTACCATACTTCGTTTCATCGTTCTAATTCCATATTTGGCTGGAAACCGGATGGATATAGGTTGAATCCACCATCTCTTCCAAAATCCACACGAACTGATGGAATGTCAGTTTCGTCGGCGGAAGTGAGGCCATATTATTTCTATGACGATTTCAATTATACCCTTCACAAGTCCTTTAGAAACATTAATGTTAGAATTTAACAAACATGACTGTCGCTCCTTCAAATATTTCTAATTTCTTGAGGGATACTTTCAGTCTTATTGATATCTGCTGGTATGATGTTGTTCATATGGATATATTTACGATGTTTCGTGTAGCATCCACCAATTGAAAATGAGCTATATTATGTGTATGACGGTACCTCGACCTTTGAAGTGTTTCAGCAATTTTTCGTTGTCTTAATCAATTTAACATTTTGTTGCATAAATTCGCAGACTCTTGTCCATGACAAATTCTCCGCTTGCTTCTCGGAGGATCCTCTCGAACAATACTGCGAAGTGCTCAGATCTCATTTCTTCAATTCTCATTGCATTCAATAGACCGATAAAGATAGTATCATCTCCTTGACTCATGTTCTATTTCAGTTAGTAGACTGTTAACACCCTACATAGATATGTTACAGATTGTTTATCCTTGGGTTGCAGGGCCGTAGCCAGGACGTTATCTTGGGGAGTTCGAGTTTCAAAAATTCCACTTAGTCGGACCTTTTTCCATATTTGGTAGGTGGACCTTTTTCCATAATGGGTTGGTCGTCGACCCCCCTCGACCCCCCCCTGGCTATGGGCCTGGGTTGTACATAAATAGGCTTATTGCTGCCTCATTTTATAGGTAGTAACGGCATCAGATCACCAAAGAGCTGGACATTTAATCCTCTGAAGAAGCAAGACGTTCTTGCTTGTAGTTTTCTAACCATTTTATAGACGGCGATTATTAAAACAATGAATTCGTATATTCTCTGATTAAATTCCTATATCCTCATACCTCAGAATCGCAGATTTCATTAGACTTGGTCTTCATATCATAAGTTGATATAGGCCTAGGAATTTGTTTTCATAATCGTCTTTAAAATGATTAGAGAAAATCACTGCAGTTGTGATATAAGTATTTTTATCCAATTTGGATGATATTAAGCATTTTTTAATTAAATTTAGATCTTTGAGGAAATGAAAAAAGGAAGCAATCTTATCTTTTGTATTATATTTTGTATTATTGGAAGTGGGAACCGCGCAATTTGCTGTGTAAAAGCAATATTCCTCGTTATAGTTTTTAAAGATTGGACCTTGTGACGTCATGAAGCTGTCAATATTCCAATTACCAACATCAGATGTGGCGACAGTCAGTTTTCCCCTCGGACGGCGCTACCTGCATTCTTTATATCTTAATTCAAACATATGTTGCCGAAATGGTAATCGGGATGTTGCATTGCACTTTTCTCATAGCGACTGAAGATGTATAACAACTGTTTCATCCAACCTTCTATATCGTTGCTTTGGTTTTCGTATATTGAGGAAGATGCGTCTTCTGGAGCTCTCTTGAAGGTAAAGATGACACAATCGACTCATGCAGAAACTTAAGCAATTTCATTATTTTCATGAATCTTAAAGAGCTTATGAGACAGGTTATTTCCTCAAGCCATATTTCTTCAAGTGTAGCCTATCTCTAATTCCTGTTGTAAGCTCATTCGGCTCTGATTTTAATATGTATTTAGCAAAGTAATACGCAATCGCCTCATTTATCCATGTTTCTCCCTACACGTACCGAGAAGCAGAAACATTACGTCCAAAGTAGATTTTAATTTACGATAAAGCCATCCAGCCTCTCTAAGTCCCACAATCCAACCTCTGTCAAACACGTCAATTGCTGCACAGGAGTGCGGCAGCGTGTGCGAAGCATGGCACGTGTTGAGACTATTCTAGTCTGTTACAGATTGCAGAATGAGGATGGATGAACCATTCTTCCAGTGAAGGGACCTTTGGGACACCTTGTATTAGAATCCTGTGCACATATTATGTAGAAATTTAAATCATATATTGTATGCGACCCAAACTCTATTCTTGTGCAATTTCATTAAACTTGACCCCCTCCTTCAATGCGTTGCATTTTTTTGGCCGGGAGTGTAGATTAATGATGTCTTCCGTTACAAGATGACTGAAATAATGTTTTCGAATGGTTTCGCCTATTAGTATCGGCTTTTTCAAGACAAATGTAGAGGTTTTCATGTCTCTTATTGTACAAAAAAGGGTATCTTATACATGTTCTGATTATTTCTGTTATCATGAATGGCAAGACATCATTAAACTTTTTCTATACATTGTATAAATCTAAGTCACTTCCCCGGTGTATGTGCCTGATAACCGTAAGAACTACTGCATCGATTTTTATGAAACAAATTTTGTTTGTTAGGGGATTTATGTAGATACTTTGTAGGCTAGGTGTTAATTCATAAAAATTGGTTTTATATTAAATTATTTACGTTAATTGCTCTCAAAATGCGTCAACATGGCCGCTCATCATCACGTGATAGGCGATCGAACCAATGGCTATCCAGTCGTCTTCGATCTTGATAATCACGTGATTCAGGCGTATGAAACGTGCTATGCCTATTTCAAAGACGTAAAACACGTGCCGAATTTGTCTAAGGATTTCACATCAAATATTAAAAGTTTATTAAGAGGTTTATATATTTTTATTTGGTCTATTTCTGTAGCCTATCTCTAATTATTGGAAATTAAATCTGTAGTCTATTTAATTATTCGAAATTAAAGTATTCGATACGCTCTAGGCTTAAGCATACCTATAATGATTTTGCCTTTTTTCAATGGTTACGCGATGTAAGGTCTAATGCTTCGCATTTAATAATTTTCAAATGTTTTCGAATGTCGGATTGAAAAATGATTACATTGATTCAGATATCTTTATTTTTAAAGTAATGCTGCTATCCGCCATTATTGTAATCATGATTTTTTTATTATTTGCAGAAATTTGCATAACAGTTTTTATTATGCCAAGACAAAAATGAACGAGTTTACATTCGTTAGCTCTCCGCGCAGAAAGAATGCGCTTTAATCGCGAACATGAAACACCAGAAGAAAATTTAAAAACTTATAATTTAAGGAAAACTTCCATTAATTTTTTGACATTAAATAAAGGTTTTTTTAAATTTACCTATACTGTATTTTTATTTCATGATTTAAAAAGTCCGGGCAACGCTGGGCACGGGTTTGCTAGTTCGTAAATATAATAGCCCCTCTTTTTCACGATGTGCAAAATTGGTCGAGCGACAATGCCAAACTTCATTGTTTCCAACAAAGAAAAATACTCTTGATTGTTAAAATCTAAGATGAAATAGGATGTAAATTATATATTAATGAAGTTTTAACCCTTTTTAGAAGTTCGAATTTTGAAAATTTTAATACAGAATTAAATTGTCACCGGAAATGAATCAGTGTATCAAATTTGGGGACGTTTGAACAACGGGAAGTAAACGAAAAATTGATTGAAAGATTTGACCCAAACAGAAAAGTCAAGTTGAACAAAACATTGTAAAAACGACAAACGATATTAATCTGCTATAAAAAAGAGACTTAAAGGATCCTACTTTATTATTAAATCAAAGTCATTAACAATGTAAAAGCAATGAAAATTTTAAAAGAACAAAAAATCAATAAAGCCGCGGTTAAATTTGGTCAGAACAATTGTAGATGTGTGTATTATTAATTTTAATATTACTTCCTGTTTATTTAAATCAGTAGATTGAACTCTTCGGCAAGGCTGATACCAGATACAGACGGTGGTGGTCAAAGAACCCATTGGATTGCAGTAAGTAGTTATTAAACATCTTTTTTTTCTTGTTTCATCGTTGATAGAGTTCTCACACTGTAAGATGAAATGGAAGAGTTCACTTTATCGGTAGGGTTAGGTAGGGAAAACATTTTTTAAATGCTCTAATTTTCTTAAATCTTGGCATTTCAACAATAGGCTGCAAAGAACGGTTGCGAGCAGGCTTGAGTGGAAAAAAACAGCTCAGAGATCACACATGAGAGTATACGGTATACTATCTCTATGACGTCCGTACCTATTGAGCGCGATAAATTGTACTCTTCCATTTCACCTTACAGTGTGAGAACTCTACTACTCCGACCAATGATTGATTAGATATATCTCTTCCATATAGTCGATAGCAATCCTAGATGAGCAGCCGCTGTCTACGGATGATATCAGTGTCCAAGAACGTCCATGAAGATTCCCTGTGACTCCCCTATGTATTTATAAACGTTATAGTACTTATGTTTTCACAATGTGCGTCTGTCTATTGGTGCTCTAGCTTTCGAACGCTTCCGAATTTTAGACATCCGTTTTCGCCACTCGACAACTTAGGGAAATCGTAAGACTAAGTTCGTTGGTGGAAAAAATCGGTGAACTACTTCCGGTTCAAAAGGAGACAAATAATATAAGGGACCACGTTTTTCACTATACAATTCCATATATAAATGGCCTGTGCGCTGCCAAATGTGTTCTCTCTTTGGCATTCCATAGCTAAAGCAGAGAAAAGGCTTGTGAATTAAGTGAAAACGCGTGATGGTCTTCCTTGATGGTCAATATTAGGGATGTGCCGATACGAAATGATATATCGTTGGTTTATCGGCGATATTTACATTTCGATATTCGATAATTTTTCGATATCCTCAAGGACGATAATATCGATCCGATATGATAATTCGTTTCCGATATACGATATAAATTCATTTGAAATCATGTATCATTTCGTTTTTTTTTTGAATTCATAAATTCATATGAAACTTTCGGGTCATCGAAATAAATTCTGGCGTTTTTTGTTTCCATTATTAAACCAATCCGAAAGATTTCAGATTATTAAACGTCCTTTCATACATATGCCTTCTCATTGGCCGCTTCATTTAACCCATTCTAATTTCGACCAATCCTATGCGGTCTTAACCTCGCCGTTTCTGCATATAAAGAAGTTCTCGTTTTTGTTTGTTTTTTTTTATTTTTTTTTTGCTTTGGATGATTACACTGGACACACTGCTGCTACTGCACGACGATTCTACCACTCGACGGACAACGATTCTACCACTCGAAGGACGACGATTCTACCACTCGACTTTCAATGCATCGGTGGAATCTCCAACAAGGTAGGACTATTTTAAGTCTTTTAAACTGAGTCGCTTTGAGTAGGTGCGTCCTTCTAAGGACGGCAAAACCCAGCACCACACCTGCTTCATGGCGATGTCAGGCGCTGCGTCGATGAAATCCGCTAGCATCATTATTAAATATGCTGACGGTAAGGTGTTACCTTGTGATGTAGCATACAAAGATGCATGTAAGGATACAAGATTTCTTGCTTTTGACATCATTATAAATGAACAGCTTGAGGCATTACGTTCGGAATTGAACAAAAAATATCTAGAATTAGAAACAAGGTTGGAATCGCTGACTAATGACATTAGCAGTGTAAACAAAAATATTGATAGTTTTAGAGAGGATTTAAAGCGTGCAAATTTGGAAACTACCAACGGCATTGCCAATCATAGTATTGCTATCAAGGAATTTATGGGCTCTCCCATTACATCTGTTTCGTCCATGTTAGTGGATAACGCTATTCCTTCATACTGTCACAACCATGTATTAATGGTTGGTGAACTAATTATGAAGATGCAAGTCAATACTTACATTTCAAGAACATAGTCAAAATGATCAAGCACCCAATGATATGCTTAAAAGAAAGTTACTAAGTCAAAAAGACTACTTGTAACATTGAATGACGTTGAAGTTATGGTATCAAAAATATTAAATAAGAAAAAGTTAAAGTTAGCTTTTTATAAAAATCCTTAAAGAAATGATATGTTTATAAAAACATTTTATTAAAAGAAATTACTTAAGATGCTCCGCTAGCACCAAGTAATTAAATTACTAAAGTGCCATATAGTGGATTTATGATTCAAACATCATTTGAATCTGACATTGCGTTGTGTTTTTTTTATATTTACCAGAATCTTAAGTTATTTAGAAATTGGCTGAATAAAGTTTTAATAAGTGTGTATACAATTTAATTAGAAGCAGACACAAGAAGATAGAAAATATTTGTATTTTAATAAGCAAGAAAGTTTATAGAATTTAATCCCAAATATCCTTTTCCCTTGAAAGAGAAATAAATTAAGTTTCCCAAAAAATATAAAGAATATTACATTTATATTGCAGATAAGATACAACAAGAATTAATATTACCCCCATGCTTGAATCAAGCCAAGATATTTCAATGCTTTAAAGGCAGAAACTATAGAATACACAAACATGTGCATAGGAAAACATAGTTATAATCCAGTTGTGTGGCCAACACAAAAATTAGACATTGAAAGGTTCAATGCATAAAATAGGCAAAGTGAAATAACACAAGGTTATTCGGAATTGTGACAATGGGTAACCAATGAGATTAAAATAACTCATGGATTGATTCAACCAATTACAAAAACTAAGAGAAGTAACATCCTCTTACAAAATTGAAAATTTCACATCATAAAGACATGAAGAAAAAATATATTAGCATTTTAGCTAAATATAAAAAGAAAATTGTTAAATGGGACTACTCAGCAATTAACCACAGACAGGATGTGAATAAGATTAATGGGACACAAGTTAACAAATTAAACCCCCCAAAAAAATTGATAAAAAGATATTTTCTAATTACATATTGGCCTAGACTGAAGAATGAAGAGAATAAAAAAAATTAAAAAAAATTAATGAATTTAGAAAGGTTAAATTGTCCTAATAGAAAAATTAACTAAGTCCCAATCAGCATGATGCACTACAACAGTGTGGTGGCTACATGTTCAAAACTAGATGCAAATGGAATCCGGAGAAGAGGTTGTCTGGAAAACCAGAACAATCTGTATCACAGTTTATGATGAAGAATGTCCATCTCAACAGAGTTACCAAATGAGGGTGAAAATTTGAAAAGTTGCTTACATCTCCTGATATACAAAAAAGAAGCTATTACTTGAATCC
This sequence comes from Rhysida immarginata, assembly GCA_023313115.1. Taxonomy (NCBI): domain Eukaryota; kingdom Metazoa; phylum Arthropoda; class Chilopoda; order Scolopendromorpha; family Scolopendridae; genus Rhysida; species Rhysida immarginata. The sequence goes on from JAHWFO010072487.1 coordinate 167,494, forward strand.
ATCTCTATATGCAATCAGGTTGGGACGTTCACACTGAAGTGGCAGAATGGTGCAGGTGGAGTCTTCTTTTTTTTATGAATCGCTGTTGGAACTGGAGCAGGTGGTATGGCTCCAGAGGGGCACCCTTAGATCGTAAAACAGGCAGGGTGCCCAGGCGCACATGCGATAGGAGTACAGGCAGCCTTCAAGGGCTGCTCCTAAGTAAACGCCTCAAGAGGAGGCCCGTCCTCTCACCGGTGGGTCATCGATGTTGAGGGGAAAGGTGAAGAGATACGAGATGTTGTTCGTATCCCCTCCAATGACCTTACAGAGACGCTGAGATGACGAATAGCGTCTCCGAAACGTAGCTGGGCCAAGCCGTGGCCACTCAAGCTGGAGGAAAGACCTAAGATGGGAGGCACCTCTTCTCCAGCTGGCAAATCGTACCCCTGGACATCTGGGTGGCGATTAAGAAATTGTAATAATGGCTCCAAATAGAAAATATATAAGAGGGGAGAGATGGGACACCCCTGCCTAACGCCTTTGGACAGTTCGAAGAAAGGCGAGTTGGAGCCATTAATCGCCACGCATGACGTGGCAGAAGCATACAGTGCTGAGATAATCGTAGCAAATTTCCGAAGATGAAGATGGCGAAACACTCGGAAAAGAAACACGTGATTCACCTTGTCAAAGGCATTTTCCTGGTCAAGACTTAGGACGGCAAGAGTCTGACGACGCACACATGCTTTCTCCATAACACATTTGATGGTGATGATGTTGTCGGACATCCTGCGAGATGGAATGGAGCAGGATTGTCCCGGATCGAAGAACTCGTCGGCGAAGCATTTTAGACGTTGCTGGAGCACGCCAGTGAAGACCTTATAATCTGTGTTGAGTAGAGTAATAGGCCTCCACTGGGTGACGAGTTCAGGATTCGGTACCTTGGGGAGTAAGATGATTCTCCCTGCGGTAAAGTCCGACGTGATGGAGGAAGGGTCCTTAAGTATGGAGTTGAAAACTTGCACCAGGAAAGGCCCAAGAAGTTTCCAAGTCGCATTGTAGAACGAATACGGGATGCCGTCTAATCCAGGGCTGGACTGATGACGGCCATCCATCGACAGAAACTTCTTGACTTCATCTTCAGAAAAGGGACGGGTAATTGACAGGTCAGCATCCGCAGTGAAAGGTCTAAGTGCCTCGATCCAATTCGTCGTGGCGTCGGATGGAAAGACTGGGTGGCCAAAAAATGATGAAAAATGGGAGTGAAAAGCCGACAAGATGTCAGCGTCGGTTTCCACTATCCCATTCTCCACCACCAAACGATGGCATCTCTTCTTGTTAGCGCGACGCCTCTCCTCAGCGAACGCAGCTGACGACATATTCCGGATGTCAGACGCCCAGGACAGTTTGGCCCTGAGAGCTGCGCTGGCGGCCTTGCGGATCATTAGAGCATTGATCTCGCTCTTCACCTGGCGGATGTCATCAGCATATGCCCCCTTCGGGATGGAACAGCGGAGGAGGCGCAGGATTTCTTGGAGCATGAGGAGATGGCGCCGATTGCGTCTAGCAGCATCACACCCAATCTTTCTAAAAAAGCGACGGATCTTTAATTTTAATGAAAGCCACGAAGCTAACGAGACGGAGGCAGGTTGTGAAGGTGTCTTTCCACAAACCGAACGAACATTCCCTTGTATCTATCGATGTCAAGCAGAGAAACGTTCAGGAACCAATTGTCCGAAGTATTACCTGCAGAGGAGGCTGGGAATGGAGGGTTCCAGGACCACTTGATGGCACTGTGGTCTGAAAAAGAGCACGGAATGACCTCCATGGAACCAGGGGCACCAGCGAAAGTGGCGTCTACTAGAAAAAGATCCAACCTTGATGACACAGAGGGCCCTTGGTGAAAGGTGGACCCCCATTGGTTGGAATGGGAAGAAGACGCCCACAGATCGAATAGTGCATTCCACTAGCACAACTGGTAGACATACCCAGATGAAAAGATGTTGTTCTCATCCGGATGGCAATTGAAGTCCCCAGCAACCACTGCAGGCAAGGACGAGCACAGGTAGAATTCCAGGTCTTCAAAGAATGTCCGTTTCTCTGCTGATAAACACGGGGCGTACACATTAAGCAATCGGAATTTGAGACCAGATAGCAGGAGGTCCAAAGAAATTACCCTGCACTCACAGTCAAAGACGCAGTTCGACACCACAATGGAGGGGTTGAAGATGATGGTAGCAACCCCCTGTCCATGTGGCGAAGATGAGTTGATGAAGAACTGCGCAGATGGATATTGACTGCAAAGGCCAGGTAGGCTAGCAAGCTGTTGCGAAGCAGCAAGCTTAACCTCTTGAAGGAGTAGGATATCTGGCCTGTACAGGGCAACGAATGATGACAAAACCGATTGCTTGAAAGACGAACCAAAGGAACGAACGTTTAGGGAATTTAGGCTGACGGGGGCTGACCTGTATCTGAAGGACTCTTGAGCCTCACGGATGACGGAGGAGGCTCAGATGTCTTCCGTCTAGGGGAGCGAGCACGTCCCGAAGAGGAAGAGGGGCTGCGATGATGATGGTCTACGCAGCTGTCTCGTTCAGATGATGAGGACATAGGAATCCCGTCCCTCTTGCTACGATGTCGTCGGGCCTTTTTCTTGCGAGGGCTCTTAGGCGTCGCAAGAAGATCCCGCTGAGCAGACGCTGATGGCTTGGTAGTCCCAGCAGAGGATGAAATAATACCAGGCGTGGGCGCACAGGCGATTCAAAGAGCCTGCGATGCCGATGTGAGAGCAGGTGGAGGAAGAGCTGGAAACTCCACCACATCAAACACCGACCTGGAGCACAACGAATCGTCCAAGATGACTTCAGCAGATTGACAGTCCTCTAACATTGGGGAAACATCAAGCGAAGGTGCACGAGAGGAAACAGTCTCTTGCACCACACTAGGTCGAGGAGGGGGAGTCGGCATCTCCTTCCCAGGAGTCGTAGGACGAGATGACGAGAATGGGGTTGTCTTCGAAATCCTTGGTGAAGGAGGAGGCGACGATGGTGGGGTCGCGTTCGACTTTCTCGGTGATGAAGAAGGCGTCGATGATGGGGCCAACTTCGATTTCCCCGATGAAGGAGGAGGTGACGACAACAATGGGGTCGTCTTCGACGTCCTTGGTAGAGGACGAGGCGCTGTTGCTCTGCTCGGCTCAGTTGACTTGGCCGGTGAAGTCATCTTTCCTGGTTGCTGGGACGACATTCCTTGAGGCGATGGCGTTGGGGCTGCTGATAGGGCATCTGACCTCTCCTGGCACTGGTGGAACTTGTGCACGGTCTTGTGGCAGAAATCACATTTCCGAAGGAGAGGACAGTCTTTTCGAACATGAGAAGTCTTTTTGCAGTACCAGCAGCACTGCCTCTGGCCCTTGTACGACATGGAGACGGTTATTCCGCGCATAACAAGGTTTGAAGGAATGTCTCTATGGAGCTCCATGAAGACTACGATGTCGCCCGTCATCTGAAGAGGAGAATCTGGGTGCAGGGGGTACGAAACTCTACGCACCACCCCATAGTCCGACATGTAGTCTCGGAGATATTTCTCAGCCATCAGTAGCGATGCGCCCCGGATAAGAACTGGAACGTATCCGGGTTCGGCGTAACTCAGGTGGACGGTGGTTTGTTTTGCTTCACACTTGGTCGATCCCCTGTCTGTGTCCTTGGTCTCAGCCATCTCTTTTCTTCATGCCGGGTCCTCGCTGACTTTCTCCATCTCAGCAGATGTCCCAGAGGATCACTGTAGCTCTGTCGGTAAGCTGAGATTATCTTAAGCAAGTTCGCACCAGTTAACGCCTAACGGTCGTGCTTTGCTGTTTTTACTCGCTTATCAGTCTTCTTTTTATCTCTATTTCCTACTTTATATACCTGGATAACAATCCACTTTTACTCTTCTAATAAAGGTGTAATCTATGACCCAGAGAGTTTTCTCTTTCTGTTTCTCAGCTCACGAGAGCACCCAGCCAGCAGTATTCTGAAGATGATTGTCGCCCCGTATTAGGTAGTGTAATTATAGGTGACAATTATTTTTTTGTTTTGTAGCTTGAAAGCAAAGTTTATGATATATTTTTGCTTATTTACTT
>JAHWFO010072487.1:186595-239908 GCA_023313115.1 Rhysida immarginata
AAGTAAATAAGCAAAAATATATCATAAACTTTGCTTTCAAGCTACAATTCAAAAAAATAATTGTCACCTATAATTACACTACCTAACACGGGGCGACAATCATCTTCAGAATACTGCTGGCTGGGTGCTCTCGTGAGCTGAGAAACAGAAAGAGAAAACTGTCTGGGTCATAGATAACACATTTATTAGAAGAGTAAAAGTGGATTGTTATCCAGGTATATAAAGTAGGAAATAGAGATAAAAAGAAGACTGATAAGCGAGTAAAAACAGCAAAGCACGACCGTTAAGCGTTAACTGGTGCGAACTTGCTTAAGATAATCTCAGCTTACCGACAGAGCTACAGTGATCCTCTGGGACATCTGCTGAGATGGAGAAAGTCAGCGAGGACCCGGCTTGAAGAAAAGAGATGGCTGAGACCAAGGACACAGACAGGGGATCGACCAAGTGTGAAGCAAAGCAACCCCGAAACAATGCGGAACGAGACTGGGAACCCATACGTCTACGACAAGGCTCGAAGCCATACGGCCATCAGCAATCAGCATAAGAACCAAACACAAGATCCGATCTCCCACCAGTGGTCGCCCAGTAACAATCCTCGCCTGACCAGCGAGCGAGGTCTTACGACCTGCTTCCCCAACTTACAACGTGTGTAGTGGCCTTACAGTATAAGAGATGGACAATTGAATTACCAACTAGTTTCACCATTTATTCCCGGCTTTATTACCTTGGCAAAGCCCGGAATAAATGGCGAAACTAGTTGGAAATTCTATTGTCCATCTCTTATACAGTAAGGCCACTACACACCTTGTAAATAAGCACAGTATTATGATCCCTTCTGTATCCGACAGTCACCAACTGCCTGCCCGACCAGGGAGCGAGGTCTCACGACCTGCTCCTCTGGCCGGCCAGTCACTAACTGCCTCTCCAAAACTCGGAGAGAAAATTTGTCTAAAACTTCATAAAGAAGCCAACACAAGTCAATCAACCAATCAATTGACAGGCAAACCCGTCGAATCCCGGGTCATCCGATCTAAAAAAGGAGTCACTCTCTCACAAAAAGTGAAACAAAGAAAAACACGCTAATTAAGCTGACTCTTCTGTCCAAGAGCGGAAAAGGGCCATAAAACCTATACATGGCAAAGAAAGGCTATTCAGCAAAGCGAAGAACCACCCCCAACGAGGTCAAAGGTCTCCCGCTGAATAGCCAAGCCCTAAACAAGAAGAGAGGCTTAATTAGATATTCAGAGGGCAAAAACCCATAAATATTACAAAACGCTAAAATATGGAACCAAACATCATCTCCACGAGAAATAGGCTATATCTGTGTAAATACGCAAAGTGAACGAAGAGGGAGGGAGGGACTGCACAATCACCAGAGTCTTTTGGTAAGAGGTTATGGTAAACATTATAGAGGGAAGAGTTTAAGCATCAAGAGTACCAGACATTTATTTGATAAGAAAGATTTTCCAGAGCTACAGATCAAGATATTTAAATTTCAGTTGCATTACCAATGTTTTGGAATAAGCTTGGAATAATTAATTCATTAATTTACCTTTACTTGGAAAACTTTTAGCTGATTTTCACTAATTTAACTAATCGTTTTCGATTAGTAGAGATAAATTTTTGGTAACCAAATAACAAAAATAGGAGTGAGCAAATAGTGTACCGTTTTTCAGGAAGTTCCAGTGTTGCAATGGAATTGAGGTGGCTAGCTGGCTGTTTACCACGACCTAATTCTATTTCCGCAGCAGCAAAAAAAGATAATAATATCAATAATAACAAGTCAGGCAACTAAAATGCCAAGGACCGATAGGATTTTAATGAAATAATGGTTAATTTTTGAAGCATTCTGTGTAAGGGCCAATTTTTTCTTCATAAACTATTGCTAAAACTTTTCTATATAATCTTTTCTGTTCTGACGAACATACTAACATATGAAAATTATATCTTTGACAATCTCGACAGACAAAAGCAAGTTGATGTTATTTATACAGATTTTACTAAAGCCTTCGATAAAGTAAACCATAATATTCTATGTAAGAAACTTGAAGCCCTCGGTATCAGAGACCCACTTTTATCTTGTATCCGTAGTTTTATTGTGTCTCGGCGTTTGTACGTTAAAATTAAAGGCAACATCTCCTGTTCATTTAGTGCTACTAGTGGGGTACCCCAAGGTTCACACTTGGGCCCCCTTCTGTTTCTTCTCTATATTAATTACATTGCCGAGGTATTGAACGGAGTTCAATTATTGTTATTTGCAAACGACTTGAAAATATTTACCTATATTAATGATGAATGGGATTGCAATGTTCTTCAAAATTCTTTGAATGCATTATCAGCATGGTGTACACGAAATGGCATGATGCTCAATATTAGAAAATGTAAAGCTATGTATTTCTGCAGTAACAAAAACATGGTGTTTTGTCCTTATTCAATTGATGATATCATTTTAGAGAAGGTTACAAATATAAAAGATCTTGGTGTCATTTTTGACAAAAGAATAACTTTTACGTCTCATGTAGATTATATCCTCAAAAAATCCTATTAAAATTTATGTTTTCTGAATAGACATATACAACCTTTTCAAAATATTACATCAAATAAAATTCTATATTGTGCATTAGTTCGTCCAATTCTGGAATATGCCTCTATAATCTGGTCTCCCCATTATGTTAAATATATTGATGCAGTTGAAAGAGTTCGGAGAAGATTTCTTCCCATGATTAATAGAAAACTGGGTAATATTTCCTTCAATACAGATTATGTCCATCTTCATAAACTTTTAAACATTGAAACTCTGGCCGATAGAAGAATACGTTCAGACCTACTCTTTCTTTTTGAATTACTGAATTCCACTGTTGACTGTCCTAATTTACTAGAACTGATTACTATCCGTATTCCTAACTACATTCCTAGGAGTTCAGTGCCCTTTCTCGTTGAGAAATCAGTGTCCGCCAATAATTATGTCTATAACTCACCAATTAGACACCTCCACAGGAGTGCTAATTCCTATTTGGCTAATTTTGACATTTTTCATGACAACAGACAAAAACTCAAACAAATTCATCTCTTCACTTATCCTGCTGATAATTAATTATATTAATTTTTGATTATGTTAATTATGTTAATTATATTATTAACTAATTATTGATTTCATGTTAATTATATTAATTTTTGATTGTTTTCATTTATTTCGTTAGTGATTTTATTGCTTTATTTATATCATTTTACTATATTATTTAAATCTTTTCATCTTTCTTTATTTTTGTTTTATATTTATGATTATATTTAATACTAGAAGAGGTACCCGGCGTTGCCCGGGATTATTACACTTGGAATGTAAACAGAACAATCTCAAAAATTAAAATAAATTTTGCAATATCTTAAAAATAAACACATGAAAATGCTTAGAATTAATACAGTAAAAATTCTTAATGAAAATTCGAAAAAAATCTTTTTAAAGGCTCACAATGGATGGACTGCTCCAATAATTTCTTACTCAGATAATCTTACTTCAGATCTACACTTTATGTTGTTGCAATTTCCAATCTTCTCTCGCTGTGTTGAAGCAAAATTTGGCTTTTCATCACTTTGGGTAGTCTAGCGGTCGCCAATTCTTCTATTTACTTGCTTCCCATTTGCTCAATACAGCACGGAGCTAAAGGTTTGCTTTCTCTGTCGTCTTTCCACTCTTTCTCAATAGTCTGCTAACTCTTCATTATCTCCAGCTACTGATCATTTTTAAAGATTTTCAAGAAATTGTTAAGTACTAAGAACTCTCTTTTCTAAGAAAAACCTGAATAACAGGAATTCTATGCATTGTTACAAATTGAAACTTATCTATATTGCATCATCATTTTATGTTCATTGTTATAATTCTTGGAAAGGATTGCTTTATCATTGCATCATCATTTTGAGCTCATTGTTATTGGTGAATTGCGTGTTGAAACCATTGTTGATACCTATTGTTGCACAAACTTTTACTTGCATTGTTGGTCATGAGATATATATTGTTGGTCCGTGCAGAGTGTTTGTGAATTGCGTGTTGATACCATTGTTGCAAAAACTTTGTCTTGTATTATTGGTCATGCGATATTTCTCATTAATATGCCCTGCCATAACCATGAATATCGATTTTATATCAATAATTATTATTTTTTCGAAATCTGAAGTAGACAGTGACCTTCCTCATGCTTTGAAGGTCATGTATGCGAAATTTCATCAAGATCGGAATAAAACTGTAGATTTGTATAAAAAACGTACACACAGACCCACCCACAGACAGACCCACAGACCCACAAACATCCTTCTTTATATATATAGATAGATAGATAGAAAGATGGACAGTATCATTAAGAAATAAATATCTTTTTTTTTTGTTTGTCAGACAAAATGCTGTTCACAACAAGATAGCTTTGTATCTGTAGCCCTTTCCAGTGAAGATGTTTCACTCTGAAACCACCATCGAGTTTGTATTTGTTTCTCTTACACTGTGGTTCTAGCATGAAACCACCTCATAGATATTGTTAAAACTACTGCCATCTTGAAGTCAGTACCTTGAAGCCACATGTACCAAAAGAATTACTAATGGTTCATTCAAAACAATGCCCATTTATGAAAACTGAAGACGTTGTGCTCAGAGTATCACGACAGAAAAACCACCTAGAACAAGATGGTATTTGTGTATTTGCAATGTAGGATATGTTTAATACCTTCAATAAATTGTTTCATGCCCTACAGCTCAGGCATAATGGTTTTATTGTTTAAAAAACACATTGTTTCATTGTTTAGAAAATACAATATTTCATTGTTTTTATCTTTTTCCAATGTATTCAGTTGTTAAATAGGTATAGTAATAAAGAACATTTACCAAATTATTTGTATTTTGTCTTGTTTTAATTCGTGCATGAAAGGGTTAAACAATGCTGACAATAAAAATGGTATTCTATTTTATCAGCTTAAACAATGCACTAGAATTTCTTTTAACCATTAAATAAATGCAACCATAAGTTATTTTATAGTTCTAGTGATACCTTTGAATGAAAAATCTTTATAAGCTTCATACTTTAAGGTAAATTTTCTCCTGCTTATGATTAAACACAATGGAAATGAAATGTTATCAGTAGAGTGATTAAATCTGAATCCAGCTTTTACTAAATTCGATACAATGTTGAATAAATGTTCCCAATCTTACTGGTCATTCAAAAGTAAGTCACTAAGACTATGAACTGCCTATACCTTATACCATTTTGGCTTAGACTTTTAAACAATGCAATCGGAGAATTGAATCAAAGGTTATTAGTTCAGTAAGTTTATCATATAAAATGAATGTTAATGTTGTTCAGTTAGATCTTAAGTGATCAAGTTAGAAAAAATTTGAGGCTTCCTTTCAATGTTGCATGAAAATAAATCCCTGCATTTTATAAAAATGGATACAGCTATCTGTTTTACTCTACTCTATTATACTTGAATAGCCTTTAGTTAATTATTCATAAAATTGAACACCATACTTGTTTATGATGCATATTTGTGGTTTTTTTTATCTAAATCTATTAAAACAAGTTCAGAAAAAAAATCTTAGCCAGGTTTCATCGCAACAATTAGACAAATGTAAAATCTAATAAACGTTTCTAATGCAATTCATAAGGAATATTAAGGCCTATGAATATATTTATGTATTTTTAAACATTTCTAAATCAAGTTCAGTGTGACTAGGGACTGGAAAAATCGGGGGGAAATTTATCTTTTGTTTTCTGCAATCTGGAAAATTCAGGGAATTAATGAAATAGCTTTGCTAGACAACTTGCAAATTATTTCAACACAAGATAGATTTAAATGCTTTATTTTAGCCTCAAACAAGTTGTCTAGAGAATAAAAAAAAATTCCTACAAATTTTATAGCTACTATGGATATTCCTGATCATACTTAAATATAAATTATTTGCCAACTTAAATGTTAGAATATCATAAATAAATATTTTGCATCATTTCTTAAACATTTCTTCATGCAAATTTTCTTAGCATAATACAGGTAAGGAATGCTTTATCATTTATGCTTTTTCAATGCTTTCCTGTCCCCATATGGGTTTAATTAGCAGATTTAATACTAGCTAATACAGGCAAATTTGATCTATTAGTTTTTACCATTTAGAATAATATGAGGTCAGGTTAATTTAAAATTTGTAATCTTAAGGTTTCAAATGGAAGATAGGATTATTTCAGCAGTTAGAATAAATAAATTATCAGAGAAAGGGTATGGAGAATGAATAAATTATCAGAAAAACAGTATAAATTACTTTAATTCCTAACCTGTTAGTGACATTTAATTAACCACAAGCTTACACACAAGCCAATGCTTTAATGCTGATTTGCCATTAAGCCCTTTATTATCCCTATAAGATCGGTCACTGCCTTGTTATCATTTGTAAAGGCTGTCTGTGGCGTTTGCTCTTTAGCTGACATGTTCCTGGTCTCTCTATGATTAGAATAATTCATCGCGGTTCAAGTTTCGCAGATAGCTGCATGTTCCTGAGGTTCTATAACTGGCATTTCAGGTTCATTGTTTTCTTCAGGCATTATTTCTCTCATTGACCTGCAATCACGGGGTGATGCTAACAGCCACGGTAGGGGAGGTGCCGGGCCTAAACTACATAATAAGTACGGTGGGTTTTCTGGCTGAACTGTCTCTCTTCTCTCTCCACGAACGGGTGGCTCTACTGGCGGCAGTCTTTCCCTCAATATTACAGGGCGTGCTGGTTGCTCAAATGACTGTCTTGGCTCCTGTCTTTAGCACGCAATTTCTTGGCGTGTGGGCTGTAAAACTGAAGGATTAATTTTGCATCTCTCCTGTGCATTTTCAGGTAGTTGAACATCGAAATCTTCCTCTGAATAAATCGTTGGAGAGGAGGGGGAGCTTCTTGCTCGGGTTCCCTAACAGAGGGGAGTTAAGTTAGATTCCTCTGCTCTGGTTCCCCTGTATGATCGCCCATTTTCGGTCGGAGCCTATGCTATGGTAGATTGAATGGATATATTTCATGAAGAAATTAATAGACTTTAAGAATGTAGTGAGTACCTAATTTTATAATGGTCAAAATTAATTTATTTAAATTTGTTTAGCTTGAGCTGGAATTAAATCATTCTCAACGATTCAAGGCACTAAGGCTAAAAATGCAAACAGGGCATCTCTTTATGGAAAAATGTTCAAGAAAAAGAAATTAATGTATCAGAGGTGACTATTTTGTGAGGTTATTCATGTTTTCAGTGTTGGTAGCACACATGGTGACCCAGTTGACTGCTTTCAAAATAAGCCACCAGATGCCAGTAAAATAATAGCATGTGCACAATTTCTATCGAGGACATCGTCCATTGTGCTGGCTGTGATCAACATAATGTTTCAGAGATCCAATAAGCGTCCGATTCATTCTTTCAATCATTCTGTTCCCGCATGGATGAAATGCTGTTGTAATTTTTTTATGCCTAATCGTGAGTAGATTTCTTTCATGAGGTCAGAATTGATATTTGATCCCTTTGTCACTCAGAATCTGAATCGGGAAGGAATAGCATGTAAGTATGCTTTCCACGAGCATCTTAGCAACTGTTTCTGCCTTCTGGTCAGCCATTGGAAGAGCTTTCACAAAGCGACTAAAATTATAATTAAAATATATTTATTTCCTGAATTAGGAAGAGGTAGGGGGTCCCAGGACATCAATACTTATGTAAAACGGGTGTTTTGCAGCTGGAAAATCCATTAAAGGTTACTCTTTATTTTTCTCCTGAGGTGACCTAGGCTGGCAGTTATCGCACTCTGGCCAATGAAACAGTTTGAATAATTTTTTATGCATTCTTTTTGCTCTTAAATGTCCAGATATGGGAGGATGATGAAAAACATGTAAAATATATTTAAACTATTAGGCACTACTAATTGCTCCCAGGTTTCTTTGTTATCCTGAGATTTTCTAACGTGATACAAGAGATTATCTTTGTCTAAGAAGAAATTTTCTATTTTCTGTAAGTGCTCAATAATTTTTTTCCAATTTAAATCTTTCATACTCAGTCAATCAGCATGTTTATGTTTAATACCTGGTTTATGATTACCTCAAACTTATAAGATTGTATACTTAAGTTCCACCTGGCGACACAATTGGTAGGATCTTTTAAGGAAAACAGCCACTGAATTGGCTAATGATCTGTAATTAATTTCAATGCCGTCGCATAAATAAACTCTAAGCTGTCTAACAACATAAACAATAGCTGAGACATTCGCGCTCAATAACGCTATAAATAATTTCATTCTTTTTGAGTAATATACTACTGTATGCAATTGGATATTCTTTACCATGAAATTTTTGTGAAAGTTTAATGCAAAAGAGCTAGCATCTGTAAAAACAAAAAATTCCTTTTCAAAATCTGGTCTTTTTAAGACAGGTGCTGTTATTAAAGCTTGTTTCAGAGACTGGAATGCCTTCTCTACTTCCTCAGTCCAGTCAAAACTGATGTCTTTCTTTGTTAGATATCTTTTGTTAGATTCGATAATAGTTTAGCTATTGCTAAAGGAATCTACATGCCTTCTATAATAATTAGCAAGGCCTGAAAATGATTGTACGTCACGCACATATTTGGGCGTGGAAAATTTTTAACGGCTTCAATCTTACCAGGATCAGGTGCGATTTCTTCCTCTGAAACATGACCAAAGAAATTAACTTTATCGTTTAAAATTGGCATTTTCGGGATTTTAATTTTAAATTAACATCTCTTAAGCGCTCGAATAAATCCTTCGTACTATCTAAATGTTTATCAAAGGTCTCAGTAAAGACCATCCGGTCATCGAGTTAAACTAATATTCTATCATGTAACCCTTTTTGGATGGGAAAATTTTGATCAAAAACGGAAAAATTGCGCTAATTTATTCAAAAAATTTTTCTAGCCAAAGTACATCTATTTATGGCGAATTTTTTTTGCATAGTTTTTATTGATGTTTAGGCCACTATATGAAACAGTATATTTTATGTTATGTGGCATAATTTATTTTTAAAAATAACTCTGAAAAATACAAATATGAGTAAAGAAAAATTAACCTTGTTTTAATGAATATTTAGGGAAAAAAAACGAAAATTATTTCCAATTAGCAAGTTAGGCCGAAAATGTGAAGTATTTCATTGTCTGTATGAGAATTAAAAAATAATTAAGAAATTTTATTTATTATCAATGTTATGAATTTTTTTTCATAACTATGTGGAGATTTCAGGGGTTTGAAGTTGGTGCCATGACATAATTTAATGCTAGTTGACGTAATCGCGTAGATCCAACTACAACCAATCAAAATCCAGGCCCCGCCTCTATCCACCAGAGAGCTCTTGAGAATATGATTTTCTGTGCATTTTATACAAATTGCACTTGTAAATTGCATATATGCTAAAATAAAATTAAATATTCATTTATTATTATAAAATTTGTATTATTTTTTATAAAATTCAATGACATGTGTTTTTAAACATGAAAATTGATATAGAAACAAATGAATACTGTTTACATTTTCAAATGAAGCTAATTGAAAAAGAATTTATGTGCGAATTGTAAATAAATTTACAATCATTTTGGATATTGTAAATATAATTTTACAATATATTTTAATTTAAAATTAAAAGCATTTATTACAATTTGGTGCATAAACGAAAAAACAATTTTTTGGTTCAATTGATGTTTTATTATTCATGCAAAATAATGAAACATTAACCAAAAATTTCTAACTATAATAAAAACATTCCGGATGCATATATACTGGTCCATTTACTAGTATTTACTAGTCCACATCCAAATTATAAGTCTTAATGTGACGTGAACATTTCTTTATAAAGTAAACAATAAACGGATAAAAACAAAATTACATTTCAACCTTGTAAGCATTGGAGTGGCCCTGTAGAGGAGGAGGGGGGGGGGGTTTCGGAATGCATTCTGAAATGACATTATCATGGCGGCAGTCACACCTTATTGTTGTGAATCCACCTGCATTTCTATTTTCTAAATTCATTTTATGAATTGTAATTATACTTATAATAAAGAACATGATCTAAGGAATAAAATAAAAAAAGTTTTCTATACCTATCTGCTATAACAGACTCGCAATAAGGTGGGAAAGTTCAACTTGGCATAGAGTGACAAAATAATTACAAGCGTGATGTGAAGGTAGGATAAAATATTGTTTATACATACTTGTGCAGTAAAACTTGTATGGAACTAATAAGGAAGCTACATAATTTCATAAAATGCAGGTTCTGAATCTGTAGAATGAAAATATAATTTAAAATGAAAAAGTAGATAATGGCTATATGAGATCGACGTTAGGTTTCTAACTTCCGCACATCTTCAATTTGAATAAATTATTATAAATACATTAATTAATTCTCTAAGCTAATTGTACTGCATTTTTACAGAGAAAGGTTTACTGTATAGAATACAGCAGGTTTTGTTTCCTTAGACCTAATAATTAAAAAGATAAAAAATTTTATTTCTGACTTTATTATAAAAACGTTTATAAAAATTTTATTATCCGGCACTTATCATCACAAACGAGTTAATCCTCTTATTATGAAATCTGCTGTTCTTTGCCAGCGCATTACACAAACCCATAGGTAAACTATTGAATTCAAATTTGTCAACCATCGCAAATGCAGTTTTCTCGTTTGAGTTTATTTCTAATTGAAAATAACACTGACTGGCATCTAATACAGAAAAGAATTTTGATTTTCCTAATTGTGATAACGTTTCATTTATCTGAGGAAAGGGGTACGAGTCAAGCTTGGTAACAGCATTTATTTTTCGATAATCTGCTACAAAACGGTAAGTTCCATCTTTCTTTTTAACCAATAATGCTGATGCGGACCATGGCAAGCAACTGTAAAGTTACACGGCATTTTTCAACAAATCATCAACTGATTTATTCATGGCATCTCTTTGTGAGTGAGGAATATGGTAAGGTTGTTGTGCAATTGGAGGTGAATCTCCTGTATCTATAGTATGATATGCTAATTTACATTATCCCAAATCAAACTCAAATTTCGAGAATACATCCAATATGCAAATATAACCTCTTCTAGAGTTTTCCTTTTTTCAGGGTCCAAATGTTCTAATTTAAACATGCTCAAAATTTCGTTTCTATCGATTTTATCCACCATACCCGTATCAATAGTGTTATTGAATTCAACTTCCTCCTACTCAGCTCCATATAATTCTCCTAAAAATTTTCCTTTATGTACTATTAAAGTTTCACCAGAATAATTCACCAAACGAACAGGAATAGTGTTAAATTTAGAAACTTTTGCCGAAACCTTAGCACCAATAAGACCTATGTCAATTTCTCTAGGTTCCAATACACCAATTCGATTTTTAAATGATTTACCTTTAATTTTAGCTTCAAAAACTACCTCTGAATAGGGAGGAATAGAAACATTTCTTTTGCAACTCACGGGAATAGCATGTATTTGTTTTTTAACTGTAGTGACACAACAGGTGTTTTTCTTAGCTCGTCTTTTCTGCCATGAACCTTCGAAAAGAATTCTATGTAAAATAGCACGCTTAAAATCAATTATAAACCCAAATTTGTGAAACTTATTCCAGCCTAGGATGGCATGATAAGAGACATCACTTCATCGTTTCCAAATATAGCATGTAAAATTATAATTTTGTTCCCCAAAAGTGAACAAGAACCTTCGGATACAAAATTTAGTCCTGTTACTCCCACTAGATGTATTTCTGGTCTAGTAACATTTTTTACTTTATACCCATTAGCTTTTAATATGCTCAAAGTATTAGCATCAAGTTAAATTACCTTAGATCCGCTATCAAGGAGAAATTTAATAGTGAATGGCCCTGCTTTCCCTGAAATAATTAATTCTTTAGGTCCTGAGTTATTACTGGGGAGGAGTTCTGAACGTTTTTTGGCTGAGTAGCGTGTTCCCTACCCTGATTAGATCTTTTTTGTTGATTCACAGGTGTTTTAGTTTGCTCCTCCTGAGCCCTTAGCCTTATTCGACAAAAACGTTGGGTGTGACCTTTGCAGAGACAATAAAAGCACTTCATTGTTCTAGGTTTCTGATTATAACACGTATTTGCAGTGTGTCTGGGGTTATGGCAGCTAAAACAAACAATATCTGTCTGCATTCCACATATGTTGTTTCTTCCATCAACTGTTAAATTCCCAGGCTTTTTCCTATTGGCCGGCTGTTTATGATCGCGCCTATGTGGCTCTCTTACTGTTACTCGCGTTTCTATTCTTTCAGGCAGCGGTTCTCGCGAACTTTTGTTAATTCCCCTAATTTTAATCTTAACATTTCATCCACTCGTTTACTGATTAACGCGTTGATGTCTAAGTTCTTTTTATCTTCTGTTAATTCCGCATCACTTTTTCCTACTAAATTTAGCCCATATTTTCCCGTCGCGAACCTTAGTTCAATTTTTTCCTCTTCTGCATAATTAACAGCTTTTTCCAAATTATCCGGTTTTCTGAAAAATACGGTTTTTTGTAAACTAGATCGCAAGCCCTCTAAAAATTTATCTTTAATTATTTCCTCCAATAACTGTTTTGCTAATTCTCTTTAAACATCTGCATCTTGGCCTACCCCCTTCACTTGAATCATCATTTTCTTTCCCAGTGCTTGGGAATATGCATATTATAGTCTCTAACAGTTTCTCCTTTTTCCTGATGACATTCGGAAAATAATCTTTCACTTCTACCCTTTGGCTCCTTGCCAAATCGCTCTATTATTTCTTTTTCTTTAATTCATCATAATTGTTTATCTCTGCCATAGCCTGATCATGCCTACAATAAAACTGAGCTTTCCCAGTCAACTTGATTTTTGCTATGTTAAATTTATGTTCTGGAACCCAATTTCAAACTGTGCCAATTCCATCAATTTTTTGAAAAAATAATGTGGGATTCGTAGACCCATCATAATGACCCACTTCACTTGCCAAACCAAAAGATGGTTGAGCCATATTTCTTTCTCTTTTAAGTTGTCAAAATTAATTTTCCACTTAATATACCCTCCTTGGTCTTAAATTTTAATTTATATCTGATTTATGCCACTTTTAAAAATACCAGGAAAATTAAATCACTTTAATAGCTCAAATATTCTGTCGCACTGCATCAATTTATGTAAGGGTCCGGTTACCTCACCTTAATAATCATAACCACATAATTGGAAAACAAATGCGCCATCCGATTACTATCGGAAAAATGTAAATTAATTAATTACCAATTTATATTAAAACCCAATACCGAATTTTACATAGTATTTCTTCCATCACAAGGGTTGAGTTAGAAAGAGAGACTCAATTTTTAGATTAACAAGAACAATGAAATTTATTCATATAAACAATAGAACAAAAATAAAATAAGATTAAAATAAGATTAAAATAAGTGCACTACTAGCTTCACTAACCTAATCAGCTTCCATTAAATATGAATCCAAACCATAATTTAATTAATAAAATGTTATCAATAAGGAAAGGAAACTCTTTCACGGCCCGTGGAAAATATATTATAAATACTCTTTGTGACGGTTCAAATGGTCTTGCTTCTAAGGAATCTGGGCTCTGTGATCTTCTGCCAATGTTTTGTGACGTGATCGCGTCAGTTTGGGACAATCCTAACTGAATTTTACGGGATAACTGTCATTATTTAAGTTGGGTTGCAACTATATGACATCTTTCATTAAAAAGCCTCGGTTTCGAGCAAAATTATAATTAAAGTTTTGCACCTTGGGAGTAAAATAAAACAAAGGAATAACTAAAAGAATTTTAATGTTCCCTTTATGACGGACACCCGTGAGCTGGACACCCATGGCAAAAAGGCCACTGTTTCCTACCAGTCGGATTACGAAAGATCCAACCCCCACCACTTACGCTTTGGTCCAACACATGAGAGGGCGAGAATTGGGAAAATCCGCTCTTGTCCTAGATGGTGCAGAGTCTAATTGAACACTGACTGAATCTCCGAAAAATACAACTTCCCTCGTTCAAGAAGGGGTTTGGAAACGACCAATCAGCGATTGAATATGACGTCAGAGGTCCGAATTCTGGGGGTCATATTAAAGGTCAAAATTGAAGCTAAAAGCTCGTTTCTGGACTCTTGAATTAGCCACCAATTCGTCTCGCCACTATTTGCAAAAGTTGCACATGTGCAGGTGTTGTATATCAGAGGCCATTAGCCTGCCTTCTGCTGTTCTTAATTGTTGTTGGGGGTAAACTTTTCTCCTTGGGTGTCTTTGACCTCACCCCCGCGATTCATTGTTTCTTTAAAAACTGACTCGTTTCCATAAACAGTCATAAATTGCAAAGGCTTCTAGCTGCCTCAAAGGAGGTGTTAATTCAATGAAACATCCACCAATAACTATCATAGATGTTCAGAGGAAGGGGGACGAATGCTAAGAGCATTCCAAACTCAAGCAGTAAACAAACTGGAAAAGACAGGGAAACATTCCTTTAGAAAAAAAAGATTCTAAACTTCCACCAAAATTATTTATCCAGTTCTAGAAATTTAATAAAAGAGAAATGAATTCTCCTCTAACTTGTCTTTAGTTCAAAAATGTTTAAATAAACAAATTAATAGTGGCAAAATAGTAGAAATAAGGATAAATTAATATTCAGGATTCTGCTCTCATTTGAATAATAATGAGGATAAAACTTGGATGCCCTCATTGTTTGTTTGGCGGCCCTTACCATTACTAACCTGATTAACATTATATTTTTAAGCAATTACCCCTCCCCTTCTGACTTACTCATTTTTCCCTGTTGCCATAACAAAAAACCCATGGCATTGTGACGTCTGAAACCTAAAAAGTCCTAGAATAAACCGAAAAACGATACACGTGCGGAGTTGGAGACCCTAGAAAAGTAAAAGAAAGAAAATTAGAAATCTAAGACAAATTGGAAACACAAATGGTAATAATATAAACAATTAGCTTATGCTGGTAATCCTACTGATTGTTGGCGAAGACATCTATGGGAGTTTGATGGACGAACAAAAAAAAGTCATAAATTAATAATTCAAAACTAATCCTGGTTTATGTAGTGAAAGGAAAACAAATAAAAGGAAATTGATGATTTATTGCAAATAGAGAAACTGAACTTTACCTTGGAAACAGTTTATTTAATGTGGATAAGTAAAAGTTTTATAATTTAGTTAAGCCCTTTTATTTATAATTTTATATAAATCTTTAAATATCTTAAATCTGTGACAAGTAATATTTGTTTTTGAAGAATGCAAAAACATTAATAAATATTCACATGCAGGTAAAGAGAGGTAGAGAAGCAGTAGTAAATTTTCATTGCTAGGAAATAGATTTTAACTTGTTACAGATTTGCTATCGCTCGCTGTTTATTTCTTTTGACAGGACATGTAAAAAGGTTTCCGTAATGGATATTACATGTAAAGCAAGCAATTCTGCATATCAAGATGGCTCAAAATTTGAAATTTCAAAATTAGAACTTGCAAGTGCTATGAAAGTGTGCGAAAAATTGTTAAAGAACTCAAATATATGCCTATGAATTCTTCATCGTACATTATTTCAACAACTGTTGAATTAATTGGCAAAGAGTTATTAATGCATGTCATGGACATGATTTCGGAAAAGAAAATTGTAGAGACCGATGAATTAATATTAGAAAATGAGCCATACGTTTGAATGGGTGACAATCCAAGCAAAGGACGACAGTTACGTCAGAAAAAAAGGGAAGCCCAAGAAAAATCTCAGAACCCTTGGTAATTGGTAGGAGATGTCATTTACCGAACCGCACAAATTCATAGCAAAATCTGGGTTCCCATGCATGCCGTTTCTGATCTATTGGGGTTTTCTCACAAAACCGGACAGGTGATACATATTAGAGCCAAGAACATGCTACATATTTTATAACAGCGATATTATTAAAAAAAGATGGCCAGAGACGTTTATAATAATAGTAGCTCATGTTTTGAATGTCAGTGTCGTAAACCGAAGATGTATTTACAACCAATGGATTACATTAGACAGAACACCACTGGACCAATGGTTCTTTGGTCTTTGGAAACCTTCGGACCGTAAACCATTTCTCCATCAGGAAACAAATATTTATTAGTTCTAATAGACACCTTTTCCGGGTGGGTGGAAATAAATCCCGTCAATGCGCTCTCCCAACAGTTGGTCATCAAATTCCTGAAAGAAACGATAGGAGTGAGGCAAACCCCATTGACTTATCATGGATAATGCGGCTTATTTCCGTAACCCACAGCTTAGAAGGTACCTAGCACCCAAAGGCATCCTGCAGCAATGCAGCATCCCCTACTGCCTACGTACCAACCCCATCGAGAGATATATGCGCAACATTCGAGAGAAGTTGAGACACTGCGTGGATGCAAGTAGGCCAGGAAAATAGGAGTAGCATATAGATCAGATTCTTATCACTATACGTGCCACGGTACATGAAG
Organism: Rhysida immarginata; assembly: GCA_023313115.1. NCBI lineage: Eukaryota > Metazoa > Arthropoda > Chilopoda > Scolopendromorpha > Scolopendridae > Rhysida > Rhysida immarginata. Next base: position 203,054 of record JAHWFO010072487.1, read on the forward strand.
ACACCGGCTATCTACCTGCTGAACTTATGCAATGAGAAGATTACTTCCTCAACCCAGCTATATGTATGGAGAAGAAAGAGACCAAAGAAGAAAAAACCCAGAAAGCATATTGCAGAGCGTATACGCATCAGAAGAAGGGCTAGAAGAAAAGGAAAAAGGGAAAGTTCCTGAAAGGAGAACGAGTGCTGGCTCATCACAGTGTGTTGAAGAGAGCACACCTGTTAAACACGAAAGTACAGCCATTGTATTTAGGACCTTTTAAAATTGTGGAACTATTGGACAAAAATACTTTTCGTATACTAAGAATTGATGGACAGCCAGACCATTGACAGAAAATTAACTATCAAGCCCATTTGAAGAAACTGAAAGATAATTGGATGATCCCGTGAAGAACAGTTGTTAAGATTCATTGCTCTGAGCCTCTTGTGCGCACCGATAACGTTATCGACGTTCTTCATAAAGAATTCTTCATAACCAAGAAGGTTACAGTGAGCTTCTCAGTCTAAAAGTTTCTCGTGAAGTGTTCAAAAGGTAATGGATAGAAGCGCTTCGAATTTTTTTACAGGAAAATGTTTCAGTATGGAGAGTTTTCGCTTTAGGACAAGCTTCGTGTTCGGTAGAGGGGGAATGGAATGCTAAAAATTGAAAACATCTAATTAAATACAAATTTTGAGCTTACTAACTTCTAGAAAAATTTATTTCTGAAAAATTTATAATGATAATTGCTATATCAGGTTCAGGAATTCTTTTTCAAAGAGGAAACTCCTTGTCTTATAGAGTGCTCTGCATGGTGAACGTATTTTCGGTGTTGACAAACTAAAAAAGATTAATAAACAGAAAAGCAACGTTAAAAATAAACGAGACAACGAAAAACGGGATATTTAAGAAAGATATTTATATTAAAAGGAATTGTTGAAAGAATGAAAGTAAAAAAGATATGTGGAAAAGGCCAACAATAGGCACGCTTGAAAAGACTTTTGCTATTGTTGAAAAAGGAATACACATGGACGAGAAGTCTTGATCGAGGAAGAGGCTGCTGGAGTAGTAGTGTTGAGGAGAGGTAACTGAAGTAGATTGTTAGGCTCTTCGAATTGGTTATGGAACTCCACCCATCGCTCTCTTTATCATTGGGAAGCTTTTATAGTCTCATAATTCATGAGAAAACCTCCTAAACATTGGATCCTAGCGATTTTCGTGCGATGACCCTAAGACTAAAAGGAAAGTGCAAATAGCCACAATTTTTATTCAGTTAGTTATGGAAAAACGAATCCAATATTTATAAATGAGATAAGGACAGAACCAGGGCCACAAATGACAGTGCTTTAACATGGTGGAACCGGATCAGGAACTCAGAGAAGGAAAAACAATTCATTTAGATGTACAGAAAGCTCATGTGATCAGTTCTATGCTAGGTAAAGAAATAGTTGTTTGTTCGGTGGCCCTCACCCTCACTAACCTGATTAACATTACCTTTTTAAGCAAACCCCCCCCCCTGCTGACTTACTTTTTTCTCCCATCGACATAACAAAAGAATAATAATATAAACAATTAGCATGTGCTGGTGAACCTAGCGATTGTTTGTGATGGCACTGATGGACGAAAAAACAACCAAAGAAATAATTGAGTAATTTAAAACTGATCCTGGTTTATGTAGTGAAAGGAAAAAAAGGAACTTGATGATTTATTGCTAATAAGAAACTGAACTTTACCTTGGGTACAGTTTCCTTAATGTGGATATGTAAAAGTTTTATAATTTAGTTAAGCACATTGGATTCATAATGTTGATGTAATTTTTTTTAATTTTCTGTATGCTGCGGCAACAGGGTCTTCCATGACCCCAAAGAGATAACGTGTGTATGATATGACAAGAAAGAGCAGGTAGTATTTTTAATTTTTCATAATTAAGTGCCTTTGTGAGACTGGAACTGATTAACTTAACGATGAAAAAGTAAAAGACTCAAACCACGTTACTACGAATTCAATTTAACTGACTGCTCTGATGTATAGAAATTCATACCGAACATTGTATTTAACTTGATAATGTATTTTACGGATCATTAAAGCCCAGTGGTTCAACCAGAATTATTACAGCTCATAATTCTCTAAATTACATTCCCATTGATTCTAGTCACCCCTGGAACCAAAAAGTTTCCACGTTTATCTTTATGATCGATAGAGCCCTCAATCTTCAACTAAGTAAAACCACTTTTAAGCACGAAATCTCCTTAATTAAAAATATTGCGATAAAAAAACTGTTACAGCTCTAGAACCATTGTAGACCTGTTAAGAAAAAGGAAATTCAAAAAGTTTATTTCAGACACAACCACCTTACACACCATTAAAGAAAAGAAAAAAAATTATCTCCTTACCCTGTAATAAGTTTTTTATTAAAGGACTTAATTCGATCTTTAAACCACGTAACATTTCTTTATCTTTTAGCAACCCATACCAAATAAGATATTTGTTGGATAATCCCAAGGACAAAGTATCGCACCTACAGAAGTCTGGAATCTGATGAAGCCTTGCTGTTGAAAAGCACTTCCAGGTTTAGGTTGTATTTTTCCTTAATTTTTTGTTGTGGTGAAAGAGTTTTTTATTTCTTTTATTTACTATTATCCACATACTTATTTTTTCCTTTTTTGTCATAGTAGTACACATTCTGTTTACTTTTGTGCCTTTATTCTGGGAAATTTTTCAGCTCATGTATTTCTTTGGGATTGACAGACAGGAAAGCCTGGATAGTTAGAATTAGAAAGAGGAAAGTGGATTATATTTTTAGCTGATTGCTTGGAATTTTAGGACACCGTATGGAAGGACCCCACCAACTCGAAATGATATGAACGGTTCATGTCCACTGCAACTCAAAATCCCCATGAAGTTCTTGAAGTCGAGCATGACAGCCCAAATGTCAGCGTATGGTGCGGGCTTTTACATGATCGAGTTCTTAGTCCATTTTTTTCATGGAGCCAACTGTTAACTCTACCAATTACCTTGCCATGCTTCACCACTTTCCACAACTTCAGGACGACCAACCAAATTTTTCTCCTCACTGGGCGTTAACAATCCAAGATGCACTTAATGCTGAATTCCCTCAGGCAGTGGATTGGGCGAGATGGGCCTTTGTTGTGGCAACCTCGTTCACTCACCTGACACCTCTAGACTCTTTCCTGTGGTGTTTTTCTTAATGACAAAGTATACAGCACAAAAGTCAAAACTGTGACGGATTTGAAGTCCTGCATTGTTTCTGCAGTTCGTTTGGTAGATGAGGCGATGCTGTCAAGAACATCCGCATAGGTTGACTATCGTTTGGATGTTATCCCATATGAACATTACTAATATATCGAAAAAACTTTTTGAGTTGATAAATAAATTGTTGAAAACCATTTGTCTGTAGCTGTAATAGTATTTTTATATAATGATTAAAAATTGTCTAAAACATTTTGGAAGACCCTGTACCTTGTTAGCACAGAATAGTGCCATTCTAGCTTACTTTAATCTTTATATTTTGATCCGACCCAGGCGTTGGTAGCCTCATTCATTTATTGTTGATATCTGTCATGCCGTGATGATGGTGAAAGCTTTGATTCAGGTGAAAGCAGTGAGCATGAGAGCGTCGTCTGCTGCGAACATAAGGGCATGGTGCCATCTATTGTTGAGGCAGGTAACATTTTTCCCGAAAGCGAAATTTCTAAGAAAATAAATGGAAAAGGCTCGAAGGGAGAACGTTGTATGGCTGAGGGCGTGGTGGCGGAAGCTGAGCGCGGAAAAAGGAAAAATTCAAGAGAGGTGGACCTGGGCTCGAACAGTAAGGACATAGATTTTACTCGTCAGAGTTATTTAAGTGCGACGGAAAATTATTTGCTTGAAACTAAGCATGAAGGACGTTCTCTCAGCAAAGAGAGAAGGGGCTCGAGAAGTCAGCATCATTTTGCGAATTCCAGTGCTAACATTAATGTGAACTTTTCATACTTTTACAATAAATCCCGTCCAAAGGAGACTGTGCAGTTGAAACCTTTCCAGTGACTGGATGACGATCGTCTGTGCGTTTTATTGAACTGTGCTACAGAGAGTGCTACGCCAAGAGCCCACGGCAAGAGAGGAGGATGCTTTTTCCGACAGAAGCCCCGTTGGTACAAAGCCAGTATCATACTTTGTGCCACGAGGGCCCTTCTGCAGCAAATAGCCATAGCAGGGACGAGTGCTACCGAATTTTTATGCAACCCATTCACGACTTCAGTGGCGAGAACTGTGGCAGTATTTTACAGACTGCTCCGGTAATAAGTGCGCATTGGCCGTAAGCGTCAGTGACGGGTTGTTTAAACCAGATATTGGTTTTAAGAGTTGGATAGCAGCATCGGCAGTCGGAATAGTGATTATTTGGAATTGCCATAGAATTTTTTTTTTGCTGAAAGCAGTGTGGCGAGAGGGTGTTAATTTAAAGGCAAGCTTATGACAGTTTTATACAGTATTGCGCCAAATAAGCCAATCAGATGTAGGCAGTAAAAAAAAAATTCTTTATGGGTTGTTTTAGAAATTACCATTTTAAAGGTATTTCTCTATTTGTAATAAGGTATCCCATTAATTTACTTATTATAGAAAAATTCATCTTCAAAGGAAAACAAGAAGGGCTAATTAAAGCAAATCAACAGGCATCGATCATGGAAGTCCCACTTCCTTTTAGCTTGTTGACTCAAGCAGTCCAAGGTTTAAGGACTGATCCCACACAAGCGGCTATCGGAATTATACAATTTCCCATCTTTTGCGTTGGAAAAAGTAGAAAAAGTACCCCTTGAGGCGTGCGTGCAGTTTATGCCAGCTTACCTCAAAAGAGCAGCCAAGGAGCTAGATGGGCTACTGCAGCCAAGAATCTTAAATACGCCCATGATTTGAGCTCAATTTTCACAATTCTTGATAAACGCCTTCTTGGGGAGTCAGACACAAATGATGCGATGCGCAGAGTTACAAAAACTCAATTTAAAATGAGGCTGTGTCACTGAATTCATGACCAGGTTTCGCTATTTAAGCAATGGACTGATAGACTCGACACAATCAGAGAAGTTATATTTCCTCAAACAAGTCGTACCAGATAAGGTGGCGGCACAACTCAAAATGAAGTCGGGCATTTTGCTAGAAGAAGCTATAGCTTTTGTTGAGTGATGGTACTGAGTCCATGACAGTCAAGAGATATGGTCGTTGAACCCATGCAGGTTGACTCAGTAAATGGAAAGAGGGGCAGCCGTACCCCTAATAGAAATCATAATATAAAGTGCTTTAATTGCGGCCGTCCCGGGCAGATAAGCTGATTTTGTCGACAAAAAGAAAAAGCCGACTTCAACAAGAGAGCAAATTATTATTGTACACAAAAGCATGTGTAATCAGCTATGCATAATCAAAGTAACCATTAAAGGCAAAGTCTGTAAAGCACTCATTGATACGGTTGCTTGGGAGAATTACCTAGACGAAGAACTCGCCAAATCGTTGCAATTAAAACTAACAGACATTTCAGATCAAAATAATCAGCTGCATTCGCGGATGGCCGAGCCATACCGATAAGGAAGGCAGCGGACTTCGTATTGAACAAGAGTGGCAAATATGAAGCCAAGGTCAACTTTAATGTGGTACATTTAGACAAGTGCCACTTAATTTTAGTAATGACCTGGATTCAAAATAATAGAATTCAAGTCAACTGGAACTCAAAGAAATGTGTGGTTATATCATATTCATTTGGACATATTCATATGACTTGGACAATTCCTGCTATAAATCTTATCGTTAATGTACTCCCAGAAGGAAATATTGATGGGGGATATATATTCCCGCACGGCCAATAAATCGTGCCATCACATCGATCCGTCTGTCTAAGAAACGGCGACAGAGCTTATCGCACATGAAGAATGTTGGAAATACACTCTTGGCAGGTGCTCTACCATGATTGCAATGCGCAATTTTCCAGATAATTAGTGTTGCCCACTGTTTGCTCAACGAAGAATCACAAGTACTCCGTTCGTGTTAGCGCCCACCTCAAGTTCCATTTTTCCATTTTTCTATGCTTATGTTAGGATGTAACAAGTGGATTTGTAATACAAGATTCTGATTCTCATATCCTGCAATTGTGTATACTAAATTTATAGACATGAAGAATGTTGGACCCTTTTCTGCAGCAAGATAACACCCACCCATAAACGATTCTTCTCTGAGTTCACCTGTCACGAAATTTTGTTACTAAAGATAGTAAAGCAGGTGAATGCGAGTGGTAAACAAACGTTTGGAGTGGCGACCTCCTCTGACAGAAAGGAACAGAAAACGGGAGCTTTTGGAAAAGAGAAGGGTGCGAGGCAGAAGCGTCGTTCTAAGAATATTAAAAGAAAGTGGAAGAGAAGCATCGTTGTTGAAGAGGCGATGGCGCGACTATGGAAAGAGTAGAAAAAGACAGGAGCGACCTTACCGTGAAGGTGAAAGGAAAAAAGCTCCTGAAAAATAATAAGAATGCGAGGAGAAAGGCAAGGAAGAAAAAGCGACAGCTAATGTGTTTCAGAGAGCAAGGAACTCAAACTGAACGCGAAACTTTTTTGACTAGTGATGCTAATACCTGTCGGAATTTACTTACAATGTCCATGCCAGCGAATGAGAAGAAAGTAGATAATGAAGGGAGTGTGTTGTGTACAGCGGAATTGGAGGAGTCGAATACGAGCACCTCAGGGGGAACAGTTACCGCAGCGGAGCGAGTCGCAGTAGCCATTCCAGAGGGAACAATGGAAGCCAATTCAAACGCTGACAACGTGAATGACTGCCAAGGCGAAGGACAAGGTTTTCCGTACTATGTTTTTTCCATACATTAGTCTGCATTCGAGGACAGGGGACTCAGCTAGAATTCCTGCTAGCCCAATTTGTTTCCTAGGAAGTAAACTGCAGACCAGGCCGAGATTTTCAATTAGTTATTCCCTTTGGCTTTCAAGCCTACCGCACTGAGGACTTGGGAGCGGTATTCTATACCCAGTAACGTAAGCTTACATGCATAATTATTAGATTTCAAGCTCTTTCTAAAAAAATGTGGCTACTGCCCTTTAGCTTGCGAATTACTAAAACCTTTCTATAGCAAGGAGTAAAATTGCAAATTAGTTTTTAGCAAGAGTTTAATAATGTTAAAATATAAATGCGCCTTTTGATAAGCGTAGTTAGCAACATTATGTATTCTTTTTTACTCTATTACAGAAAAGTCCCTTGCGGGTAAATATTCTAACGCTTTTGCATCGCAACTCTCTATGGTGGTTTTATGGCAGTACTATGTCCAGGATCATCCACTTTAGGGATCCTTAACATGTTGAAGAAAGCCAGCTTTGGTTTCAAGCAAACGGAAAAGTATTCTGGTTTAATTTTGCCATTAAGCATTTTCTTTGTAGTGCAACTACGTTTTAGGGATGCTGAAGCAGCTTGTAATAAATCATTACATTATTGCTTTATGTAATTGTGTATAAGTATATTGTACATTAAGTACTATGTAACTATACCTAATTTAAATGATATTCAGAAGTGTTGAGTGTAGACGCTATACACAGTTCACCCTGTTCCCAGGGTAGTTACTACTATTTCTTTTGTACTTACAGATTTTGTTGATTAAAGAATAGTTTATTTGTGTCAAGATTACTAACTTTAGAATTTAAGCTTCCACTTGTGTCAAATAACACTTTTTCTATGTGACATTACCCGACTAATCACGTGTTGGCGCAACGTTTGCAAAGGGATGGGGACTACGTCAAAAATTGAATAGTGCATTACATAGAGGACAAATGTAAGTTTAAAATATAAAAAGAATTTTGAAAATTGGTTAAAAAGTAAAAAAAGTTAAGGACTAGGAGGCAAGAATTCTTGAACAAGCCTCGCATGTTCATGAAAAAAAGTTAGTCAGGTTCTAATGTCTGGTGAATAAAAGTGCGAACAGTATGTTTGTATAACTGTTTTCGTAATCAGTTTTTTAAAAACTAATTGTGAAAATTAGTGTTCTTAATACCAGTTCTGCTAGTGCGTATGTCATTGTTGACTAAAACACGTGAGTAGAAAAACATGAATTTATGGGATGCTTTGCAATGAATCATGGGAAACAACTAATCTAAATCGGAAAAAACCCGTTTGGTGAACTGGTATGAAATGCTAGTTGTGTCCGGACTATAGAGATAAAACTAGTGTTTTGAAAAACAATTATTTTCTTTCGCCTAATGCGAATGTAGTATTACACTTCTTTTGAAGGAAATGTAACCATCTTAATTGGTAAGATGGTTATATTTATGCAACTAAGAACCAAAAAGATTTTATTTCACCTTTTCTAGCTTGAGTCACCTTATTTTATTTTTTGAACCTTTTATTTAACTATTGAATTATTTTTAGCATGACTCAGAAAATCTATGTAATTGTTGTATAACTATTACAGGGATAAAACCTTTAATATCCGAAATTCTAAAAAATGCATCTTTGTGGAGAGCTGAGTGTCAGTAAACTCGGGAGATGAGCTTTGTGTAAAAAATTTTGCAAGACCTAGTCGATTTAGTAGTTGGTAATAACACCCAGCAGTGTCCTTGTGCTGGTCAACATCTGCTATTGAATCATGGCCACCTGTCACGGCGCAAAGCTGGTGACAATTATTCGGAAGCAGTGGATAGCCTCGGACAAACTGCTTCGTGGGCTGTAAACGATACTGTAGTTTGTCATCCTTTATCAAAGTGCCAGGGCTACAATTTACTGGTTCCAATGGCTATGCAACGTATGAGGGGCGTGAAAATATCACCGAATATTCTGAAGTCATCAGTGGACAGACAACGGAAAAACTGTACTTGGTATCCTCACAAAGAGAATGGTTTATCAGCGACATCCTTTGAGGATGAGAACAAACATGATAACCAATTAGGTAAATGGCGAAGCCGATCTACAGTGCCTGGAAGAGAATATATGGGCATTACCATACAGTCGTCATACACTAGAGCGCAACGTTAAAAAATGCTCATTATAGAGGGCGTTAGGTTCGCCTGTGATGTCAGCACAACAGCAAAACACGTTGAATTAAATGAAGAATTCTTTAAATATGGGTAGTTTTATGCTTTAATGCCCACTAATAATTACCCTAATTTTTCGTATATAACACGTACCATTTTGCAGTCAAAAACACTTAGAAGTAGCCCTGCGTGTTGTACTCGAGTGCATCGGCGATGAGAAAAAGCGTTTTTAAGAATCAATAATATCTGCGGATCCAGTGATCAGATTTGAATGAAATTTTCCATGATGATTATACATGCCTTAAGTGTTCGAAGGATGCCAAGTTTAACCCTTTAACCCCACTATTTACGGAGATCCGTATTTTTCATAATGGTCTAATTTTCAGCTGAACCGTTGAAAATAAAAAAAAATTTTTTACACCATTAAAAAGATAAGGTATTTTTCATGAAAATGCTATTGCTAAAACATTTCTATTTTAATTATTTTATTTTATATAACGATCTATATAACTTTTTACTTTTGAATTCGAGTACCTGTTTTGTTTTCTCTCATAATTTTTTTCTTCTACTGTTATACAAAAAATTCCAACAGCTGAGTCTTTAGTAAGTTAAGATTTTTCCAAAATGGCCAAGATCATAAAAATCTATCCAGTAGAACAATAGAAAAATCGTCCAAAACAACTAATATCATTGAAAAATTAGGGTACTCAGTTATATTGCGCAGTTTCTCAAACTTCTGTGCTGCCCTTTGTTTTCAAGCGCTAATATTGCGAACACCTTCCTTCCCCTTTTCAACTTCGTACCCTTTGCCATCATCGTGAAAAATAACGTAAAAAATAATCTTCATAGGTTGTTTTCAGCTGCAAACGAAAGAAAAATTCCGTTTTAAAACTAGTGAAAGCTGAAGGAAAAGAAATGTCCATTGCTCCGCCCATGTCCGCCATTGACACTGTAGAGCTGTTAGCTAATCAGGAGCCCGGTCATCACCACGTGCTTGGGGAAAACCAATCGTTGCTCGTGATGCATCTAACTTCGTAGTTAAACAATTTTGACTACAGCCTTTGAATAAGAAGCGTTTTTATTGGATCGCGTGATGTCGATTCTATTTCCGGGGTCTTCTACTTCCTGTTAGTCTCACAATTTATTCATAACCAGTGCTGTTCATAATGTAAGTTTTAACAAAAATGAACTCTACTAAACGTTGTGGCTATCCAGCAAGTTATAAGTTGAAAGTTGTTCAAGAAGCTGAACAAATTGGAAACAGAGCAGCAAGAAGGAAATTTAATGTAGGAGAAACGTCGGTGCGGGAATGGAGAAGGGCCAAGCATTCATTAATGCAGCTTCGTCATAATTAGAGAGCTGCACGAGGACAGAATCAGAAATATCCTCATCTCGAAGAAAAACTCTTGGAGTGGGTTTTATCCTGCCGTTCGGAAGGTAGAGGAATAAGCACCGTTAAAATTCGCTGGCAAGCATGACGTTTGGTTGAGGAATTAAAAATCTGTGCGGAAACGTCCACGGCAAGTCCCACGTGGGTGTTTAAATTCATGAAGCGGAACAAGTTAAGCGTTCTCTACCGAACAACAGTAGGCCAAGCGATTCCTTCAGATCACGAAGAAAAAATGGCCTGCTTTTGTGAATAATTTAAAGAAATACGATCTGGAATAAGCGACGAAAACATTTTCAATATGGATGAAGTGCCATTAAGTTTTGACGCACCACTGAATAGAACAGAAGGGAACAGAGAGGGGAAGACGACATCAACATCGTTACTACAGGTAATGAAAAGACTAATTTTATGGTTGTGCTAACATGTTCAGCTGATGGCAAGAAATTGAAGCCAATGCTTATACAACCTGTGACAATAAAGTTTGGTGAATGATGGCAAATTGAGAGTGGATTGCTCGCTTACATGAAACAGCAGTTACTATCCTTCAGAGTAATCCCCGTCGATGGTAATGCACTTCTGGGAACGCCTGTACAAGTCCTGGAAACTCCTGGCGTAGTCGTTTTTAGGGATAGCCTTCAGTTGGGTCGTAACATTACATTGGATGTCTGGCCACTTCGGGGGGCATCTTCTATAGTGTTCCGGCCTCCTCGGAAGCGTTTAAACCACTCATAAACACACTTCAAAGTAATAGCACTTTCTTTGTAAACTGTTGTCATCAATTCATGAGTCTCTTTCGTTCGCTGATCCATTTTGGGTTTCGACCGCCCATACTACGCCTTCTTTCTTCAATGTCCTGTTTAAACATAATAATCACACTTGCAGCGCTGATTCTCTCAAATTTGTTTAAACATGTCTCGACCTGTCTGGGGCAGGATACGACGATGGTGCACTCTTACGACCGTTAGCAATTTGACGTCATTCACCGAACTTTATTGTCACAGGTTGTATTTAAAAGAAAAACTGCACCAAGGGAAATTTTGCACAACGTCTGTAATTGTCAAATGGAATGATAAGGGATGGATGGATGGAGAAAAGATGAAAAATTATATTGAAGAAGTATTTCGTCGGAGAAAAGGTGGATTGTTTATCCCGAAATCTGTTTTAGTCATGGATTCGTTTAGGGCACATACATTGGAAAATGTTAAAAATACATTTAAAAAAATAAACACAGACATTGCAATAATTCCTGGTGGCATGACGAAATTACTTCAGCCATTAGACATTTCTGTTAATCGGGCCTTTAAACCGGAAATAAGAGCATTGTGAGAAGAGTGGATGCAAAATGGAATGCATTCTTTCACATAGTCAGGAAAAATGCGCTGGGCATCTTTTGCAGAAATCGTATTTACAAGGCATGGCAGAAAATTAGTGTAAATACGATTGTGAATGGCAAAGCTTTTGTCTCCAGAAAACGAAGCGATCGAAGAAGTAGAGTCGCCAGCACAAGAACAGCCCCCTGCAAGAGCCTCCATTTCAAGAACCATCACTGCAAGTTTCAGCGCAACCAGCTGAATGGATGGAACTATTTCATTCCGATAGTGAAGAAGAAGTACTTCTTTGGATCTTAATTGTTATTAGGTAGTATTTGATTTTTTAATTTGTAATATTAATAAAAATTTATTTTAGAAAAACCATTTCGTATCAAATCAAAAGGGCAATTATAACTACCGTAAATTTATTTTATTTTCGAGTATGTATGACATCGTACATGTTATACCTGAGTGCGCGTTATATTCGATTTTATTTTACTATTTATGCAGATTTAAAGGGTGCGCGTTATATATGAGTGCGCATTTTAGTCGAATTTTTTTACTATTCATGTCTGTTTAAAGGGTGCGCATTATAATTGATAGTGCGTTATATTCGAAAAATTAGGGTGAATAAAAATAGAATAAATATAAAGGATCGAATCATAGACTATTAAAAATATTGTATATATTCTAGATTCCCTTTATATTTTGGATAAGAACGGATTTTACATGGATAAAAACAAATACTATAGATTTCTTTAAGTTTTTTTCCAATAGATTTTTTGATAGATTTTCAATAGATTTAAAAAAAAAATAATAAATAGTTAAACAAAAGTAAATATCTTAAAAATTCTTGGTAATATGAAAGTTAATACTTAAAAGATAAAATAAATAATTCAAAATAAAAAGCTAAGCTAATAAATAAATACTAGGAACCCCCAATAATCGAAATTCGATCACATTTATGAGAAAGAATATGTGTGTAATAGTTCTATCCTCAATCTTTTTTATTAATAAACTGTGAATGAAAATGTCAAAAATATCCAAAATGCTTTGCATGACATTTCTGACACCCCGATTCATTTCACTGCAATATTAACTTTAAAAATTTCTCAGAATAATTTTTAAAGCAATCTAAAGGTATCCTTTAATATATCTATCGAATTATTATCTAAATATAATATTTATATTTAAGGTAAGTTTTCCCTCCCTATCTGTGCGTCCCCCCCCCATCCCACTGTGGAAAATTACGATCTGTTTCGGACCAAAAATCGATAATTTTTTTGTTACTAAAGAAAGAGTTAACAAAATTTTCAAAAAATAAATAAAAATCAAAAACTTCAAAAATGGTATTTTTTTTATTTTTAACTAAAAATATTACTTTTAAAGTGTATGAAAAGAAACTTTAAAATAGCTTGGAAAATGACGAAAAATACATAAAATGCTTACCTACTAATTATAGAAATATTTTGAATAGATGGTTATTAACAATTTTTAAGGAGTTGTTTCTATGGAATTATGTATAGGTACAGTAAAGGTATACAAGGTGTTTCATAATTGGTGTCCTGTCTTTAGGTCCAAATAACTACTCAAGGGGAACAGGTGGGAGGAAAATGAATATCGATTATTTGGTTTTAATATCCCCTAATTCAGAATAAAAACATTTTGCATCCTTGGGGGTGAAGGGGTAAATTTTGTAGGGGTAGGAGTTAGACCTCATGTGTTACTTAGAAAGTTGTAGAGCATCATGTAAAATGTGGGTTTAGCAAAAAATCCGGTGAAAAAGTCCCGTGCCCTGCCCCTTTATCGAGCGGGTATGGCTACGTCCACAAATTACGTCATCTTTTTTCCAAATAATTTTATACCCCCGTCCCCCCTGTGTCAGCACATGCCATATTTTTGTAAAACCCCCTCCCTCCTTCGGTCATACATCATCCTGACACGAAAAGTAACAATTAAACTCTAAATCAAGATGTATCGAGGTAATAAATAAAAAACAATGTAACCATACAAGAAAAAAACATTCCATTTATTGAAATATTTACACATCTTTTAATCATGGTGAGGTAGCCCAAATCTCCAAATCTTTAATTATTACAGACTTGTTTTATTGAGGTTGGTTCAGGAACGAACACATCGGAAATAACAAATTCGCTAAGCTACACAAAACTCATCATCTTCAATACCGCGTCTGTAAGTATGAAATCGGAATTTGCCTATAAATGGTCCTAGCTGTTAAAGTAGTTACGTCAAACCGCGTTATTGGCGCCATTTTCTTACTCTGACATCTGACAAAGATTTTCAACTCGCTACAATATAATTTTAATACAACATCATAGTTTGTAATAGCGTTGAACATGTCAAATTTTGTGCATGGAAACTACGATTTGCGGAGGAATTGATTTTCTGTTAACATTTGAAGAAAACTCCTGCAGAATCGCACCGAATGCTTGTCGAAGCTTATGCTGAGCATGTTCTTGAAAAATCACAGTGCTTTGAGTGATTTAAAAAATTCAAAAGTGGCGATTTTGACGTGAAAAACGAAGAACGTGGAAAACACAACCTTATCTATTATAAGATGCTGAAATCTGGTGACACACTTAATATTGAATGCTACCAACAACAAATTGCGTGAAAACTGACCAGAATATCAAAAAGGCAACGGAAAGTGATTTTGCTTCATGATAATGCACCATCACACAGAGCAAAACTTGGTCAAGGAAACGATTGAGGCTTTAATTGGGAAATGCTTTCACATGCGGCTTACTCACCAGATTTGGCTCCGTCCGATTACTACTTATTTACATCAATGGGACACGCACTTGCTGAGTAGCGCTTCATCACTTACTTATTACGAAAATGGCTCGATGACTGGTATGCCTCAAAAGAGCAACAGTTTTTTTGGCGTGGCATCCATAAATTATGAGGCAGGTGGGAAAAATGTATAGTCATCGATGGGCATTACTTCGTATAAAATACTTTCTATATTTTCATAAAATAAACGTCTTTTTTCTATACAAAAATTCCGATTTTATATTTACATACCTAGTAGATGAGTGCAAGTCTATCTCTCCTTGTTTGCAGGTAATATTATCTACGACTGCAAGTGTTGTAGTAGGAACATTCAAATTTGAGGTCTTGGCATGAACTGCTTTTTTGCAAATTCATGCGCTTGACAGAAAAGAAACAAAGACGACAAATTTGGCAAACACGCAAGTTTTCATGCACACTTTGACAAAATGCAGCATATGGGAGTATTCTATACTTTTTACAAGCAGTTGAGATACACTGCTTTATGACACACTGCAAGTGTTACAAATTTGGAAACCGGTCACTGAGATGAATGGGATTTGTCTGTGGGAGTGGTGTAAGTAAACTGGTTTGTTCGTTGTTCCAAATAGTTGTCTGCTTTACCCCATGGTTTGTCATTTAATACTTCTTAAGAATATTGTTTAGCATTGGGTTACGAGTTAAGAGTTTTTTTCCTCATCTTATACTCTTATTCGTATACGTTTATTTATGTATGCCAAAGTGGGTTTGATTTGGTTTGGTTGGTATTAACGTCCCATTCAACTAGTATGTCATATCAGGACAGCGTTATAGGGGCCGCAAATTTTGCCTCGCAAGGATTCTTTAACGTGCAGCCGGCAAACGACTACACGAGACCAAAGGAGGTGCGTGATCTCAGGATTTCACCCTGAAAAGTCCTCGTCCTCCTCGGCCGGGATCGAACCCGGGTATTCGTGCACCAGAGGCGATCACGCAACCACTGAGCCACTAAGGCCGATTTACAAAATGGGTATACTTACATAAATATATGTCATTACTTCATCCGTATTTACGAGTACATATCTAATCTCTTGCCTATTGGTTTGTTAACATGGCTTATTATTGATTGATTAACAATTTGTTATTTAAGGGCATTAGTTAATCAGATTATTTATTAATTACGTGTTTATAACATTCTCCAATATATTTGTTCAAAAATTTCTCCATTTACTTAGTTTTTAGAAATTCATTCTCCACTCGCGTCAATTTCTCCTAAGATTGACTGGGGATGGAAGAGTGCCCATATAGACGCAATTAGCATTATATGTTAGTTAGCATGATATTATAAATTGCTCACATTTTGAGTCTTGTAAGTTTTAACTGAAGATGGGTTACAACCGAAACGCGTATTAAAAAAAATCAAGTTCATTGCAAATTTGAACCTGGTCATGACTGTTCTTAATTCATTGCGTAACATGGAACAATGCAATCTAAGTAAAACCACAGATGAAAGATATCTCTTTCAACTGTGATAACACCATCTCGTATACTCGTGTAATTAAATCTCTGCATTTCCCGTGTGAAATTGGATTGGTTGCGTCTCAAAATTTTCCTCAAGTTAATTATATGTTTGCATAAGAAATGTTCAAATGAAAGTGATTCAAAGCGCACTGAGACGGCTTAAATGAAAGTACTAATACATGTATTTACATATGTTTATATGAAAGAAGAACATCTTATAGTCATTAGTATAGACGCGCAGTCCTAAAAAAAAATCTCCACCTGCCGCAATACAGGACTCCTACTGGGACACCAATCGGCTAATACCGTCCGCAAAAAAAGTCGAACCATGCCCAAACAGCGTCCTTAACCTCTTCCTCATTGGCGAATCGTCGAAATTTCAGTGCCTTCTTTAAAGGACAAACACATGAAAATCACAGGGTGAGAGATTCGGGCTATAAGCAGAGTGTGGCAGAACGTGTCACCACATTTTGGTTATTGCTCGCTAACATGTGGCCTAGCATTGTCCTAGAGGAGGATCACCCCATCACTGACTTTACCAGGACGCTTGTTTTTCACAGCTTTATGCAAGTTCTGCAGTGTATTGGTGTATGTGATAGCATTAATACGGGTTTTGGGTTCCAGAAACTCCAAAAGCAGAGGGCAGTCGGAATCAAAGAACCTTCCTGGCCGAACTTTGCGATTTGAATTTTTTGGACCGTGCTGAAAATGGATACTTCTACTGCATTCTGGATACTTTCCCGGATGGTTTTCTATAATGGTACCAGGTCTCATCTACCGCGAAAATCTCCTTCAAAAAACGCTTCCCTTTCACGATTTAAAGAGCAGCCAAAACGTAGCCCTTTGTGCTCTTCCGTGAGCATTCGCGGTACACACATCACAGCAGACGTTGCCATATCCCAGGCTTTTCACTACAGCATATGCGGAACCAATACTGACGTTGTGATCCTTCGCAACTGACCGTATGCTGATCTGCCTGTCCTCATGAATTGATTTATCCATTTTTGTCTGCAATTGATCAGTGATCACTGCGTTTGCTTGGCCCGGACGTGGTTTATCATCCGTTTCCGCACGACCATCATGGAACATTTTGGCCCAACACAACCAAGGTGGTTTCGAGACGACTGCTTCTCCATAAACGTTCAACATCCGAGCATGAATGCTAACTGGTGAATGTCCTCAGCTGTCAGAAACATTATCAGCGCTCGTTGGTCAGTTTTAGACGGAAATTTAACAGGAGGGTCCATTGTAACACAAACGAAATAAGAGCATAAATGCAGAACAAGCAGACGATACTTCAACAATCACCCGTTTGCCTCGTGTCTGTGCCCTCACATGCCCGCGCACTACAGCCCAAAACACTTTCATTTGAACATGCCTTATAAATTTACTTTTATGTATTTAAATTAGTTTAAATTGATTAATGATTATTGTCATTTTGGGCAGAACCCCCAAACACAACCGCCCTTGTCATCCTCTGTCAGCATTCCGCGTTCCACCTCCCGGAATCGACAAGGATGTTTCAAGACACCTCCCTTTAATCGACAAGGAAGAAAAGAAAGCTCTGTCTTGCTGCTCACACAGATTTGTTGTTCGTGGAGATCAGCGATTCTTGTCGTTAGTTATTAAGGATTTCTGGTGGAGATGGCCAAAACAGAGAGATTTGTGTGTATATTCTGTGACAGATCATTATAAAAAATTATTTTTACATTATAACAATAGAAATATTACATAATAAAATGATCCTCTCCTCCTTCCCCTCTAATTTCACTCAAGAGTATTATTTTAACATTAAGTAAATATTTTTTGTTTTCTGATGGGGTTGGCACCATGCAATTTCGCGACAAAAGAAGGAATCTGGTTATTGAACATTGCTAATGAATGATAATCTTGTTCAATTCTTCTGCTCTTTTTATCAACTATTAGAATATCGCTGCTTCATCTTATCTTTACATTTCTTCTCTTCCTTGTAGTATAATATTTAAAAATTATTAAGAAAAAATAACCTAATTTAAAAATCGAGTGCGGATTTTGAAACGATATTTTACATTTCAAAAACGTAACTAAAATTTAAAACTTCTTGATTGTTACTGTAGATGACGTAGAAATATACTATTGCATATAAAATTAATTTGTCTCAGACTATAGCGCACTTATTAGTGAAATGTGAAATTCCTTTAACATTAATTTGTTTCGAAACAAAAAAATCCTAAATTGTTTTATTATGTTTTATGCTATTTATCTCCTTTAATCAATGACGTTAATTTTTTAACGATTTTAAAACAAATTAGTTTTAAAATAACATATTTTTTTAAACTCTGGAAATTTTAATAAAAAAAACGGAAAATTGTGTTAACAGGCAACGTAAATTTCAAAGTTGTTTCATGTTTCTCCTGAAAGTTAAATTTCAGTTTTCCGTTTTCACAAAACACAATTGTGTACCCAATCACAATCAGGCTGCCGGAATTGGCTTATTGTGTGATCTTGTCAGTTAAGTGAAAGGAGAAAAACACATTTATCAAGGATTCTACCATAAACAAAATAAAACAAGCAATTAATATATGTTTTAAGCATTTTGTTCTGGATTCCATCGCGTTTAGTTCTGGACGAACCCGGTGTGCACTCTTGTAGTTCACACACGCTTTAACACTCGCTGCTCCTCTGGCACAGAATAAGGAATACACAGAAGCAACAATCCGTGACATCCTATGGGGAAAACTGGAAAGCAATCACGTGATAGCGATCGACCTGCTTGCAGCGGTTGCCATGGGTATACGCACACAACAGCATTGAAATGAGTAACAGGTAATATTCGTCTTCGCATTTTTTGGAGAACTTGTGAATATTTACGATAAAAGAGACTGAAAATAGGTAGGTAATTGTTCACAAACATGTTTATAATGTTGATGTAGGTGAATAATATTATTTAAAAATAGATAAAATTTATTTAAAATTTTTTTCAGTGATTGCAGACAACAATTGACTACAGAAGAAGAAGACTACAGATTGGAAAATATTCATAAATATGTTTATATTTTTAACGTAAAAACGAATAATATTGTTTAAAACTAGATAACATTGTTTAAAGGTTTTGTCATTTAAATTGCTTGCAGAAAGCTGTAATATCATTTAAAAATAGATTAAAATTATTTAAAGGTTTCATCATTTAAAGTACTTGCAGAGAAGCAATTTACAATTAAAAAAAAGTTCAGTATAATTATGAAAAAATTAACAAACATATTTATAACCCAATGATCTGGAGAGCAACAAGACAAATATCTTATTATGCAAGCCCATGCCAACAAAATGGTAGCCAATATTTTGAAAACTTTTATGGTAATCAAAGTAACCTTTAAAAGGCAACCTAGCCAATAAACATAATCGTAACTGATTTTTGTTTTTTCCATTTTTCCTGAAAGAAGTGAAAACATGCAAGGGTGTACCCTAAATTACCTTGGTAGAATTTAAAAAGTGAAAGAGACAGAGACCTCATGTTTTTTTCAATGAGAGCTGTAATATTATAATTTTGCATGAGTTTTTAAAAGAGGTTCCTTATTGGTGTTTGTTTTATTGGTTTTTTTTTTAGATAACTACAGAAATGTGAAAAAGGTTGTTAAAACTACTCAAGACAGTTTACACTATACGCACTCGCGTTTTCTGTCAATAAAATAATGTCATCTATCTGTGTCTTTAAGCTCTAAACATTTTTTTGGACATAATAATACGCATTATTCAAATTATATCATATTAAGCTAGTAGATTGTAATTTTCTGTATTTTAAAATAATAGTAATTTTAAATACTTTTCATTGTTATCGATGTGTTTTATGTATATAATTTTTTTTACTATTTAATATATATTAATATAGAATGCTTTATTAAACATCAAAAACCCATGGCAGCTGCTGCGTGCGCTACAATCAACAACGAACAAAAGCATGAGTCATACACTTTCCACTTTGTTAACATTGGATGTCGTTTCTGTGTATACCTTATTCTGTGTCCTCTGGTTTCATAGTTTCCCTTGAGATGACGTAGTATCGTGTGATCTATTGACCAATCACAGAGCAGAGCAGTTCGTTGCACCATGGACAAGTGACGAAGAAGGAAAGAAAGCCATCCTCACACAGCCTTTGGATTCGTGGAGATCAGAGATCCTTGTTGTTAGTTATAAAGGTTCTCTTTTGTGTGCATATTCTGTGACAAATAGTTTAGTAAATCTTATAAATTACAAAGGCACACCAGTAACGTGCATAAACAAACACAAATTGTTAAAATTATTTGTACATTGTATCCTACTGTACTCAATAGTGTACTTTTGTTCTCTAAAAAAGTTTAAAAATAAGATACCAATTCAACGAGTTGATAAATTTCTTAAATAAGTAGGCTAAAATAGAGAATGCGAAATAATAACAATTATACAATAATAATAATACAACATATAACCATTATGATGAAAATTTATTGGTTATTTTACCTATTAGTTAACCGATGAGCTCTCGCTCATTAAATTAAATGAAATGATAAATTTTAAACTAATTTATTTTAAAATCATTTAAAAAAAAGAAAAATTTTTGGATTTATTATTTTGTGTTAGTTGGGTTTGTTTGTTTACCACTCTCGAAACGTTTTATAGATATTATTCTGGATAAATTCAGGGTGTTCTAGATAAAGTGTTATACTATTTTATATCAGAGTTACATGTAGAAATAGAATATTGTTGTATGGTTTTTATACGAAGAAGTTAAAGAATTTTTAATACAAAGCAATATTGATCTATTAAAATTTTTGAGGAGTAAATTAAGGTTAATAATACAGTTAGATAGGAATAAAATTGGTATCTCAATTACATAGTAATAATATTGTCACTGTTCTTCATTCTATCTTATTTCCACCCCTATCTGTCTATCACACTAAGACCTGGAGGAGGGGCCTTGTTTTCTTCTCCAGGCACGGATCCACCACTTGCTTAACTATAATTAATGGTTGGAAGGTGAATCAGGGCCGCTGATCATTTGGATACTCTTTCGAACTATTCGGCACTCATTTTAAATTATTAAAAATTATAAACTGAATTCTTTTATTAATATTTAATGGGGACCAGATCGTCACAATTGGTGCTGCGAACAAGATATTAATTTCAATAACCTGATAGACAGATAGAAAAACAAGGGATAGAATGAGAGAGAAAGTAATGATAAAATACTTTTTGGTGAAAAATGTTTTTTTTTTGAATAAGGAAATTTTGATCAGACAAACAATAATTTCCATTTAAGTGGATATTGTTACTGATATTGAAGTGAAAGTTTTATTTGCTAATATTGAAATATTTTGATAAATAAGGAGTATAATTTTAAGGTTTATAAAATGGAAGTACTTAGTTTACCTGCATAGAATGAAAGTATATGGCTTTTCAAAGAGATACCTTTGTATGACAGCAGTAGTGATGTAAATGATTTTTTTCAAACAGTTGAGGAGGTAGCCTCTGTAACCCACTGGAGAGATCAAATGATCATGAATATAGTACGTATAAGACTAAGGGGAGATGCACGTTTCTTTGTGCATGAGACTGGAGTTGTCCAGTTGTCCAGACATTATGAGGAATTTAAAAAGATGTTGATTCATAGATTCAATAAAACTACCCTGGAGGAAAAAGAAAGGAAATTTTTACAAATGCAAACAGAAAGAAGGTGAATGCGTATCTAAGTTCGCCACCCATATTCTAGCCTTGGGAAAAAAACTATTTCCCCTTGTGGAAGAAGAAGGACCCGTTGGGGCAGGTAAGCATGAGCTTAGACAACAAATATTGTTAACTCGTATGATAAACAGGTTTGTGGATGGTTTGAGAACTTCGATAAAATATAAAATGTCGTGTGCACCTCCACATGTGTGACAAAATTGGATGGAAACAGAAGATTTAGCTGAGAGGATAGAAGACCCCGAGAATCGTTTACAAGCACAGTTAGGTTTAGGAATTTGGGATAAGGAAAATATAAAACCGGAATTGACACCCAAATGGGATAGGGAGATGAAACAATTAAACGATTTTATCCTTGAGGAGACAATTAAAGAGAAATTAGAGTCACGAATAAAAGCAATGAGCAATGATTATGAAAAAAAGGAAAATTAATATTAACCTAGAACCTATTCTAATTGCAGGTCATATAGTTGTAAAAAATTTGGTCTTATTTCTACCCTGTGTATTATGAATAGAGATCAGAATAAGATATGAATAAGAAGCAGAATTGATATTACATGCTTCGGAGAAGGAGAAAACTTAGAGAGAATAAATCTAATACAATCATGGGGACGGCTAACAAAACAGAAACAGTGAAATCCCTAGACAAATTTTATACTCAAATAGAGGATTAAAAAAATGAAACTGGACATATTAAAGTAGAAATTGATAAACAATTGAAAATTTTTAAACAAGACGAGAAACAAAAACTCGCTGACATGGTACTAAAATCAATTAGAAGTAATGCGGACCTCACAAAGAGAATCACAGTAATAGACACAAAGGTCTCTGTAATTAAAAAGACATTAAAAAAATAGATTAAAGGAACAAGAAAAAGCGAAAATTAAGAGTAATCGACAATTAGTAAATTGCCTCTTAGGTATGGATAGTGATACAAGTGACATGGAAAGCGAAGTCGCTGACGTAGTACAAGTAAGACAATTAGTGAATCCAATCCAAAAGATAGGAACGACACCCCCTCTAATGTTATTAATTGAATCGCCAGCAAGAGCGTTAAGTTATAATCCATATCGCTCAAGAGCATTCGAAACAGTTAAAAAGTGGAAAGGAAAATCGAAGATTCCTGTAAGAATTAAGTAATCAGATATTTAATATTTATTGGTCTGTACTATAAAAATCTTTATTTACTGAAATCACAATTTATTGTTAATGTACTATCATCAATCTTTAGAATTAAAATCAAGAATATTATTATGTAGTGATATCAATAGTTTTAGAAATTTAGAATTAGGGGAAAGTTAAATTCTGCTTTCAAACCCTGATTGTATGACACACTTGATCCAATTCATAGGGATGCGGGGAAAATTATAGCTAGGTAGGTGCGTTGGGATTTTTAAATCACTTAAATTTACAGATTAGGAGCGATCAGATGTTGATAACCATTTTTTGAAAATTATAATTAGATAAATTGATTGAAATAGGTGTAAACCTAGTTATTATCGTATTGTTAGTGATAGGAAAATAAAAATAAGATATAACATTGTGAAATTGGTGTTTCGATATTTCTTACAAATTAAAATGTTGGTACAAAGAATTTATAAAACTCCTGAGTAATCAGAATATGATTATCGTTGTCAATAATGATGTGAATATAAGTAAAATCAACTGAAAAGTTTATTTTTACCCCGTTGACAAAAGGAAAGATAAATCTATAAGAATTGGAATCTAAGTGTTTATGATAAAAATGGAATAAAAAGAATGAATTCAATCTAGTAGATAAAGAATAATGAAAAATAATATCTTATAAAATAGTAATAAACCTATATAGGTGAATGGAATGGGATATCTAGTCGATGTTTAAGAGGCTTCATGATTTTAAGCCCTCGACAGGAAAGAAAATATTGTAAATCTGATATTGAGCATACATTTATAAAAGAAAACCATAAAATGTGGGCAGAAAATGCATTACTGAACTTATTAAGTAGAAGGAAATGTTTAAATAAAGTAACGATACGATATTGTTAGAAGATTGTGTTAAAAAAGTTTTAATGTCTAATTGAGAAGAGCACAATTATAACAGAAACGTACTGCGACAAACTACGACAAATTGTGACACGATGGGAGAAGATTGAATCAGAACAAAGACAATGAACATGTTATGGCGTGTAACTACATATCGAATGACAGGCAGGTGCCTGAGTAAAGTTGCGTAGGAGGAGACATCCCCTCTAACGAGGAGACATTCTCTCTCATCGAGAAAGATAATGATTAGATTTTATATGGTATATACGAATTATGTGATTTATTATAAAATATTTGGTGAATTTATTAAACATAAAGTGTGTTCATTTATCGGAAGGACGATAAGTTAAAGATATACTAAATAAATTTTGTATACCAATCGAAATATGACGATTTCCAAAAGGACTATATTAAAGTATTGGTGATCGCGATAGATTAATAAATAATTTGTGGTGTTATTCAAAGAAACAATATATAAAAAGACAATATATGAGATGCGATGAATCATTGATTTGAATACTGATTGTCATGTGTAAATTACTAAATAAAGGGCCGAGTAGGCGCAGTGGAATAAGGCATACTATGACAGTAGGCGAGAGTAGAAATCAAAATATTTATTGAAATAATAATTCCAAAATTAGAGAATGTAAATCCTTAAGTCTAAAGAACTTAATTAAGTGGCAATAAAATTAAAGCACTGGAAAACACACAGTAGTAACGACTTCGTTACTAAATGAAACAACAATAGCAATTCGTGTATTAAATCGTATGAGCTAAAACACACTCTTAGGCTCAAACATTATTATGAACACAACTTGTGTACATATCAGCCGATGATCGTAGTAAACACATAATTACAGATCCCCAAACTACTAAATAAATTGTAGCACAAGGGATGAAACACTGGTATAGCATCCATTGACACAAACACACAATAATATTGAGGAATGAATGAAGATCTACCATACAACCTGCACGGTCACTTGCAGACGTTGTAGTTGGTAAAGTAGAATGCATACAAAACGTAAGTAGCCGCAGTCAGTAGAAATAACTAGTCACTTGTCGGGAGGCTTAGAACCTTGGTCAAAAGGCGTATGAAGCAGAATACTTAATAACACACTATAAAACTGCAGAAGATATAGCTTAGTCACAGGTAAGTAGTAGGTAAGTTAAAATCAAGGCCACCCGACAAAATTAGCCATGATAGATGGACGGAAAGCAACGTATGTAACAGGATGAAAGATGGCGTTCAAAAGTTTAATGTTCAAAGTCAGGATTCCTTGATAAGCATAAAACCCAAGTCATGTTGCAAATATGAATTTAGTCCGAATGGCCACAATCCATGGGCATGAGTCAAACTGCGAAGCTCGTAATATCTGAGCTCTGCGAATGATAATTTTGCTAGGTGTACACCAGTTCCTATATGAAATTTAGCACTTACCAGGTAATTAAGCTTGACACCTAAAGTCCTTCATGGAAGTAAATGAAGCCACCCAACAATGCCAGGAGAATTTTTCTCGTCGTCTTTACTCCACGTCGGCACTTGGAAACGTTCGTTAGTGAGAAACATATGTTGTTGTCCTCAGTCCACGGCGTTTTCTATACCTGATCGCATGGCGTCTTCGCTCTCGAGATTGTCAGGAAGCAGCCGTTATTTCGTTTTCCTTCCTTCGAGCTTCCATCAAGCTTTCGACGACCGTTATCTTTCGTTCTTACAAAACCCAGACCTCAATCTTGGTGTCTCACGTCATCAGTTTGAAAATCCCTCTCTCATTTGCCATTGGACTCCTGCATCTGACGATATTGGTGATGCCTCTTTCGTCGGTCCCCTCTCCGATCTCTACCATAGAAATAGCGGGTATGGAACCGAACGATACTGTCATCGGAATTCGTGATGGCGTTTAAATTCCGTGACATGCTCGATACCTCCGGATGCAGAAACTCCTGCTTGACGATGTTGTTAAAGCTATGAATTAGTAGGGAATCGGGGATGTCCTTTTCCAATCTCAAGTCGAAATAAATGTCGCCATTCTGGAGCCAAGGAGTGTCTGCGTTCTCAGCTCGGTAAATCCCGAGCACTTCCTTGTCTTTTTGCAGGCTGGGGATCCTATGCTGTTTTGGGAAAAATTGGTCGACAAGGCCCCGGTAACGATGGAGATGGTCTTCGGGTTCCCATGTTGGATCAGTATATCCTGTCCACTTGACAAGAAATTTACGTTTTGGTTTCTTGCCTTTAACATCCAATAATGCCTCCACCCTATAGACATCCTTGTACTGAGGATCCTTTATGGGCCCTGGCGGTTTTTCCTTTTGCGAACGACCCTGTATAACACTTTAAAAAGGAGCAATGGATGATCATATTTTGTTTTTCCATCACCTTGGTAATTCCAGTCTCGCTGATACTTGTTGACTACTTGGCGAATTTTAAAGGGACCCATATATTTGGGATACAGTTTATGACCCAATTGAATTCTGGGGGCTCTCACAAGCACTTTGTCCTCACCTTCATTTTAAATTTTATGTTTTTTGTTGTAATGTTTAACATAAAGTTTGTTTGCCTGCTTAATTTTCCGACGGGTGGTCCTTAAAAGGCTCCTTAGGTGGCTAACAAACTCAGACAATGTTAACTTTCCTTCTGGATATTTGTTGAAGGAAGGTGGGTTAGTGTTATTCCTACCCAAATCTAAATAATAGAGGGCGAATCCGGTGGCTTACAACACGATACTAATTATTGCGATTTCTGTGGTGGGGAGGTAGTTGTCCTAATCAGTTTTATCAGGATTTAAGTAATGATGTAACACTTGGATCATATTTTGGTTGGCTGTCTCTGATTGTCCGTCTGTTCGTGGGTAATACATCGATGCTAGTTTAAGCGTAATGCCTAACAATTTGAAAACATTCTTCCATAGCTCCGAAGTGAAGGTCACGTCGCGGTCAGATATTATGACCATCGTAAATCCATGAATCTTAAAAACCTGGTCAATCAACAGTCTGGCTGTTTCCCTCTGCTGTGATGGTAGATCGACACGGGAAAAGTCTTACTCGTTTTGACAGTTTATTCCTTACGGTGAGAATGGTGTTGGGCTGTGACAGGAAGCGGCATCACGTAATCTAAACATATCGCGTACCGTCTGTGTGGAGGCACCTCTAATGGCTGTAGATCTTCAAATGGATGTTGATGAGGTACTTTGTTTTTTGACATTCATCGCAATCGCGAATCGCCCTGTGCACGTATTTATCCATATATTGCCAAAAGTAAAGGGCCTGGATTTTTTTGATGGTCTTGTAGACTCCTGGATGGCCTGTGGCAGGGTCAGAATGCATTGTCTGGATGATAATGTCAATAACAAGTTTGGCTCTCAGCACCACTTATTGGACGACCTCTTTGCTTTTTCTGTAGATTAGGCCTTGATCAATAAAAAACGACGACCTAGTTTTGAGGAGTAGTTCATTTGTAAAATTGCAAGAATTATAGAGTCTTTTTCTTAACTCAGTGAGACCCTCTTCCTTGTGTTGGGTTGGCGTGTTGCTCATTAGAGGGCTCACTATTTGCACACTACCGTTTTCACTTTCCTCTTTGCTAGAAATCTCCAGTTTCTTATCTTCCTTCCCTTCTGATACCTGGTTGTTCCTGGCAGCTCTTCTTGCTTGTCCTTATTTGTGAAGGGTTTGATGTATGCAGGTGCATTGAATTACTGCACTTTGCATTCGGCATCGCGACCCTTGTTGGTTTCTTCCTTGGATCTTTTACCCTGTAGGATCCCTTCCGTGCATTGCATTAGCGCCTCCAGGGAGGCCACCTCTATTATTGCTAGCGTCGGCTGCAACTGGTTTGGAAATGCGGCTTTATACAGCTGCATCTTCTTTTCTTCATTACAGGTGATCATTTGATTTGCCAGGGCCCCGAAGCACTGATTAAAAAAGTTAACGTTCTTTTTGTACCGGGTATTGGATAACCCTTTCGTCACCTGTTGCTCTAGTTTGTCTTGTTCCGAAGTTGGCTTTTATCCAAGAGCCATTGCTGAGGTTCCCTTGAAAGTGCAGGTCACCAAAGTTACTTTTTTCACAATAGCATACCCCGGTGCAAACCACTACACCATACAAAAATACTTCACTTCAGTAAGTTTCCACCTGAACCAATCACTACAGCACTAAATAAAATTGATGACTACTGCAGAATTCACATGATAAATAAGGGGTGCATGTTTTGGCTTCCTATTTTTTTTTTTTTTTGCTGTGTCACTGCACAATATAGCATAGATGAAGACACAACACCACACAAAATCACTGAAAACTTGCACTAACTTTTACCTGATGCAGCACCACAATAGATAATTAAACACACAATGGCGAAAAATGAAAAACACTGTTGGTCGTGGAAAACATAGTTGCTCTGTAACCAAGCACCGCCAAAAATGTCATGTGTAAGTTACTAAAGAAGGGGCCGAATAGGTGCATGGAATAAGGAACACTATGACAGTAGGCGAGAGTAGAAATCAAAATATTTATTGAAATAAAAGTTCAAAAATTAGAGAATGTAAAACCTTAAGTCTAAAGAACTTAATTAAATGGCAATAAAATTAAAGCACTGGAAAACACACAGTAGTAACGACTTACTGAAGGAAACTAAAATAGCAATTCGTGGATTAAATCGTATGAGCTAAAACACACTCTTAGGCTCAAACATTAATATGAACACAACTTGTGTACATATCAGCTGATGATCGTAGTAAACACATAATTACAGATCACCAAACTACTAAACAAATTGTAGCACAAGGGATGAAACACTGGTATAGCATCTGTTGATACAAACACACACTAATATTGAGGAATAAATGAAGATCTACCGTACAACCTGCATGAAAAAATATTGACTTCATATCAATGTAAGAAGAAGAAGTTGATACTGGTGTGTGATGCAAAAATAAAAGTTTGGAGAAAGCCACTTATCGTTTTGTTCATTTTTGAGAGCAACTGAAATTCAACTCATTCTATCAGCGATATCTTTCTCAATTTTCACGATATTTGCTTGGTCTTTTTTTATAAGTAGCTCTATACATTTGGCTAGTAAACTATGCAAAAGAAAATTTGGTAATGCATGCACATGCACAGTTAAACATTATTAAGTAAAAATGCTCATATTTCATCAAATATTTTATATTTTTCTATTCTAATTGCAGGGTATTGTCTGTACTGTTGTTTGTCAAGCTTTCTGTAAATGGCATTGCTTTGGGTTGAAATCTTGCGTGTTATAAACAAAAAACTTACGAAAATATTTCGACCTTTTTAAAGAAACCTTAATATCTACTTGAATATACGTGCTATTCTCTTACAAATGAACACAGAAAAGTACAACAAGCCTCTTAAGCATATGCTACCGCTACAATGCATTTCAAGCATTATTTTTTACAGGATGATTCCAAACATTATTTTTTTGGTTCACTTCTTTGCTGGTCCCCTATTTGCCTTCGGGAGAAAACCTTCGCTGAAATATGAGGTGTAACATTCTTTTTACACCCCTGAAATTTCAGGATAATTCGTCAAGTATTTTTCTGGAAAAGTCTTGATGATATGCTCAATGTGGCCACCACGTTGAACTGCTTGCTGCCGAATGGTGAAGTTGTTCATAACTCAATCCAGGATTTCTGCATCCACAAGGGTTGCAGCAGTCGACGATGCTTTGTCGCAGCTAGTATAGGGTTCTTGGTGCTGTAGTGAACACACTGTTTTTAAGGAACCCCGAGATATAAAAATCAAATGGGTTTAGGTCTGGACTCAAAGGGGGCCAAAGAAAGCCACCCCCGAAATGATCTGGAAACCTGCTTGAAATAACACGATTTCCGAATTTCTGATTGAGAAAATCTAGCACGTCATTAGTGGTGTGAGGCCTACCCCCATCCTGTTGTAACCATTGATATAGAAGTGGTATACGCTGCCATCTCAGCTCGGGGATGAAGAAGGTTTCCAACATGTTAAGGTAAGCCTGTGACGTTATGGTGCCCTCAAAAAAGAACGGACCAACGATGCCTCTTTTGGAAATCACGCACCAAGCCATAACCTTTCGTGGATGAAGAGGTGACTTATGGATCTCATGAGGGTGCTGGGAACCCCAAAAACGAACGTTGTGTTTATTAACGTCACCTGACAGATGGTAGAAGGCCTCATCTGACACCCACAGGTTGTCCATAATGTCCTGATTGGCTTCCATTTCTACTCCAAACTCCATCGCAAATTGTCGTTGCTTCTGTCTTCCAGTGTCATTAACTCCTGATAAACATGGATCTTCTACTGGAACAGGTGTAAATCCTTTCTCAAAATTCGCCACGTCATGGTATACGACTTCACTTCTTCAATGGATAGGCGGCAAACGGATTCTTTGGTAAGGGAATCGACCAACCTTATGCGAACATTTTCAACATTTTCGGCCATTCAAACACGAGCTTCGCTCCTGCCATTTTTCTTGCCTTTAACACATCTAGTGGCACAAAATTAGCTTGACAAAATCCATGATTGCTTGCCGGTCTGGTGCGTCTCGACACTTGTACTCCTTCTGGAACTTTCTTTGCACGGTTACAGGTGGTATTGTCTCGAAAAACCATTCGACAATTTTGCATTTCTGCTTTGTTGATAAAGCAGGCACCATTTTTCAGCAATACGATTTTCATGCAGCGCCATTGCAACAATACAAACTCCAACTATTTAGAAATTCGATATGGCGCTCGTATTCTTTCAATTGTTTATCCCTAATGCACGTCATTTGAGTGAAATGGTCAGAAATTGACTGAATCACCCGGCATGTCGCTAAATAATTTTTATATTAATTAGTAATTAAAGAAATAGAATGTAGGAGGTGGTGATTGGATATGGTGATGAGGTGTAGCATAAGGTTTATTAAGACAACTACCCTCAGAGATTCCTACGAGAAGGAGCGATGACATCAGAGCGACAGCAGAGAAACTAACGAGTTTTGTGGAACACCCCCTCCCACCTCGAACAACAGTGAGAAGCTTCCCGGCAACTGCCACGGGAATGCCAAGGAAACCGCCGAGCAATATTGAAGGAGCACCCACCTAGACCCGCGAGTCTATCCGAGAGGAGTCGACACCATACCATGAATAGACGTAGTCAGTCAAAATGATATCATAATAAGACGACATCATGATATCATCAGTTAAGAGAACAGTAGAACCTAGACAGGTAAAGATGACATATTAATTTATTAACATACATAATATTGTGACCTACTGGTCAAGATGACATCATAAATATCTTTAGGTCCAAATAACGGCTCGAGGGGAACAGGTGGGGTGAAAATGAATATTGATTATTTGGTTTTGAATTCCATATTCGTCAACGCATGTAGCATTGCCTTTTTTATTATTTTTTTTAAATAATAAATATCAAATTAACTGAAATCATTGTTGATGTTCATTTGAAAGCATCAGAAAACTGTATAACAAATACTCTGCAACTTTTGAAAGTCACGAACTGATTTCAGAACCTGGGAGGTCCCCAAGTATAATACAGGGTGTGTCATAATTGGTGTCCCGTCTTTAGGTCCAAATAACGACTCACGGGGAACAGATTGGAGGAAAATGAATATTGATTATTTGGTTTTAATGTCCCCTAATTCAGAACAACAACATTTCGCATCCCTGGAGATTAAGGGGTAAATTTTGAAATTTTAATTTTGTAGGGGTAGAGGTTAGACTCCATGTGTTATTTAGAATGTTGTAGAGCATGATGTAAAATGTGGGTTTAGCAAAAAACCCAGTGAAAAAATCTCATGCCCTGCCCCCTTTATCGAGAGGATAAAGTGAAAGGTATGGCTAGCCGATGTGGACATAAACCATACTTATTTAGAAAACAGTAGGGCCTACATTTGGAAAGTTCATGAGAATGACTGAAAAGCTAATAAACCCACAGATTTTTATTAATAGATTTATTCAATAAAGCTAACAAGTAATAAAGTTCTAATAAGTTTCTAATGAGTTTTTCTGTTTTTGTCTACATCAGCTAGCTATACCTTTCACATTACCCACTCGAAAAAGGGCAGGAGATGAGATTTTTTTACCGGGTTTTTTGCTAAACCCACATTTTACATGATGCTCTACAACTTTCTAAATAACACATGGGGTCTAACTCCTACCCCTACAAAATTAAAAATATCAAAATTTACCCCTTCACCCCCGGGGACGCGAAATGTTTTTATTCTGAATTAGGGGACATTAATACCAAATAATCAATATTTATTTTCCCCCAATCTGTTCCCCTTGAGTCGTTATTTGGACCTAAAGACAGGACACCAATTATGAAACACACTGTATATTGTTGTTTAACGAATATTGAATTTTATAGTATATTTAATTTATTTAATTGTATTTTGAATTTATCCATGTTTTGAAATTTAACTGTGTTTGTATGTATTTGTAACAATTTTATAGTTTTTAATTTAGCCTTGGCATGTAATATACATTACTTGCATGTGATGGTGAGATGATATTCTTGTACATTTAATTTTTTTTAAGATTTAATATTAATAGTAAGTAATTGTAATTGAAATATTTGATGGTGAGTAATAATTCTTTTACTAATATTTAACTGGGCCCGGGTCCTCACAAAACCAAGAGAGGCGTGGGAGATGCTCCAAACAATATTCGAACCCAAGTCCAGAGTTTGCATACTCCAACTGAAGAAACAGTTTATTAATATGAAGGTGAACGATGATGAAACCATATCTGCGTTCCTGAATAGACTGACAATTTGTGCCAACAGCTTAAAATGTTCTGGTGTGGAGATGAATCTTACTGAACTGATGTTAGCGGGACTATCTGATACATATCATGGGATCGTCATGACCTTCGCCAATGTGAAAGACAAAGAATTTATTCCGGACCACGTCAAAAAGGTGCTGTTAACAGAGTATGAACGATGACAGATGAAAACAGAACGTAAAAGCAAAGAAATTCTTCAAGCTAGTGCTAAAGATATGGAGCAAGCTGAAAAAGTGACTAACAGAAGTCTGCATAATAACAAAAAGTTCAGCCTAGCTGTCTTTTTGTGGCACACCTGGTCACAAGGCCAGACGGCATTGGAAAAGAGGTAAACAGGGTGAGACTAACTATAACAAAACAAGTAATTTCTTATTTAGCTCCATTGACAGGGAGGCTTAATGTGATGAATGGTTGTTCGACAGCAGTGCCACTGATCATGTTACATTTAGAAAAGACTGGTTGTGTAATTATAGAGAAACCAACCAGGAAAGTATCACCACTCCTAATAGTGCAATTTCTTCCCATGGTATTGGGAATGTAAATTTAGTATGGCTTGTTTATTGTAAACCTAATAATAATGAGTTGAGAAATGTGTTATATGTTCTTAAGGTTAAAAGAAACTTAATGTCAGTAGCTAAGTTGGAAGCCAAAGATGCTAAAATTGTATTTCACAATCACAGGGCTGTCATTACAGACAAGTTTCAAAACTTGGTTGCTACAGCAGAAGAAAAGGCTGGATTATATGTTGTAAATTATAAAACAGTAGTATCAGTCAGAAAAAAGAGATCAATTCTCAATATAGCATCGAATAATATAAGCACTTGGCATTTACGGTTTGGTCATATAAATTAAAATGCATTAATGAAGATGAGTAAAGAATCATTAGTGAGTGGTTTCAAAGTTGGTAGTAATAACATATCCACATTTGATGATTGTTGTATGGCCAAGTCTACCAGAGCCAAACACAAATCATTAGGTCATCCATCAACATCTGATATTCGAGAATTAGTGCATGCTGATCTGTGTGGACCTATGCTTGTAAAGTACTATGGTGGATCTAAATATCTGTTGACTTTGGTAGCTGATATTGCTCGTAAGATAACTGTATAGTTTATATCAGTCTTATGCCACGCCAGTTTTTGAAGAAAAAATAGATTTTTGTGATAACTCGGGAAATTTTTTTTTGTAAATTAATAAATGCTCCTTTTGGACCAAAAAAATTTGTAATAAATCAGAAATGTTTCTTGGTTTATAGCATTTATTTCATTTTCATATTATATATTTAAATTTTTTCGAAAAAATCAATAGAAATCGTTAAATAATGTCACAGTTTCAAAATTTCCCAGTTTCAAAATTTTTTCAGAATTTATACATGAAATTTCACGAAAAATGAAAATAGTTACATTTTATTCACGACAGAAAGGAGAAGAAATCTTTAAAATACGTGTGTAAGTTATTTTTCTATGAATTTTCATTTGAATTTCTGTCAAATTGTAATTTGAGCTCTCTAACATAAACACGTCATTTGATAGCATCAAACAGCTATCGCCTGCATTACCCACGTGACTAGCTCCCCCTATTACGAGCAACGGCGCGAAGTTCAAGTTTCCTTTGTTCTCTTAGCGAGGTTGATGACGTAATGGCGCAGACAAAAGTGATGTAGCGATGGGGAGGACAATTGCGAGTGCTCTGTTTTTAAAAAAATTAAAAAATATTTTCCAATTCTATTTAAAAATAATTAAGACATCGAAAGCAGGAGTATCTTCTACTGTGTTTTGGATTGTTTTTTCCCGTTCTGGACTGCGGTGTTGTGTAATGGAGGTGTCAGTGCGCGCGAAATATAAAAATTTTCTCCTTTTATGCTCCAATGCTCTGAGTAAGTCTAAATGTCATTTTTTTATTACACTCTGATATATATATATTTCGGCCTATTGCTAGAAAATAAATTTAGGGGTTGAAATATACAAGCAGTATGAGATATGTAGCTGCATAAGATATTTATTTATAAGATCAGATATACATCGCTATTTTGTCGAGATGCAACGCTCTTCATCATGAGAGCAGCATGTTATAAATATTATTTTATTAAACTTCTAATGTTTGCATGTGCCTAATATTAAACAGATAATTTAAAGGAAGGTTTCTATATTATATATATAAAAATTGGCGATAAAGTGCCAAAAGTTTTAACGTTATTGAGTTTTAAATTTCGAGCTGTGTACATCCAATGGCCAATTCTGATACAGAGGCCAGAAATGGAAATTCCCGATTCAAGAAAGTTAAAGCAGAAATCAGAAGTGCCTTACTATGTGAAAAAATATCAAGCAATTGTAGAGAGACAAACGAGCAAAAAGATAAAGAGATTTAGATCGGACAATGGTCTAGAATATTGTAATAATGACTTGAAAACATTTTGACACGCATTAATTTACAAATATTTATTCTCATCAAATGAATGGGATTGCATAGCGTACCCAAGGAGTAATAATGCATCTAGCAAGAGCATGCTTATCAAGCGCTAATCTTACTCAAAGTTTCTGGGCTGAAGCCGATTAATAAGCCATTTATTTAAAGAACATCATTCTATGCAGTGTCACAAATCAAATTCCAGAAACATTATGGTCAGGTCGCATCTGTAGTGTTTGATATTTAAAGGTATTTGGGTGTTTGGCATAAGTAAATATCCCCAGACAAAGGCAGGAGAAAAGTTAAGTAAACATTGTATCTTCATAGGGTACTCGACCCATACAAAAGACTATTGGATCCCAAAATCAAGGATGTTATTCTTTCCAAACACATAAAGTTTGACGAAGAAAAAATAGGAATTAAGTACTTAAAAGAGTCAACTTTAAATGAAAATGAACCAGATAAGTATAATCATGCGTGGTATGAATATGGATCTCCAACCGAGGATGAGGTCGCCAATGGTTCACCCAGTGACGAGTCCGAAGATGGTGACAATGTGATCCTCCTTCCCCAGATGTATTAGGAAACGAGGAGATAGTGGGGAATGATAGCAAATATGTAACTGCTATACATCAAGGAAAACCCCGAAAAACAAAGAATATTAGAAACCCTTTTGGTCGTGTGGGTAAAAGCAAATGAGATATATTACTTACAGGTGCTAGAGCCACATTCTATAGAAGAAGCATTGAATTGTCCATTCTCGATGCAATGGAAGCAGTCAATGAACAAAGAAATGGCTAATCTAGAAAAAAGGGGTACATGGGAGGAGGTTGAGCTACCAGAGGACCAACCTGTAATAGGATCGAAATGGGTTTATACAGTAAAAACAAACGCAAATAATGACGTGACTTTTAAGGCTAGACTAGTTGCAATACGTTTTGGACAGCGTCCTGAAATTGATTATGGAGTGACTTATTCACCGGTTGTGGACTTCTCAAAAATAAGAATTCTGATTGCTCTAGCTATCCAATTTAACTGGGTCATTCATCATGTTGACGTAGACTGTGCTTATACTTATGCAAAACTTGATGAGACCATATACATGGCTAAACCACCAGGATATAGTACAGATTTAAGTGGTACAAAAGTGTTTCACCTAAACAGAGCATTGTATGGATTAAAACAATCTGGCAAATGCTGGAATAATACTTTGAATGAAACACTGTTATCTATAGATTTCACTAGAATGTTGTCACACATTTGTGATTATCGTTATAAAAATGTTATGTTCATTCCACTTTATGTATACGATATTGTCATATTTGCACAGAATAGAGAAATTGTAAACGATGTGAAGAACCTGATTCTAAACGTGTTTGATGTAAAGGATCTTGGTGATGTGAAATATATTCTAGGTGTAAAAATGGAACGGTTGGAGAAAAATGTATTGTACAAGGTGATTATAATTAAAGTCCCTTTGTAAAAATGCTATAAAAAAACAACCATGAGTCCGAATGACTTCAAATTTGGACTGAGCATTCTTGAAGAAGGGGCATTTGATATGGGATAAGAAAAAAATAGTTCCAAAATTTATCACTAGATGGCGCTGTAAGCAGCATAACGGAAGCGGATTCAGCTAGAAGTGACATTTTGAATTGAAATACGACGGCTTTGGCATGAGTTGTTTATAGCATGATGTTTTTACATTAAAGTTGGTCAAGGAATGCAATTGACACTAAAACAAGTTAAACATGATTTTTTTTTTATTATACAGTACAGTATTAGCAAAAAATCAACTGTACCGGTCAATGAACATGATTGCTTCGGGTTTGATGATAGAAAACATGACTTTCAAGTCATTTAACAGTTGTGGCACTGTTAGTGCAAAGCCCATCCACCACGGCAAGGTCGTACCACATCGGATGGGAAAAATCGGTTTTTAATTGTCCTTGGGCCAAAAACCGCATAAAAAGCACATG
>JAHWFO010072487.1:239918-282027 GCA_023313115.1 Rhysida immarginata
TGATTCGGTTTTTAATTGTCCTTGGGCCAAAAACCGCATAAAAAGCAACAATGGAAACGCCTATTAATTATCTCGGGACTTGCGCAAGACATGTTCAATATGCTGTCCACCATTGTCTAAAGTTCGGGCAATTCCCCGTGCACTGCACGTTTGCACACCACTGTTCGACCCTTCCTCTAATGCTTCAGCCACATCTTCTACTGACGTCAAAGCAACTGCTTTCCTCCCTCTGCCAGATTTCACTGCAAAAGGACCTGTCGCTTCGAATTTTTTAATCATACACCTCAGAGCCTTTGCAGACATTGGACCACATCCTTTTTTCATTCCCTTTAATACCCGAAATTTCTTTAAAGCTGCTATGGCAGAGTCGCCATTCTTGTAAAAGAGCTTCACAAGCAGAGCGCGATCCTTCATTGACAGACCCATGGCAAGCTGCTGAGATATAAATATGACGAGAACGCCATGAGGCCTGCGTTTTTATAACACATGCAATGTCTCATGCGCATGCGTATCTTTCAATTTGCATAGTACAAATCCTCCTAGGCATAATATGCCGCTTACAGCGCCATCTAGTGATAAATTTTGGAACTATTTTTTTCTTATCCCATATCAAATGCCCCTTCTTCAAGAATGCTCAGTCCAAATTTGAAGTCATTCGGACTCATGGTTGTTTTTTTATAGCATTTTTACAAAGGGACTTTAATTATAATCACCTTGTATATTCATAAAAGTAAATATATTCGAACAATTTTGAATTGGTGTAATATGAATGAGTGTAGTCCTCAAAAACCACCTTTTGAGTGTAACCTTAAATTACATAAGGGTGATGCTTCACCGATGGACGTAACAAACTATCAAGAAATAGTTGGCATGTTGCTGTATCTAACGACATGTACTAGACCAGATTTAGCATACTGTGTGACAAAATTATCTCCGTACTCATCAAATCCTCAGAAGGAGTATTGGGATGCTATCAAACAAGTATTAAGGTATTTACAAGGTACTAAAAATCCAGGTTTGATTTATTGTAAAGGAAAACCAGAATTTATTGCATTCACTGATGCTGATTATGCAGGTGACTTGAATGATCATCACTCAATGGGAGGATATGTAGTAGAATTTGCAAATTGTGCAATTTTATGGGATTCGAAAAAACGAGAGTGCATTGCTTTGTCGACGATGGAGTTGGAATATATAGCATTGTCACAACTTGCAAAGGAAATAGTGTGGTTAAAGCAGTTTATTAAAGAAGTAGAATTTCCTGGAGTGTATGATAATACTATCATTGTCTATTGTGACAACAAGGCAGCAATTTATTTTCGAATAACCCAGTAATAAATCTGAAAAATAAGCATATTGATATATGATATCACTTTGTGCATGGGTGTATTCAAAATAATATTTTTGATGTAAAAATATGTAACATCAGAGAATATTGCTGACCTATTTACTAAGGCTATGCCCCAAGACTCACCCTGGAAATTTTGTGATATGGTATCGTTAAATTGTAAACAATGTAAAAATTAGTTTATGTAACACTGTAATTGTTAATTTAATGTCGGTGAAAGTGGGGGACTTGTTGAGTGTTCACTGACACAACAATGAATGTCATATGCTTTGAGCACCCTTTATCATGAGATGGCTTTTACTGTATATGATGTTCATATCCAATCACGTATTAATAAATGCATGTTTAAAATAAGCCCGTCCACTTTATTTAGACCGGAACACCATTCAGAAAATAACAATAGAATTACATAATAAAATGATCCTCTTCTCCTCCCCCTCTGATTTCACTCAAGAGCATTATTTTAAGATTTAGTAAATGTTTTTTTATTAATTTTTTCTGAAGGGTTTCACCATGCAACTTTAAGACAAAAGGAGGAATCGGGTTATCGAAAATTGCTAACGTATGATAATCTTTTACAATTCTTCCTCTGTTCTTTTTCCCAATTATTAAAATATCGTTGTTTCACCCAATCTTTTTATTTCTTCTCTTGCTCGTAGAATCGTTTTTAAAAATTAATTAAAAAAATGTCCTAATATGAAAATCGCGTGCAGATTTTGAAACGATATTTTATATTTCAAAAACAACGAAAAT
The DNA here is from genome assembly GCA_023313115.1 of Rhysida immarginata. NCBI lineage: Eukaryota > Metazoa > Arthropoda > Chilopoda > Scolopendromorpha > Scolopendridae > Rhysida > Rhysida immarginata. The sequence continues at coordinate 242,020 of JAHWFO010072487.1, forward strand.
TTCAAACATTTTGGTTGTTACTGTAGATGACGTAGAAATATGTTACTGCATATAAAAGTAATGTTTACGTAAGAAATATTTGGCTCAGACTATTGTGCACTTTATTCCTGAAATGGGAAATTCCTTTAATATTAATTTGCTTGGATAAAACTCCCAAAATTTTTTATTATGTTAAATTAATTTACACGCTCCTGGTTTCATAGTTCCCTTGAGGTGACGTAATATCGTGTGATCTATTGACCAATCACAGAGCGTAGCAGTAACTTGCACCAGAGGCAAGTCTGTGGAGCAGCACCATGAAGGCTGGAGGGAGGGTATATCAAGAGTGCAAGTTCCCATCGTTGCGGTCTGGCTGTTGGAGATTCACTGTAGTGCTGTTTCGATTTCACTTGAATAGCACTGGAAATATTAAGACCTACGTTTCCCGTACTTCCTTTTCCTTGTACTAGTGTGGGGAAACGTGTCTGTCTGTCTGTCCATCCGAAACTATAACTCCTCCAAGGCTATAACTCATTTCAAAATCTGTTTTGGTCAGTCGATGAATATCGTTCATGACACAAACCAATCACAAATATTATCTAAACCAGTTCAATAGCAGGTGCACAAATGTTACCTTCACAACCCCACCTAGTAATTTTCAATGATAACATATAGTAAGTAATACATCAAACAAAGTGGTTATTAATTATTGTTTTCGCTAATTGATAAATATGGTTCCCAAATAAAAATTTTGAAAATGGTTGTAATCAATACAATGGCACGTGCTCCATTGAGAGACTAAATAATTTTCAATGATAAGAAATAGCAAGTAGTGTATCAAACAAATTGAAACGATAAAATACGAGCGAATAAAACGTTATGTACGTTTTATCCCATGCTTGCTCAATCGAGTTCATATTCGGAGATTTTGCTGGCCATTCGATGCTGTGCATATCCTACCTTCGTAGAAAGTCCTTCACCATCAGAATTCTTCATTATTAATTACCGTTTTCTCCAAGGGATAACATGGTTCAGTGCATGAACCAATTTGGAGATAGTTGTAATCGATAAAATTACACGTGCTCTAATGGTACCCTTATAACACACTGAAAAATTTTCAATGCTAAAATATGGCATGTAATAGGTTATATCAAACAACCTGGAATGATGTGTCATGAATGAATATAATTTTAAATAAATGATATTCGAAATTGTTTTAAAGATACATTGTTCAATGATATCATTTTGATCCATAAAAATCATACTATGTTCAATATTAACATAGGGCATTTGAAAAATAGGTTCTGCAAATGTTTTAGTTTAGCCTTTTCGTACTTTGTTATGCTATTCCTTAATGGTTTATTAATCCCTGTTTTCTCCAATTGATAATATGGTTCAGCACATGAACCATTGAGGATAATCGTAATTGCACGTGCTCTAATCATACCCTTATGACACCCTGAAAAAGGTTCATTGATAAGATATGGCATATCATATATAAAACAACTTGGAATGATCTGGATTGAATGAATATAACGTACAATAAATACTGGTCATAATTGGTTCAAAGCCACCTTGTTTATTAATTGAACCATTATGGTTCATTACAATTTTCAGTTCTATGATATGGCATGTAAAATATCAAACAACTTAGAATGATGAGTCGTGAATGAATATAACGTAAAATTATTGATACTCGAAATTTGTTCAAAGGTATCTTGTTTATTGGAACCATTATGGTTCATTGGAACTTTCAATGCTAATATATGACATGTATAAATCAAACAACATGGAATGATGCGTCATGAAAGAAAATAATTTAAAATTATTGATAGTAAAAATATGTTCAAAGGCGCTTGGTTATGTGGTATCATTATGGTCCATAGAAAATTATCAATGCCAAAATATGGCATGTTATAAATTATTTGAAACCACTTGAAATGATGTGTTATGAATGAATATAACGTAAAATTAACGATACTCGAAAATGATTCAAATGCACCTTGTTTAGTGGAACCATTGTGGTTCATTGAAACTTTCAATGCTAAATATGGCACTTAGTATACAAAACAACTTTGAATGATGTCAAAAACGCTTCCTTCTTGTTATACAACCATGCGACATTGTCCTAAAATAGCCGGCGCAACTATCGCATCAAATTCGTTCAGCATTACAAACTAGGTTTATTTCTGGTTGTATAGTAACAGAGCAGTCCAGACGTGCTAAAGTGCTTGGTCGAAATGACCTCCGTTAGATTCGATGTAGTCCTGCAAATTGTTGCAATGACTAGCAAACCCATTATAAAATACTGGGTGTGTTAAGGATGACATCACAATTGTCCACGGTCCGCTGGCAAAGAGTATCAACATTTGTTATGGCGTGGAATAAACAAGGGTTTTCAAGTGGCCCAAAAAATATAAGGGATTCACATCTGACGAACGTCCTGGCCACAGTATTGGTCCTCCACAGCCTATCCATCAACGAGGGTAGGTGGCAACAAGAAGTCTCATCTCAGTCGGCTGAAATGTGGTAGTGCACCGTCATGCATGAACAACATACGTTGTCGTACAAACAACAGCACATCCTCTATAAGCTCTGGAATTTGGTTTTCCAAGAAGTCATGATAAGACGCTCCATTTAGTCTACACGGTAGAAAGTATGGCTCACTCACGTGATCGCTGACTATTCCTGCCCACACAATCAGGTGATCACTGACTATTAATGACCACAGAATCAGGTGATCGCTAAAAATTCCTGCCCATGAAGGTTGGATAAGATGATCATGCACGCTTCGATTATCGGCATACAACGTAACTGTGTTCAGTTGACATGTAGTACAATGTCGCATGGTTGTATCTCCAGAAGAAAGCGTTTGAGACTCTATGTTAATGGGACTTATATTGCTTATGTGACTACAAGGAACTCATGCTGTAAGTTTGTACAAATCGTTCAGATACGCTCTGTATAGTGATTTGTTCTTTGGTAAATACCATTATCCCGTTCACCCCTACCATCAGCATCTAATACACAATATAAGCCAAAAACTGTGGACCCTACTATTACTAGGAAACCACTATTACACAAAAAAAGATATTTAATGACCCAGATGTACATTTCATGGGCTATGCTCCTTTCATCAGTGAATGATTAACAATCGAACAACAGAGAAGTTTTAAGCAAACAGCAAAATATATATAACTATCAAATAGAAATCGAAAGATTCAGATAAGAAAAGAAAACAACAAATAATTCAGATAAGTGCAAAACACGTAACATGCCAAAAAACGAAATAAAGTACACTCCAGATAAAAGAGCTAAGGGGTAGGCAGTTCGCAACTGGCATAAGCATATCATCACTCTTTAGAGATTGATTTGTTTTTGCAATCTCCGTAAATTCTAAGAAATATGATAATATAACATCTTTGCTAGTGTGAACAATTTTAAATAACTTGTTGTAATCATATTGGTCACATAAAATATGCTCCATGAAGAACAAAACCCCCAGTTTTGCATTTTTTTATGCAAGAAATATATTCACTCATACGTTTAGTAACATTTTTTTGTTAGCTGCCCACAGAAAACCAACCATATGTGGCACATTTAAATCTACATACCCCTGAGCATTCTTTCGTTAGGATCCTTTCTTTAATTGCGTTCGGTTTTCTCTAAATACAAGGGGTGATCAAAAAGTAATGTCGCGTATTTTTTCTGGAAAATGACACAGATATGAGAAAATTGCAATATATATGTTAGTTTGATCCATTGTTAAAGTTTCCTGTATGTGTCATGTGCATCCACCAAGCAGTAGCGACATGACAGCCCAAACAAGATGGCGGCTCTAATTTCATTGTCCAGTGCTTTTGAGCGGCGGAGTGTTATGCGTTTTCTTTGTGCAAAAGGACTGAAACCAGGCGATATCTATAAGGAAATTGTGTCAGTGTATGGAGGTGATTTGGTGCAGCTCTTAACAGTACAATGTTGATGCAAGGCTTCTAAAGAAGGATGAGAAGACCTGCGGAACGAACATCGCTCTAGTTGGTTGCGAAAATCTTTGACAGCAACACTGCCACTGTGGAACCGCAGGTCTTGAAAAACTGGCAGATTACCATGAGAGAAATTGCTGCAAAGTTGGAAATTTCATATGGATTTTCACAAAGTATCATACAGATCCATGTCACAACATTTGACAGCCGAACATCAAGATGCTCGTTTCGATGCTTGTTTGCTGTATCTCACCCGATACCAGGAGGAGGGTCAGCAATTTTTGAATTGATTCATCACATGCTATGAATCATGGGTCCACCATTTTACGCCCGACGCCAAGATGCAATTAGCGGTTTGGAAACACACCTCATCTCCCACAAGGAAAAAGTTCAAAACTGTGGCATCAGCCGGCAAGGTCATGTTGACATGTTTTGAAATTGCTGTGGTCCGATGCTGCTTGAGTTTCTTCCCCCGCACACCACTGTCAATTCCGAATGCTACAGAGGCATATTGAGGAATATTTGAGTGACAATATGCAGAAAAACCCCTCATTTGGCAGTGGGGAACATCGTGCTGCACCACGACAATGCACCTCCCCACATGGCAAAAAGGGTCACTGACCTGTTGCAGTGATGAACTGGGAAACACTGCTTCATCCTTTGTACAGCTCCCAGTGACAACCATATCTTAGGAATGTTGAAGAAGTCACTGACTGGTCTACATTTCTGTGATGACGACGAGGTGAAATTGGCAGTTAGCAACTGGTTCCAACCTCATCCGGACGTCTCTTATCGACAGGGCATTGGAAAACTTGTCCACCGCTGGGATCGTTGTTTCAATCTGGTTGGAGATTATGTGGAAAAAATTGAAGTTGAATTGTTCTATCGTATGCACAAGTGTCTATTTTATTCCCGGTTATGTTTTTAGATTTAAAAAAATACATGACATTACTTTTTGATTACATCTCAGAGTACTTGTACTTCTGAAGGCTATTTTAAAATCGAAATTTTTACAGATGTTTTTAAACCCTTTGTAAGGTAAAATTAATACATTCTTTTAACCTTCTTTTGCCTTTAACGATGTGGTAACTTTTTCAATTTTAAGATAATTTTGATTTTATGTACTATTCTATATACCATGTTTTCTTCATAATCATTAAACTTGGCAAAAGCTCTAATTAATATATTCTTTGTTTTTTTCTCCATCAAAAAGTGGCAATTATAACGCCCTACTAATCTGCTGGTGAAAAGTTACCAATTTTTGCGAATCACAATGGTTGGAATCCTTCTTGATATACGAAGGCGTGGAATTCCTTTTTCTGTACACATCAAACTTTAAAATTTTGTCTTGGCGAATAACCAATACATCCAAAATAGCAAAGTATTTTATTCTTCTCTCTCTATAGCAAACTTATTATGAGGACTGTAAGGGCCGGCAATGGGTAGTTATAATAATAATAATAATAATATAATATAATATAATATAATATAATATAATATAATATTGGAAACAACTGGGGGGAAACTGACCAGCAAGACAGCTGGAAGGAAAAGCCCAGTGTTGTCCCTCTACAGGCCGAAGCCCAAAAACAGGGTAATGATTACCATTAAACACAAAAATCTAACAACAAATAAGATTATATTAATCCAAGAGAAAGGACACGCAAACGGAGAAAAGAAATTAACAATAGCCAGAAAACTAATCTAATAGTTAACTAACAGTTAAACAATAACAACAACCGAGAAAACCAAAAACCAGAAAGGAAAAATAAAAGAAAAATATAAAAATCGTAGTCTGCTATTATCCAAACAGGGCACTGCGTTTGCCATAAAAAATATCCGATTGTAGAAAATTCTTATTAGCAGTATTGACTAATTTATAGGCAGTATCATGTCCATTGGTTTGGCCCGACTAGCACCCAAAGGGTTGAAGCCCAAAAACCAAGGGCTGATGAGACCTAATACAGGTGGGGATCTGGAACCCAATTAGGGCTAGGATTCGAGGCACTGAAAGTATACCACCAATTATCCTTAGCAAAATATTTAAAAAAACTTTACCAAGAATAGACTGCAAATGAAATAATGGAGCTAGGGAGGCAGACACAGTGATTTGTATAAAATGAGAAAGAAAGTGTTGATAACTGTATAATTTTGCTTGGAATAGATCAAACTGCTGAGTGTTACCGGAAAACCAAATCCAGGAAGCGTATAAAATGTTCGGTAAAATAATTAATTTATACAAATTAAAAAACGTCTTTTGTCTTTTAAAAAAATTCACCACACATTTAATAATGCCAATGCGCTTACTGGTTTCGAGCAACAAAAAATCCAGATGGTCAGTGAACGTAAAGCTCGAATTAAAGATAACACCGAGATCTCTGAAAGAGGTGCGCCGTTGGAGTTTATAAGTCATCAGGGTATAGTCAAACAAATAATTAATGACTTTCCTAGAATAAGTAACGCAAAAACATTTCGAAGCATTCAGAGAGAGTCCATTCTTCCCGGCCAACTAACAACCTTATCCAAGGCTGAAGACAGACAGTTACAATCGTCCCAATTACGAAGCACAGAATATAGCTTAAGATCGTTGACATACAACAAAAATTTGACCTGCGAGTTAGCAAAAACTAAACTCAGATCAGCAATAAAGATGTTAAATATTACAGGGCCCAGCAGGGATCCTTGAGGGACCTTATAATAAAACTCACCTTATAATAAATCCAGTACTCACCTGTCGGTTCTTTTATAATAAAACTGCGCTCACAAAGAAATGATGCAAACCAGTTTCTCAAGTTGTCCGTAAGACCAACAAAATCTAGTTTGTTTAAAAGAAGCCTGATGTTAATGCTGTCAAATGCTTTACTAAAGCCCAGGTATAATACATCAACCCCTGCCTATGATCGATGCAAGGGGCTAAGTAATGTAACAAACTAGATAAATTAGTCGAAGTAGATCTATACTTCCTGAATGCATGTTGTTCTTCACAGGTAAATTATGGTAAATAAAGGAGGAGAGATGGTAAGCGACATAAAATTCTAAAATTTTCGCCAAAAATGGAAGGATCGTAATGGGCCTAAAGTCATTTGGTGAACTAGGCCGCACTGGTTTCGGAATGGGAACAATATTGACTATTTTCCAGTCCAAAGTGTAAGTACCGGTTGACAAACAAGCGTTAAATAAAATACTTAAAGGCTGTGAAATGGCAGGTAAACAACCGATAAATACATAATTTGGAATGCCATTCCAATGAATTAATCTGGAAGATGATAGTCGCTTGGCTAAAATGCGAATATTGGATGTTGAAATAGCCGTAATATTAAATTTGCCTAGAAGCTGGCTCCAATAATTTGAAACTTGCTGATCGGTTAAAGCCAGAGAGCAATCGTTCCCCAATTGTCTTCTCAAAGTGAGACACCATTTCATTTGCCGAAAAACAATTAGACCAGGAGTGTACTGACTTCTTCTTACCAAGAACAAAAACTTCTCCTTCGTCGTAGCCCAGAACAATCGCGTTTGAGAGTTAAGGTCTATTTCAATCTGGACATAATAATCAGCAAAATTGGCCAAATCGGCGGCTTTATTATTATTATTATTATTATTATTATTATTATTATTATTATTATTATTATTATCTTTATTCCATTTATTGTAATATAATTACATATTTGGAAGGGGAGTCTCAAAACAATTAACATCTTTTCAGTTTTTATACTATTTCAATATTTCAAGTCTTTACATTTTCTTTTACAAAATATCCTTTCTTTATCAATCATCTATTTTTCTACAAAACTCTTTTATGATACATATTACTTTCCAATTAATTTGATTTCCATTTAGGTAAATTTCTTCCCAATTTTCTTTTCTTTCTAGGCCTTGTTTCTTTCTTTCTTCCTCTACCATTCAACATTCAAATAAGACATGTTCCAATGTTTCTACCTCTTCTGTACATCCTCTACATCTTTTTTCTTCCTCATTACCTTACACTTTATTGCCCACCAGAATATTTCCACATCTAATCTTTAAAAATAAAATTTTCACTCCAATATAATTTTCTATTGTTAAATACTTTTCTATTTGCCAATATGTCATAATTTTTTATATATTCTAAATGATACAGAATTTTTTATTCTTTCCATCCTTTACTTCAATTCCTTTGCCACTATTGTCTCCATTATTTTTTCATTAAATTCTTGTAAACTAACTTTTCTTACCCCCTTACCCTGCCACCACACCTCTCTATATTCTTCCGATATATTTTAACAATCCATCTATAACCCTTACCCCCTCAACCATTTTTTTAATTTCATCCCAGCACCAATCTATTCTCTTGCATATCTTCAATCTTTTCGATATATTTTAAAGCTTTCCTCACCAAATTAACCTTCAACTTTACTCTTCCTATTTCAGCCAAAATTACCCAATTTCGTGTACTTCTTCTCAATTCAAATATCCATTTGAAAAATTGATTTTGTATACTCTCTATTCTTTCATCTTCTTTCAATCCCATATTTCTGCTGTATACTCAACTATACTTTTTACTAATACATCAAACATCTTTATCATTATTTTAACATCATTCATCTTTGTTCTTTTCACCAATGACCACACCTGCTTCATTGCCATTTTTGCCTTTTCACTGAATTCTTTCTTCTGTTTCTCATAACTATTCTTCGGAGTAAACCACATACCCAAATATTTATATTCTCTCACTATATCATTCTTTTCATTTCCCCATTTCCTTTTTTCTTTTACACTACCTTTCCCACCCTTTTTAAACACCATCATTTTTGATTTATTAACATTTAACACCAAATCATTTTTTCTCAAGAAATCCTCTACACGTTTTAACATCCTTCCCATTTCTTCTTCGACCTGCGCCAATAACACCACATCATCTGCACATATCAATTGAAAGATATTCTTCCTACCTACTACAATTCCCCTTTCATTACATTTTTTGAAATCATTTTCCAGATCATGCATAAAAATTATAAACAGCAGAGGACTTAAAACACATCCCTGTTTTACTCTCTTGGTTATCCAAAAGGACTCTGTAACATCATTTCTACTTTTAACTTTACATTTTGTCTCTTTATACATGCTTATAATATTTCCTAATAACTTACACTTTATACCCATCCTCCTTAATTTTACCCACAATTTTCTCTTTTTTCCAAATCAAAGGCAGCTTTCAGATCCATGAAAAATACTATCACCTGTTTTCTTTTCTGTATCAGTCTTCATTCTATTATACTATTCAGAATAAAAATATTGTCTATTACACTCTTGCCACTTCTAAAACTAGCCTGTGTATCTTCAATATACTCATTCTCTTTTATCCATCTTCGACTCATTCTCTTTTATCCATCTTCTCAGTCTTTCTTCTAGAAAACTGGTTAGCACCTTATGTAACCCTTATTCACTCCTCTGTAATTAGTCACCTCATTTGCACTTCCCTTCTGTTTAATTGGACATATCATTACCTCTATCCATTGATCGGGAAATTCCTTTTTCTCGAAAATTCGGTTATAAATCTCACTTAGTCTTGCAATTATTATTGGATCAGCATACTTCAGAAACTCTCCTGGAACACCATCTAATCCAACCGCTTTCCAATCTTTTAGTTTATTTATCGCTCTCCATATCTTCGTTATCTCTTCATTATTTCCATCATCGTTATCTCTTCATTACACCATATTTTCACAAATATTTCTCCCACTTCTATACTTTTATCCATTATAAACTCCTCTTTTCCATCCATTATCTTCGTAAAATGACTTTTCCATTCCTCCTTATTTACTTTTTCACTTACACCTTATCTTTTTCTTCTGAATCCATTACTTAACTCCAAAATGACTTCGTATCTTTTACTTTTACCAACTGATTATTCCATTTCCTCTCATATTCTTTCTTTTTTCTTTTACACAGCTCCTTACAGTCTCTTCTCTTTTGAATAAAATCCGTCCATCCATTAATCATTTTTTCTTGCCTTTCTAAGAGACATTCTCATTTCTCTTTTCGTCTTCACACATTTATTATCAAACCATTCCCTCTTCTCTATATCTATATCCTTTTTCTCTCCTCTCATCTTTTCCCCTGCCAGTTTTAATATTTCTTGAGTTTTTTTTATCAGTCCTGTGTTCTCTATCTTCCACCATTTTCTTTTTATTCAACATCTCTATTATATTTCTCCTATATTTCTCCTAAAATCCTCTTTATATTCTTCATCCCATTTTTAATAAATCTCTCTTATTCCTTCTTCTTTTCCTCTATAACTAGTCTTTTTTCTCTTTCCTCTTATAAACATTATTATAGGCATATGAATCCATTCATCGCGAATATCTACTTTAAAATCTTCTACCTCCTCTATTGCATTTACATCTATTAGAAAATAATCAATTGTCGATTTTCCTTTACCTCTAATAAAAGTATATTCTCCTTCCTTATCTCCTTCATACAGTCCATTTCCAATTATCCATCCTTCCTCTCCAAACCATCTTTTCATCTCTTCTCCTTGTTTATTTACAATCTTATCCTTTGATTTTCTTCTTTTAAAAACATTCTCTGGCATACACTTCCAACAATCCTCAGCTTCATTTTGTTGTAATTCTCCCATCCTTGCATTCCAATCAAAAAATAACAACAAATTACCTTTTTCATATTTTTCTTCTGTCCATGCTTTCTGCAGCTCACTTATTGATTTATCATTATAGACACCATATATATTGAACCATTTTTTATCTCTCTTTAATTTATCTCTCTTTAACCTTTCTTTTCATATCTTAATTCTTGTACACTTTCTTTTCGATTCCAATGAACAGCCCACCCTTTGCTCTTCCTTTTTTCTTTTCCATTACTGCATAACTAACATACCATTCAAAATCACCACTTAACTTATCCTTCCTTACTTTCCACATTTTTTCTGTCATCCTTGTTTCCTGTAGAATTATCACTTCCACCATCCTTGCTTCCACCATCCTTGTTTCCACCATTCTTTATCTTATTTATTATACCTGTAATGTTGCTTGAAATTATTTGCCACACTTGTCCCCTTTTCATCTTTTTCCCATTTCTCGTTCTCTTCTATATCCACTCTATCCACCTCCACCAAAAGTTCTTCTACTGTCTTCTATTCCATTTATCGCTTCCCCGTTTTTTATTCCAATTTCTCTTATTCCTTCTTTTTCATCATCCCACTCATACTGTCTTCCCTCTATAACCATCCTGTTATTCTTCATATATGCTTTTTTACCTTCCTTTCTCTTTTCTGTAATTATTTTTAACATTTTTTCTTTCCTGATCCTAGTTTGTACAGCACTATCTTCATCAATATAAATTCTAGTTCCCTTTAAATTCTTCTTCTCCATAGAAAGTGTTTCTTTTGCTTTTCTGTTTTTTATTTCATCACAATAGTTCTTGCTCCATATCTATTTCTTTTCCTATATATTTGCTCAATTGACATTAATTTCCATCCAAAATATTTTTCTATCATTCCATTTACCTTCTCTTCTAACTCCTCCCCTGTTTCTCTCACCACATTGTCTTTTCAACTTCTGTTTTACAAAATCTTCTATCTGCCTCTCATATTCTTTCATTTTCGGTTTCATCTTATTCAATTCTTCCATTACTTCTTCTCTCTCATTTTTATTTTCTATTTTATCAAGTCTTATCATCTCTTTCACTTCCTGTATTTCTTCTCTGATCAATTCATTTTCTTTTCTATTGGACCGCACAATTTCCAAGATTTCCTCTATTTTTTTTCTATATTATTCACTTCTCCGTCTGCCTCTTCTTCTGTTCTATTTCTTTTCTCTCTCGGTCCCTTTTCTGGTGTTCTCAACGTCAAATTCGACCTGTTAAAAGCTTCCTTCCCACTTCTCTTTTGTTTAATAAACTCGTCCAGCGTGCCGTGACTTCCTTTTCTCTCTCTTTCTCCCATCATGGTTTTTCTTTTGTAATAAATAAAAATAATAATATCTTCCTTACTTCAGTTCAAAGCATACGCAGAATAAATATCCAGAGACTCTGAATGAATAATCAACGGGACTATGCGTGCATATATTCCTAACGCACTTATAAACAATAACCTTCAGCACTCACAATAGGCAATCATCTCAGTTGAAATTAACAAATCCTCCAATATTATCTTTGAAGTACAACATTATACCAAAAATTCCGTTATACTCGGCATACATTAACAGCATTCAAATTCACACCAGTAATTTCCACTCGCCATAGATGAAGAGCGATTTGATGGGCAACCTGCCTCCCCGGCCACCTGGCGACGACTCCCCTATTAAGTGGCTTTATGAATATTATTATAATAATTAATATAAAACGATTGTGCCACCACTTATTAGGTAGAAAATTTAGAAGGTTAAGCCAAATAGGTAATTACTCATCAACTGGAACCCATATAGAGTTTCATCCGTAGTGCTTCAGCCTATGAAGGCGAGGGTTAAAAGATAGATTCAATCTTTTATGATAAAATAACATTAAATTTATTCATGGGATAAATAAGTACGAAGATTGGACTTGCTTCGGGCATGGCAGGGCATGGCAGGGCATGTCTCGGTTGGCGATCATCTGCTAATCTAGAAGATACTTCGGTCGTATGTAGAAGATACAATGCTCTAGAAGCTAAGTATGAACCCCTTAGCAATGAGGTAATCGAGATTAAAAACAAGCTTACTAATACTGAATCGAATTTTAAAAAAACTTTATATGGAAATTCTCAATTCCCGTACTGAAGTAACTGATAGGCTAAATCGTCACGATGCTACCTTTAAACAAGGTCTTGATTGTATTGCTGGCAAGAGCCCAGAATTTATTTCCATAAATGAATCCTGCAGAGGGCAAAAGTCGGAATCTGATATATATGCGCAGCAGGTGTAACTTCCGATAAATTCGATAAATTAGACCCATCAAAAATTTCTAGTTGTAAGAGAAGCCTTACAGATGATATCAATGACAACGATGAGGGCGAATGGAGAACACATCAAAGTAAAAAATCTAAAAAAGGTATGAGGATTGACAATTTTCAGTCCACTATCAATATCAATAATAGTGCCATGGCCGTTATAAGGGAGAGAAACCATTAACCCTGGAATTGCACTAATACTGCCAGTTCTGCATGTGTAAGCGGAGCCATTTACATCCTGCCACGGGAAATCTATCAAGGAGGTAGTAGAGGAAATCAAGACTCATGTGAAGCTTGAAAAAATCACCGCCCACACAGATAGAACAGACACAATGAAGATTAAGTGCCATGATGAAGAAACCCACAAAACTCTGGTGTCGGGTATTAAAAGCAGAGATGTTCTTAAAATGCAGCACCACCATCTTAAATCAGAAAAAATGTTTAAATATGTTGTTAGGAATGTTGATGTAACTTATGATCTTGAGGACTTTTGTGCTGACCTCAAAAAAGCTAATTACTTTCCGGAAAAAGCCATCAGGCTGAAAAAGCAAAGTTAAGTGGAAATGCCAATGGTCCTGGTACTATTACCAAATTCTGAACATAACAAAACGTTCTTAAGCCTAAATCGCATTGCATCTATAGCTGTTACAGTTGAAATATTCCGAGGAAGTATAAAGCCCCTGCAATGCTTTAACTGCCTATGTTTCGGGGACATATCTCAGGGTTGCACAGAATCGCCCTGCTGCAATAAGTGTGTGGATGACCGCCAGTCTAGAGATTGCACTAATATTAAGAGCAAAGATCCCCCCAGGTGCATCAGATGTGAAGGCCAGCACACATCTAGCTATACAGAATGTCCAAAGTATCCCCAGAGCAGTGGATGGCAAAACATTTGCTTCAGTCGCCTCCAGTTCTGTTAGTAAGGGCATCATAGATCCTAATGAATTGACCAGAGTTTACAGATATGTGGGGAATGTGATGAACCTTCTCATGGAAAAAAGCAAGGATTTGCCTCAGCTTGTCTCAGCCAAAACAGATATTAGCCATGGATAGACGCCCCTATAAAGTAATTAAGCAAGGAAAGCTTCATTGCACTATTAGGAACGCCAGGGGGCTCTCTCGCAATCACATTGAGTTTTATAACTTTCTTACATGTTGGAATATTGACAATGCCTTTGTGTGTGAGACTCATCTCAAGCCGAGTCGGACCTTTGACCTGCCTGGTTATTCTGTCTACCACAAGGAAAGACCCATTATAAATGCAGCCAGCCCTGCATCTGGTGGGGCAGCACTCATAGTAAAACAAGGCATTGACCATCATCAGACTACCACAACCAGCTTTGCGGGAATGGAAGGCGTGTGAGTCATTATAAATGATCTGGATATAGGGGAAGTAAAATTTGTCTCCTTGTACAACTTGCCCAGGCACAAGCTCGAGCTTAATGATTTACTAAATGGTCCCATTCCAGTCATTATGCCGTATGCCTGGAATGCCAAACACCCACATTGGAATTCTAAATGTATGAATCATAACGGTTCCATTCTCCATGGCTACTTGTTAAACCAAACTGATACCTTAGTCATCGGTCCTCTTGACGACACCTACCATTGCGATCACTCACCCGTTAGTGATGTACTTGACATTGCTGTCCTCAAGGGGTTTTTCAAATCATATAATATCTTTACTGTAAACGACTTATCCTCCGATCATCGCCCATTCGCTCTCAACTTTGAGGGCTTAAACCTTGACCTGAGGGTCAGTCTCAGGTGGAAGCAGGATCGGAATCTTTTTAGAGATTTGCTTAACGAGTATAACATCCCATATACTGATCCTGCCAGCGATGTTGACATTGATAGTAATATTAATGAAATCACTCAATCGATTTAATCAGCCAGTGATGCTAGTGTCACTGACATTGACCAGAAGAGACCCAACCATCTCGATCTCCCCAATCCATCAGGCAACTCATATATGATAAGAACTCGTTCAGAAGATTGTAGCAACATACTAGGTGTCTGCAGTTTAAGACTAAGTACAACAGGTTAACATGCAAGGTCAGCGAACAGATCAAGGAACTACGAATTCAAAGATGGTGCAGCAAAATCAAGAGTATGTCAGTCCAGGACAACTCCATCTAGTGCACAGTCAGGGTCCTCAAGAATAAGAAGAACACCGATTTACCTCCTCTGCTTACAGATGATGGGAACGTTGTTAGCCGTCCCAGGAAAAGGCCCAACTCATCGCAAACTCACTTAAGAGTCAATTCACCACCCCCCTCGAAGATAGACTGGCTGGTATCGAGAACACACGTCAAGTTGAAGAAAACAGCATTAAGTTTGATCTCATCCATCATGTAAAAACGTCTCCCCATGTCATTGACAACACCGAGGTTTCAAACATCATTAGGCAAGTTAAGAGTAACAAGGCTCCTAGACTAGACGCCATCAGTAACGGTGCTCTTAAGAATTTGCCTCCAAAGGTAATCTGCGATATCACAAAGATTTTAAACGACTGCTGGAACTATGGAAAAACTCAGTCATCCTCTCTATACCAAAGCCTAGCTTCAATCCCGCTCTTCCTGTCAGCTACAGGCCCATTAGCTTATTGCCTACACTTTCTAAGGTCTTTGAAAGCAAAATTCTGATGAGGTACAATGATTTTTGTAAATCAAATAATCTAATTCGCAAGGAGCAATTTGGCTTTCATTCGAATCACTCCTTCCAGCTCCAGGTATGGTGGCTAGTTGAAGATTTGAACGGTTCTTTTAATTACGCGTATGGTGGACTTGTTTTTCTCGATGTCCATAAGGCCTTTGATCAGGTTTGGCATGACAGCCTCATCTTTAAAACTATAAATTGTGGTTTTGCTGATAAACTGATTGCCTTGGTTCGCTGCTTTTTGTCACATAGATCTTACCGTGTCAGGCTTGGAATCACCGTGTCTAATCCCTGTGATGTCAACGCGGGTGTTAGAATTCACGACCTACTGGAATTCGCAAAACAGTACCTATTCGCTGATGGTGCGGCCATCACAACAGGCGCAAGGAATCCCGCACATATCATTAGTTGCTTACAAAAGGCTTTGCTACATTGCGAAAAATGGTTCGACAAATGGAGGTTAAAGCTCAACGTTGACAAATGTAAAGCTAAGTACATTACACGTAAATGCAAACATCCTCCAGAGACACTGGCCTTATATGACAAAAAACTGGACTGGGTAAAGAAGTACAGGTACCTTGGTGTAAAGATTGACTCTAAGCTAAACTGGAATGACCATGTCCAATATGCCCTTAACAAGGCTAAAAATGCATAGTTCAGCATGATTGCGCTCTTGGGGAGAAACAGTGCCCTTGGATTGGACCATAAACTCTTGCTGTACGAGGTGGTAATCCGCACCATCTTGCTCCATGGAATGTCGGCCTGGACGTCTATCTGCAAATCAAGGTGGAGGGAAATACAGACCTTCCAAAATATAACCCTGAGGACCATTGTTCAGCTTGATAGGAGAGTTGCCAACAACTCTTCCATTTATGAGAACCTCAATATGGATTCTACCAGTTAGGACTCTATTCTCAGGATGACTCTCGAGGGACATCAGGATTCTCCTCTAACTCAGTGTAATTCTCTTGAATCAAGTTCATCAAGTGTTCACTGTCTGTCTCTGGTACACTTTGTCAGAGTGCTTCCAGCCTGGGTGCACTGCTCAGATCAACTACCCTTTCAAAGGTGGGAGCCGTATGGGTCCAGTCCTCATGCTGGACCTAGGTGAGTCTTGGCCCACATCAGTATCTGTGATGATACCTTCCTCGTTGCAGGTGCATGCGGGTGGTAGCGACTCGCTCAGCATTCTGGTTTTGGGTGCTGAAATGAGAGCATGAAAATTCTTTCCCTTTTTCTGTAATGGCCAAGCATTTCATCCCAAAATAAGATAGAATAAAATAGTATCCAAAAATGTGTCCCATATTGTTTGTCCGTCTATGTTATCAGCTAATTTGATGCATCATTGAAATTTCGATGCTGTCTGTGTGTGAAATTGAACATTTATATAAAATATTATGCAACTTATTTATACGAATTTACTCTATTCAGCTCCAAAACAAAATTTGGCATCGCTATCCTATGCATTTTATGCCATGCAGTGTCTCAACTTTTTGTAATAAACATAAATAGAAATAGACTGAATTATAAAAGATGCTCTGGCAGGGGGAGGGGTTCAAGATTGAGTGGAAGTCAAGGTCAGTCAGGGTCCGGGGTCAAAGGCCAACCCGGAAGGCAGATTTGTAATTTTTCTCTGGCTGAGGGTATCGTAAGCTCCCTCTTCCTTCTTCCTTCCTTTGATGTCACTCCTTTCACGATCGTTTCATGTGCTAGGGCGGGGGGGGGGGTCTCCTCCTTCTTAGGTAGTTTCTTGGATGGTCGTTGTAGGATGCTGCTGCTCCACTTTCGACGAATGGACTCCGACACTTTGGGAGGGTGCCCAGTGACTCGAGTGACTAACTCAATTAACTCCAACGTGACTAACTATAATTTAAATAAATCCTGTGTGATATACTCCCTGTGTTGCTGTGCCTGCAAGGTGTGTTTCAAAGTGTGTTACAATGTTATAGAATGCATATGAATGGGAACACCTAGATATAGACTAGGACTTAATATGAAATATACTAAAACTGATTCAAAAGTGATAACGGCAACGTAGGACTGGGGCAATGTTCTTCAGGGCCTTTGTCCAAAAACGAATTAATTAAGATAAACTATTTAAAGTGTGAAGGGTGTTCCTAATGATTTTGTGTTCAACAATAACTCCATGCTGTAACTTGTCTAACTGGCGATGTAAAACATAACTAGAATGCTTGCGATTCAGTTGTAATATGTTGACATATAATCACATGACAATTTAGATGTCGCAGCAAAGGAAAAATGCAAAACACATACTATGAAAAAAAAATCGCAGTCACACAAAACTGTCGTAGCAGGCCACATTCTATCCAGCTACAGAACTGGAACATGTTTTAAGAGTCTACTTCAGGACCCTAGTCATTTAAGATTAAGTTGAGCTCGTACGACAAATATTATGACCAAATGCTGATTCCCATTATGGATTATAGAACATATACAAAGATTACAAAGAACACTATGCATATAGGTGTATAGAAACTTATTGTATTGCATTTATTTTAATTCTATTCTCAAAATAATATAAAAATAAGAGATTCTCCTAAACTGATTCTGTATATTTTTTGCCTAGTAAATAAAATGGACAAATTATTAATCACAAAAAGATTTGCTTCCCCATTTCCTTGATTCAATATCCTTCCGTCAATAGATAGAGAGGCGATGCTAGTCAATGCCTTATCTACTCAGGCTTCGTCCATTCATGGACTCCAGGGAGTGAGGTTTGCAATGACTTCTTGCTAGTAAGGTTCCAAGAAAAACTGTGACCAACCAGGAAATGAAATTATCAAAAAAATGTATGTGGTAAAAATAATCTAAATCACATCTTTGGGTTTAATATTCAACTGTTTCTTAAATACAAAGTTTACCTCATTTTATTTCCAAATGGAACGTCACTCGTCCTTGAGAACAAGGGGGCGAGGGGGCAGATCCACCACATCAAAGAGAGAGAGAGAGAGAGAGAGAGAGTATATATAATGGTAGATCTCTCCAAGTTTCTTAACTCTTTCTAAAACATTTCAAATGAGTTCTACACAGAGCTACACGAGAGAAAAAATGCAGCATATAATCTTAGTCGATTTAAATAAATATTATTTCAACTCTTTTACTAAAATTAGTGCAAGGTCTAGATGTGTAATCCATCTAGCTTTATAAGAATTGCATAAACCAATAGTAAATAAATAAATTCAAATGTGACGTCCCCTACTGTATAATAATTTAAACCGAGTTTATTTTAAATAAAGTTTTCATTGAGAAAAATAGAAAGAGGATCGTCTTGTTTCTAGCCAGTGGAGAGAGGTGGAGGAGAGGAGGGAGGGTCTGCACGGACTCTCAATATAAAAACGTCTCTCCCTCCAATTCTCTTCCATGCTTGTAACTGTGAAACTCAGCTTAAATGTACACTTGTAATACTACAACTGAGCCATTGTTCTGTGCCCAAAATTATGTAATATGTTCAAGTAATCAAAATCATAGAAACATATCTGTTTTTCAACGTGCGCTTGGCGGCTAACAATAAACTAATGCTTCAGCGTTACTAAAACAATAAGAGATGAAACCTCTCTTTAATAATCTCTTTTACAGGTTAAATAAAACAACAAAAAAATTCTTATTCTTTTTACTAAATATAAGTTAAATTTTATTGCTCATTTCTATTTCATCAGATTAATTACCCGTAATGCTAATAACTTAAAGTGATGGCTACTTTTGTACATAGCCAAACATTGAATATCGAGGCTAGCAATTAACTATTTTAGTACTTTAATTCACCTAGGCTCCAATAGATGTGAATATAAAATTATGTCTCATATCTTGACAACTCAGATTCAGGCAAATCCCCTTAATCTAATAAGGAACATTAGTGGTAAACAAATGCAAAAAAATTCTTCTATCATTCTTCTACCTGCTTACATAATAAATACGATTGGTTTTTCGTTTGAGACTTTTATACTAAGAGTTTGAAAGAAATAAGCAAATCTGTTGCTGGCTATTCCCAGCAGGGTTGCTAGGTTGGGCGATTTATCGCAAATTGGGCTACCTTGAGAAACTCCCAGAATGTTCTTGAGAAACTCTGGAGCTAAAATAGAAAAATCTATACAGGCATTGGAAACATCTGAACAACGGGAGTTTCGAATACAGGAAGAGGGGATAGGAGCTTGTACGTCAAGGGCAAGAAAAACTTGGGTCTAAATTATCCAGTGATGTTCCCTGGTGGCGAAGATGGATATCAAAAGTTAAATTAAGTCCCCGTATATCACTTAGGATTCCTGTTTTTCGTATTTTTCTTAGAATGGATAGCCCCTTCACTCTGTTTTGTATTGATTGGGTTATTATTTAACCAATTTGAAGTTATAATTTAACTTCTGGAGTTTTTTCTGCTTACCTGTAAGTATAATTATCCCAGTCAATGCCGGTCCTCTGCTAGTAATAAGAATAAAAATAAGCATTGCAGCTGAGCTTTGATTGTTGTGGGAAAATGTGGTAAAGGCAACGATAAGGTTCCTTTTAAGATATTGCTATTGTTACAGGTTGTCTTCTGGGAAGAGATACTGGCGTTTTCCCTTATTCTCCTCTTCTCCGTTTTGTCCGTAACAATAAAATTAATGAATTTTTTTTATACTGACTTCGCTCTTGTCACTTGAATGGGACTGGCGTGGAATCGATCGAGACTGCTTGTGTTGCTAAGTCTGCCAACCTCGATTCGAACATAAAGTTAAGCCTGTTTCTTCTGATGTTGCCTGGATTGACTGTATTAATCGGCAAGCGTTTTAAAGTTTTGCTCTACGAAGATAAACTGTAACTGTCGCATATTCTGCCGTCGGTGACAAATTGAACGTTGTGAATTGAAGAATTTCAGTTTTCGTCTTCACAATGATTTGCTGGCATTTCAAGTGGTGAGTGACGATTGTTTTTCTGTTTGTTGGGGATCGCTCCGTGAACAGTAGTTAGTGATGGACCAACGTTGCAGGTAAAAATTGCAAGCTTACGCTATGGATCTAGCTCAACGAAGTGTGGAATCAGCCTGTAGAGTCGCGATCGCATTTGCTATTGATCAAATGTTGCTAAACGTATCATGGCACTAATGCAGCATTAAACACGTTGACGGGTTTCAACCGAGTACAACTTATATTAACGTTATGTGTTTATCAATGAATGTGCTTTGATCATGACTGAGTATGGTTTTTGTAAAGTTTATCACTTTATTGTTTAAACCTTTCCCGGTTTACTCGTGACAGAGGGAACCTTTATACTGTCATGTATTAATTTATTTATTTGTATTAATTTAAGCTCTATTAATAAATGTATTATGAATGTAACTCTGTGTCATTAGAGTTATTATTAACTTTTGTATCCATTGCGTACTTACTTACTGAGCTACATTTATCTATGCGACAGTGGTTTACTACATAATATTTAACATTATAGTAATTAAGGTCCTCAACTATTTCTTGTGCTTTATATGTTTTTGGTAATCAATTAAGTTATTAACATTTGTCGATTTTTGCCTCTAACCATATTGCCCGTTTTTTGTGTGTTTATAATCAAGTATAAGAACCTGTTGATCCCCTTCTACGTGGATGGTTTCCTTTATCGCTGGTCCTGAATAACTAGTGCCCACTGAGTCACAGAAAGTTCTAGCTGAAGTGCCTTCTTCTGTGTGAAATTGGCTAAAATTTAAACTTGACAATGAGATACAGAGACTATGTAAATAAAAAGACCATGTTAATAGTAATTACCCTTTTCGCACCTATAGTCTATCATGCTTTACTTTTCCCGAGACGTGATGGGTGTTTCAACTGTTGAACATTATTACAAAAAACTAAATAATATAGGATGATTAAAATTAAATTAAACTTTCAAAAAGTTGTAAAAAATATAACCAGTAGTCAGAATGGTCTTAAATTTGACGTGAATATATGCAAAGTGGGGGAAAATGGTAGAGCAATAGAAAAATAATGATTTTGGAGTTGGTATAGGAAAAATCTGTTTCTGTAATTAAAAAGCAACAGCGAAATCGGTTTTTAATTATCGCGAAATTTATGCAAAAAATGTTCTGTCTGGTGCCTATCATTTTCTGCAACAAGTTGAAACCGAGAAACAGCATGTTTTACAACAGAACTGAGTGTATCAGATTTGACATTATGAATGTGTTGCCTTCAATTCCATTAAATATGCAATCGGACCAATAAACACATTTTTCATATAGCCCCACATTCAGAAGTAACAAGGATTGAGATCAAGTTATCTTGGTGGCCGGGGTATTGTAAAATGATGACTGATAATTCTATCATTTTCGAAATTCATGCGTTGCAGATGCTTCAGTGGATTTGTAATCTGTGGAGGAGTGACATCTTGCATGTTTCTTTTTCTTATGCCCTGCCATTTCCCCCTTCTTCGCGTATATTCAGGTCATATTTCAGGACACTCTGACTAGCGGTTCTTATTTTGCAGCGTTTTAAAAGCTGAACATTATTGATAATAATCCTGTATATAATTGAAGTAAAGCTGGATTGTTTAGAACATTTTAGACCTATTGTTATCAAGTGCTTATTGTGTCTACCAGTTACTATCAACAGACTTGAGTTTTGCAGTGTCGTACAGCAAAAGGTCATCAATTCCTGGTTCAGAAGTTTACGAAAATGTACAAAAGTTTTATGAGAATTAGACAAAATTCTGTATACCTTATTAACATAATTTCAAAAATTCTAAAGATAGTTATATTATGATAAAAATGTTTTATAATGATTATAAATTCAAACATCCTTTAATCTAAAGAGAAATTAAAATAAACGTTGATTAAGAATTTGAATTACGTTTGTATAAGAGTATTCCTCCATTGTGTAAAGGTTAAACTGGGCACATGGGAGGTTTCCCATAAAGAGTGCAACATATTATCGCGTTTCGTCCATACACCTTCCATATATTCAAATTCAGTGCTTGCTTCTATACGCATGAAAACAGTTGCCCCTACAACGTTGTATGTTATTAGTCCAAGAATAAGAACCAGGTGATGGAGCCAACGTTTCCATATGAGAGACATCCAGTGTTGAAATTTATTCGAAACGACCTTGATATCTGCTTTTAAAGTCTCTGTCTTCTCAATTTGCATTTGGCGAAGATAACTAAAATAATGGAATTAAAATATATACAGTAGTTGTAAAACAGTAAACATGATAAAAGGTTTTTAAGTTTCACTTTGTTAGGATCAAATACAGTACGAGGGCGGTCCGATAATAAAGGTTCAGGCAGTTTCGCCGACAATTGGCGAATGTGTGTTCGCATGTCATTTGGTGTTGCCTCCTGAGTTATGCTAGTAGTAATGTGTGAATTGTAGTTCTCCTTCAATAGTTTTGGTGTAGTAAGTCGACAAATTCAACAATGCAATAGAAATTTTTTCCAAAATTGTGCTGCGTGCGGTTATCTCATTTCTTCAGACAAAAGATTGATTCAGAGTAAGGTTCATCGCAGATTAGTGAACGTATATAGGGAGAACGTTTTGAGTCGGCAATAGGTATCTGTTTGGTGCAGAAAATCGACAGACTGTCGGAAGGAATTGCAAGATGATCCAAACGAACGAAGAGGAACCCTGAGGTTAGTGCACTCAGCAGACAATTGTGATATGGTGGAAGGTTTCATAAGAGAAGGCCGAAGGATCAGAGTGCGTGAAATTGCTCAACAAACTGTCAGTCCCAAGAGCACTGCCAAATGATTACAGAGTTAAATGATAGTTACAAATTTGGGCAAGGACAGGCGAAACTGAAACATTGCAATACTGTGATCAATGTCCGAATGCAAATTGTGACTACTTTCAAAAACGAACATTACCATGCACTTTTTGTGGCTTGATTTTTAAACTTTTCTAAATATGTGTGTTGCCATATCTTTCAAGTGTACTTTTATTATTAGTCCTACCTCGTAATTGTTAATATTTTCTTATTAATCCTGAATATTAAATTAATAGGTAAATAAGTAATTAAATGATATTTTGATTATCAAAGCCATTTTATAATATAGTTTGTTTCGAAATAGAAAATAGAATTATCCTAAATTGATGATATGGTTTTCCATAAAAAAAGAATATACAGATGGAATGTACTTTAAATTCGATGAAAGTTATTTTAACCCCTCGGAATTATCATTCGAGGAATTTTGCTGGACGTAGTTGGCTTTTGTGGGAATGTTGCAATCTATGGAGGGGCTTCATCGTAGTTAAGCTTTCACTTGTGCTCTACTCGTTGCCGACGAAACTTTCGATGAATGGCTTGACTTTCACTGTTTCTCTGTAATTTTAGAAGAATGCCCGCTATCCTCTACATTACGACGACTTTTTATATTGTCTCTCAAGGGGCCATGTTTCCCTTTGCAACTTACCCCATTGGTCGTTACTCTCTTACTCCCTGTGTTCTTCCACTCATGTGATAGACCCCAATTCACGTCGGGATCGTGACGTCCCTAATGATATATCTCATTTCTTCCTCCGCCATTGCGACTCATGAAAACACATGATGTCACGTGATAGTAGGAGAGGCATCAGTTGGGGTGAATATATAATGAGGTAGGCGTGGCCAAAACTAGCCGATCAATGTGCAGTATTCAAGTCACGTGACCGCACACCCCCACCAATGATAATCTGACATTACAGGTGGCCATTTTCTTGTCACGTCATGGGTTTTTCCCGTAACGTCATGCCAGTAATGATTATATCTAATTATTTTTTTTCATTTTAATTTATTAATCTTAATTTTTTACTTGCCATTTTTATAATTTTCAGGTGTTGCCATATTGGGTGTGGTCTTTGTTTTGGGTGGTGGTCACTCATCTGGCTGCTGACATCTTATTGTTTAATCACATAATTGTGACGATGTTCTGATGTATTGAGGTTGATAATAAAATTAATTTCATGATTCCTGTTATGCACGGATGTTGGTGCTTCACTGCAAAAGGGGCTTTTGTGATTTTATCTCACAATGTAAACCAAGCCCGCGCTCTTATATACGACAACTAAACCAGGGCATGGTAAATGTACTGCTGCCCCAAGAAATATTTACCTAATAACTAATTATCTTTTGTTTCTAGCACAACCAAATTTTTTCCAAGTTACTTTACTCCCTCTTCTAATTAACTACTTCTGTTTCAAGGCGCTCAGTTTGTTTTTTAATTTTCAATTAATGTTTAAAATGTTATTGCATTGTCTCATTTGAATGGGTGTTTTCTTGCTCCCACAACCTCATGAAGTGCTTGACAGGTGACTGAAATCACATATACATGCTTATAAATACAGCTCGCTCACATAGCCTGATATAATGTTTGAATTCACTAGCTTTTACCATATTTTCAAGGTGATAAGTTTGATATTTGATTTTTTTTCATTTTTGCCTCTCACCCTGATTGCCTTTGCCCTCATGAATGGTTGCTTTTTTCTCTCAGTTTGAACTTGGCTGAAATGTAGAAATAAAAATACAAATTTCGCATTTCTCATTGCTGGTAAGGTATACCTTGCTCTCTATCTCTACTAATTCGCACAGACTTTCCACACAGTGGTTAATAAATGTATTGTTTGATTCCCGCCTCGCAGAATTCAGACGATCACCATCCTCTCTCTCTCTCTCTCTCTCTCTCTCTCTGTCTCTCTCTCTCGCACACATAAACAAAACATTGTTTTACAAAGCCTAAAACTGGGCTTCTAAAATTAGTTTTAGTTCTCTTTTATACAGAATACAACTTTTTGACTTAAGGTATTAGGCTACGAGACAGATATGTTTTACATGCTTAACGCTCTTAATAATGCTAAAGGCAGTGTTTAATATAAGGCTCTGCTTTCACATGTGCTGACTTAGTAACGATCACCGCCAGTCGACATGTATATTCGTTCTTAAAGTTGCATACTTGTTGGTTTAGTTTACATGTTGAATTTTCTGTATTTTACTTATTAAAGGTTGTATGCAGTCTGTACATACGTTTTACTGGGTTCTACTATTCGCGACACTGGGACAATCGCGAAAACGAGCATCGTGATTCCGTGTGGCCGCTCACGACCACATTGTTTCTCAAAGTCGAGTGATTGCTGGCTTGTTTTTCTGCCTAATTGTCACTGATTTTTACTTTTTGATGGTTTGTCACGGGGTGTATGTTCGTTTAACAGTCTTTTACGCTGTGGTACAAGCGTCAGGTGCATCGCAAGTGTGTGTTCAAGTGCGGGTGATGGTTGCTATGCCACTTTTGCGGGGGCATCGCTGTTCCATGCGTTCACTCATGGTCGCTTAGTTCACGCATTTGTGTTTGTTACAGTCAAGGGTCTTTGTGTCTTACAGTCAAGGGTATATGAGTTAGGTATTTCTGTACTCTATTAGGGTTGCACAGCTGTTTCATCGTGTTTTTGCCTAATTAAAAACTCTCTGGTTAACAATTTGCACACTGTTGATTTCGGAGTAATCGGTCTAGGTCTAACGAGCATGCACGGTGTGAACAACTTCCCTGTTACTACAATCGGCGTTCAAGCTAATCCGAGCTAAAAATCTACATTTTTTCCAACCTGGGGTATTTGAAATATGTTCGTTTGTGTTGCATTAGTGTCCCCAATCTTTTCACCTAATATAAATCTATCATACTTACAAAAGTATACTTAATTCTTAGCAGACAGGCCAAGCGAGGGTTAGCAAGGCCGCGCTGTGAACAGTGCTGCTAGCCACTACGATTGGTTTTCAAGCTAATCTAGGCTAAAAAAACCTCTTTTCTGCAAGCATGAAATACGTTTCTTTCAGCACTATATGGGTTGCCACATTCAGCACTAAAGGCAGTGTTTAATATAAGGTTCTGCCTTCACATGTGCTGATTTAGTAGCGATCGCCACCAGTCGACATGTTTAAGGTCTTTAAAATTAAAGTTCCATTTTGATATGGCCATTAAAAAACCACTGGACCAAAAGCTATGATACTTGGTAATATTATACAGGAGGGCATGAGAAGTTCATACCCACGAAAAAAAATTAGTTCAAAAGGTCACCACCAGCAGGGAATGGCGCTCTATGCAATATTCGTATACGAAATTAGACACGAAGACACAGGTTAACACTGTGGTTTATGCACATGCGCTTTACAAGTCATTTGGTTTTCAGAAATAAGAAAGGGAGCCTCGTTGTCAGTACACCTCATTTGTTACTAGTCGACGATGCCTGTTACCATGCAAGACCGTGCGTTTCTGGATTAATGTTATTATTAATGCAATAGCAATGTACGCCAGGCTTTGCAACATTATCGTACCATTCAACGATTACATGTACGTCAGGGGCCAATGACACCGCAGAGTTTGAAGAAGATGATGACAAAGTTTGAAGCCACAGGTTTGTTATCGGTAGCACCTGGCCGAGGAAGGAAACCCGTCTCTGAGGCAACCGTGGAGGCTGTTTCATTAGCCGTGGAGGAAGCAAAAATGGAAACCTCACACAGGGTTGCATCGTGATTCTGTGTGGCCGCTCACGACCACGTTGTTTCTCGGGTATGCTTTCTCAAAGTCTATTGATTGCTGGCTTGTTTTTCTCCCTAATTGTCACTGATATTTGCTTTTACAAGGTTTGTCACGGGGTGTATGTTTGTTTCACAGTCCTTTACGCTGTGGTACAAGGCGTCAGGTGCCTTGCAAGTGTATGTTCAATTTTAAAATGTTAGTAATATTATAATAAAATATGTCTCACAAAAAGTGTGTGGCTAATGTAAACTGCAGTATTTCAATTTTAATACAGTAGCATCACATCTGCTCTAGGCCTTGTTCATTTCTTAGTTCTAGTCACCAGTCATAATGTTGGCAAAAATAATAAAAATAATAATAATGATGATGAAAAGTTTACAGGTTTTTTTCATTTTTTAATTACTATTTTTCTAAAAAAAAAAAAAAAATAAAATAAAATAAATTAAATAATTCAAAATTTACTTTTACTGTATTATAAGTTCACGCAAATGTTAAATTTTCTAAGTTAATCTGCATTGCATAATAAATGCTTATTTGAAAATTTCACTTTTAAGGTATTACTAACTAGGCAGTGTAATTGATTGTTAGGTGAGTTTGAGGTCTTCTTTTTCCTCGTTTGGTATTAGTAGTTCTTAGGACGATTGTATAACTGACGCGATCAGTCAATTACACATTCTTCCTACATTCTAGCCACCCCATGTGAGACAAGTGAATAGTGAGCTATATCAAACAAAGCCAGTGACCAGCTGTGAACTCCGAAAGTTAGTTTTGCAGCCACTGCTTTGCGTGCTAACAGGTGTTAATGTAATGATAGACTCACTATTACCTGGCTACTGTTGCTATCCATGTGTGACCCCTATCCAGCTAGTTGCAGCTGCATTTGTATTGGGACTTGTTACTCTATCGACTGAAAATTATGTTTATTCGAATTTTTCGACCTTTTTATGATCAATTTACTGTTTGTTATTCTTTCATTTTCGCACACATGAGTCTGTTTGTTTGTCTTTTAAAAAATTGTGTCTTTCAGTGTGTCCCTTGTTAGCCACCATCCCCTACCTCTTCCATCGTTACTAGTTTTTTGTTAATTTAAGCTAGACTTGTGTGTTTAATGTTACAAATTTTCCTTTTTCAACATTGTCAAGTTTTCTACACGATTCTCTCTACTAATATATGACTGAAATGAATTGCTAGGTCATTAAGAATGCTGCATTTCTCATTGTTTCAATTCGATATGGTTGACCTTATCATCAGCTTTCTTGTCCCTTTTTTGTAAGTGCAAAATTTAAATGACTTCTTTTCCTAGGGTAATTGTCATCGAATACACTTATACAGTGAATAATAAAATTATTAACTGGAGATACGTCTCCAAGCATAGGTAATGATTTTTCAATTGAAAAATGGAAGGGAAAATTCTGCGACCCGGATTCGAACCAGGAACCTCGACTATCATGGCCGATGCCTCTACCAATTGGACTATCGCATTACCTATGCTTGGAGACGTATCTCCAGTTAATAAATATTATTATTCACTTGTGAGTTCATCAACTTTCTGATGGTTTGGAGTGGAGAAATTCTCGATCTGCGGGCCAGGTTCCCGTCACCCATTGGGCTTTCAACCGTGACAACTTGGTTGTCTTTAAGACACCTTGAGACAGCTTGGTTGTCCGTGGTGTCTGCGATAGCCCAATTGGTAGAGGCATCGGCCATGATAGTCGAGGTTCCTGGTTCGAATCCGGGTCGCAGAATTTTTCCTTCCATTTTTCAATTGAAAAATCATTACACTTATACAATTTTATGTTACAATTCCGTCTCTCTTTTTGACACAAGTCATACGTATTTTTCTGTCTTGATTTCTCAGCAACAACAGTGATCTACAGAGCTGACATTCAAACACACGTTTTTGAATTATTGTTAGCGGTAACATTGGCTAATGCTACCATCCATACTTCTTCTATTTTTAACCAGTTTTTTATTGTGCTCTTATTTACTTGCTCTCAGTATTGCTAAATGCTCAAATATGTTGATGACCGTTCACTGTTTTACAAAATTTTAGGGAAAACCTAAAAAAATTATCAAAATTATACCATCCTCCAGAAGTCTCGAAAATGTTAAATACAATAAAGAATACAAACCTAATATCATAATTTATAAACTCAGTAATATAATCAACATATGCTTATATATAGATATAAAAATCCAACCCCCTAAAATGATAAATATAATTCCTACAAAATAAAAATCCATAAATTACTAATAGTTTAATTAAAACATAAGTTTTGTAAACTTAAGATTTATTTATTAAGCAAGAAAACCATAACTTTAACTTCCAATGTTAATATTTTACTTAAACTACTTCTTGAAATCTTCACCATATTAATAATTTTAGCAACCCTGACCATCACAGCCCTAGTGACATTAGAAAACCCAGTATCTATAAGCATAATAATCATTATACAAACAATCTAAACAGCATCATCCACAATCTATTTAAAAGAATATTTTTGGTTTGGTTACATGTTAATTTTAAGTTTCTTAGCAGGAATATAAATCTTATTTTCATATATCTCATCTCTAGCCTCAAACGAGACATTTAATATGTTAAAAATCCTACCAATATTAATTCCAACCTCACTAATTATCTTATTAATTGATTACACCCAATTCTTTAAAAAAACAACAATAAGTCCAGTAATAAAAACTATAAACTCCCTATATCAACAAAATTTCAAATTAAACATACTATTACTAGCCTACTTACTAATCGCTTTATTCATTATTGCAAATATTACAAATTACAAAATAGGACCACTACAAAAAAAATTTATGAAAAAATCAATACGAAAAACCCACCCCCTAACTAAAATTATCAACAGCTCATTAATTGACCTACCTTCTCCATCTAACATCACATATATATGAGGGTTTGGGTCTCTTCTAGGGTTATGCCTAATTTTACAAACCATAAGTGGATTATTTCTAGTTATACACTTTACAGCAGATACAAGACTAGCATTCGATAGAGTGATTCACATCTAACGAGATGTCAACTACGGATGATTATTACGAAATTTACACGCCAATGGAGCATCTTTATTTTTCATTTGCCTATACATACATGTAAGACGAGAAATCTATTTCAACTCCTTCATTCTTATAGAAACTTGAAATATTGGTGTAATCATTTCACTAGTAAACATATTAACAGCCTTTGTAGGCTACGTCCTACCCTGAGGACAAATATCATTTTGAGGGGCAACAGTAATGACTAATCTTCCATCCGCAGTGCCTTACCTGGGTACATTCCTAGTTCAGTGGGTATAGCGTGGCTTTGCCGTAGATAATCCCACCCTAACGCGATTCTTTACTTTTCATTTTCTATTCCCCTTCGTAATTGCAGCATTAGTAATTCTACATTTACAATTTCTTAATCAAACAGGATCTAATAACCCAAAAAGATTGAAATCAAATTTAGATAAAAGACCTTTTCAGCCCTTTTTTCACTTAAAAGATATTTCCGGAGTTGCCATCACCCTATATTTATTATCAGCAGTAGCGATGTTAAATCCAAACATGCTAGGAGACCCTGAAAATTTCAACCCAGCATATCCTCTAGTAACTCCTGTCCACATTCAGCCAGAATGGTATTTCCTATTCGCATATGCCATTTTACGATCTATTCCAAATAAATTAGGAGGTGTAATCGCGCTAGTTATATCAATCTTAATTTTTGTAGTCCTGCCCCTATCTATAAACCCAAAAATAAAATCAACAACGTTTAACCCAGCATTAAAAATATATTCTGCATTTTTGTAACATCAGTATTAACTTTAACATGAATTGGGTCTCGACCAGTAGAAATACCATACATTATAATTGGACAAATTTTTACAGTCTTATAATTCTCAATTTTCATCATTTCTCCATTAATAGCATCAACCTGAGATAATATTCTATCCGGATTTTTAAATTGTGTTTTGAAAGCACTTAAAAGAGGTTTATCCCTCTAAAAATCTCATAAAACCAATCAAAACAAAAAATAATACGTAAATAGTTCAAAGAAAGAGGCAATAAAGACTTTCAAGCTATATACATCAATTTATCATAACGAAAACGAGACAATAGACCCCGAATAAAAACAAATAAAAAAGAAAATAATATAATTTTAAAAAACAAAAATACATCATACCCACCGAAAAACAAGAGTCTAATAATTATTCATATTATCAGAATACTAGCATATTCAGCCATAAAAATTAAAGCAAATCCCCCATCACTATATTCAATATTAAATCTAGAAACAAACTCCGACTCGCCCTCAGCAAAATCAAACGGAGTTCGATTTGTTTCAGCCAACATAGTAACCGCTCATAATAAAAAAAAAAGTGAAAAGCAACATCAAATATCATATATCTGATTGATATAATTAAATCTATAACCTAACCCTAAAATCATAAAACAAACAAGACTGCAATTTTTACTTATTTGGGATAAAACCCAACCCTAAAATCATAACCTAACCTCATATGAGATTGTTTGGGCAATAGAACGCAAGCAACCTAAGAGGGCATACTTGGAATTAGAAAACCAACCACAACCCATTAAAGGATACACCCCTATTCTCAAAATACACATCAAAAATAAAAACCCAAAATTTATATCTAACAATCCTTTCCCCCAAGGAAATAAAAAGCAAATAACTAATCAAAATATAATTCTAATTACTGGACATATATAATAAAGAAAAAAATTTCTAGTGATGGGGTAGGTATTTTCCCTAGTAAACAGCTTGATAGCATCAGAAAAAGGCTGTAAAATATCTACAATACCCACCTTATTAGGACCTTGAGCTGTAAATACCCCAATAAATTAAGTTCAAGAAGAGTTAAAAAAGCCACTCCTACTAACACACACACACACACACCATTAATAAAATACAATATAATACTTTTATAAACAAATTAAAAGAGTTAAACCCATATATGGAACTTAATTCCATCACAAAAATTTTATTTTAGGAAAATTCTATTAATTCTAAATTAATCACATAATTATGCAAAACATTTAATAAATTGTTGAAAACAAAAATGATTTTAATTATATACAGTTAAAATAAATAAAAATTACAGCAGTTAGGTCCTCACATACTATAACCACTTATGAAAAAGAGAGGATAGAAACCGACCTGGCTTACACTGGTCTGAACTCAGATCATGTAGAATTTTAATAGTCGAATAGACTACCTTCTAAAATTCCTGCGTCAGAAAGGAATTCTAATCCAACATCGAGGTTGTTAAGAAGTGCTTATTAGAAAATTTGCGCACAAACACACAAACAAGTGAAGTTAAATAAAAGTATGTAAAAGCATGTATCGGAACATAAAATTTTATGATGATTTACTATCTGATCTCCAAAAATAATGGTGTGTAATAAAGATTACCTTTGCCTATTCTAAAAAATTAATCATTTATAAGAATTCTATATTTTAGGAAAATAAACTTTTTTATTCAATCTACGTATTTGAAAATGGCTGTATAAAATCGAGTGTATATCGAATTGCGTGTGCAAATGAATATCTTAATAACTGCTCTTACCTTTTACGATGATAAACAAGTGAAGATAATTCTTCTTTTTTTAAAAATCTGTGGAAAAATGTCTCCTGATTATTCTCTAAAAAATACGACACTGTCTTTGTATGGTTCTTTCAGTTTCAAAATGTCAATATTTTTAAAATAAATTTTCACGTGAAAGTCACCAATTCTTAATTAAATTAAGTCGGTGTGATCAGTTATTGTTTAAAAACAATCACTTAATTTATCACTTACGTAACTAAGTGAAGATTTTTAATTAGGATTACTTTAAAAAATCAATGAGTTATTTATTTTAACCCATTCTTTCAAATATCAAAAATAAACGTTTCTTCATCTAGAGCTCAGTGTAGAGAAAATTTTTCTTAACCCATAAAATATTGTATTGATTATTTTATTTCATGCACCTCTTTCATGGATAGTTATTACTCTCTTGAATACGGTCAAATTATGTTTTAAATGTATGAGTTCATTTCAATTTTATTTCTTGTGTAAGTAATGTTCCGTTCGTGAAATTACCTATTTCATGAAGTGAGTAAAATTCACCCATTTCGAAAAAAGTTTTATTTTATTGTTCTGACATCATGTATCATTTATTTCACTCGTATTGCGCGGTGAAATAAGAAAAGTTTGTTAGTATAAGTTCGGATTCATAATATAGATAATAAAATAACTTTTATATTAAACTTGAATTGCAGACAATTACAGATGAAATTGTAATTTTTAACTCTATATTTAAAGAATATATTCTAAAATATTATTAAAAATATAAACGTATTTTGATCTTCAAACACAAATTCGATTATATAATAACAGTTAAACGAAGACATCTCTTCAAAAGCATCTTAAAATAAGTTCACCATTCAGCTTCTAGTGGATTCTGCAGAACCTTGCGCCTTAAGAAATACAGAAGGGAAATTGATACTATAACTGCGGTTACAATGAATTGAAATAAATAGGGATCTTGAAAGTTCCAGCGTATATGAATATGCAGGAATATGTTACATTTAGTAGTTCTGAATCGGATGCGTTATTAAACAAGATCAATGAATCCTACTAACCCAGATAAGAATCTAAAGCTGCCACCTTAGAAAAGATACTGTCCAAACTACTAACTGCTAATTCATGACTTAATGGCTGGCTTAATAACACATACCCATTTTTTAAAAACGAGTCTTCTCATTTTAACAAAGGTTCTATAAAGAGTTCAGAAACAAAAAAATAGCCGTCAAACATACAGGCTGACTGTTTGTATGATACAAACAATCATTTCGTTCGAAACACTTGTAAAAAGAAAATATAAGCCAATATATCTCAAAGAAGATTTTATAATTTAAATTCCATCAACAGTGGTATGCCGTTACTAGAGGAAAAGGTCGTCATGTTCCCCCCTCTCACTTTTGTTTTTTTATTAATTAAGGAGTTAACAATTATCCTAAAAGCACATGCTAAAGCACACAGGGCATGATATTTTATTGTCATAAAGTACCCTTCTTTTTTTTAAAAAAATTAAATATTAAAACTTTTATTATCCTCTGTTATTCTTTGAATTCTTTTGTGTTAGTCCAAACAGATGAGATGAATTCATGCGTAGTTGTTATGACTCCCGGGTGGGCATTTTCAATGTATAAAAAAATACATTAAATACATATATTTAAACTCAAGAATAATAAAGAATAATGTCAATATTGAATATTCAAAACATGGAAATTAGCAATGGAAAATATCTACTCTTACTTTTACAAATGAAATTCAGACGAGCATTCTCTGAACTAAAATAAACATAATATTATATCTGAAATAAAATAGTGGAACGAAAATGCTGGTTACAAACATATACCTAATATGGCCCCCAGAAGAGAATTAGAGAAAAGCACTGGGGACGAGTTAGAGGAAGCGTAACAATGACAGGTCTAAGGAAAAAAGCTTACGTGAGTTTGCCTTCAGTGCGTCAAAAACGGAGCATTATTAGTTATACAGGGTGTCCAAAAAGTCTGGTAACGTGGCAGATATCTGGAAGCTGCCAGGTAGGCGAGATCTGAATAGTGTGGCCTGATATGTGTGGGAGGTTTAGAGTAGTTGGGGATTCATTGCCGCTCTCAAATTTGACTTTGACTCCCAAATTTAAGGTCATCCATTTGCTAACTCGAAAACTATTAAAGATAGAGAAAAATTTCCAATTGCTACCCTGTAGAGCATCACCATATTAATTTAAATACAATTTTTAATCACACCATTCCCCTCTTGAAAGATTTTGAGAAAACAGGCGAGACAGAGTCACTCAATGTCAGGTTTAGCTGGCCAGATTGGCTGAGGTTTCTAACACATTTGAATTGCAGTGAAGCACACCGTTAGGAATTTTCTTTCCTTGAGGATGACCTTGAATTTGGGGGTCAAAGCCAAATTTAAGTGCGGCAATGAATTGCCCCCCCCCCCCCCCATTACCTACAAACCTATAAATCAGATCTCGCCTACCTGTCAGTTTTGAGATATCTGCCATGTTACCAGACTTGTTGGACACCCTGTATATTTAAACTATAGTCTCTTTAACACATTTGTATAATTATTAAACATTTGACAAAATAAAAACTTTATTACCTATAAATGCAAAGTAAGGTTTCTTGCATTGATAGCGCTACTTTAATAACAGAGGAGTCAACGGGAGGTTATTTCTATATCTTATATTTTTCAAATACTTATTGCTTTATGGGATGTTTTACCTTCTTCCTATATGTCCTTAATAGTTAGTTTGTTAGGCTTGGGGACCAACATTTCAGCAGGGAACCACATTTCCAACTTTTCCTCTAAAGGTTTAATGATTAAAAGACTGTTTCTACTTGAAAAAAGACAAAGGCAATGCAATAATTATTTTAGATAAGTTCGACTAGCATAACAGAATCATGGATTAATGATGGTCCTTACACAAGCATTCTAAAATATCCATTATCTCAATTTATCTTTAAAGTTCAGAATAAAATCAGATATATTCCTCTGCTGATTCAAGAATACGTAGCTTCTAAGTTTTCTGTTCGTCAATATTGTAAAGATAAAACATGAAATGAAGAGTAACTATTATCTTGCGCAGTGGAAAAAATATAATTGCCTTCTTCATTAGGTTCTGCAAACGAGTCAAGTCCTCCGTCCTGTCATATGACTATTAATGTTTCTAACTGGAAGAAAGGACGTCGTTTTAATATTTGTAAAAAAAAGCTTTCAATTAATAACAGTTATAGAAGAGAAGAAGGAAGAGACACAAGAACTCTGGAATAAAGTAAATAATGAATATTCAAGAAAAGGTGATAAGACCCTGAAAAAAGCTAATAATAACGATTTCATATTCATTTTTTTAGTTTTTAATAACGAATAGCAAACTATTAAGAAGAATATGAATTCCAAATTTTACTTTAATTAAATATTTGGCAATGAAAACTGTAGCTTTTCGGATGACCATAGTCTTTCTTCTGCCATGGAGTTCTTAAAATAATCGCTTCTGACGCTTCTGAAAGAAGTAATAGAAACCTGTAAGCAGATCATGATTAGGAAATAAACGCAAAAGGTTTAACGTCGTGAAAATGCATAATTAGAATTTTAATCTTACTAATCAGTTCCTTGAATAATCCGAGACTTCGTATTTTCTTTGGGAAATATTCTGCAAGATAAAGTATCAATGTCGATTAAGGGAGGTACAGTGGCCGTCCTCCACCCATAGGCAGATGCAGTCACTGTAACGGCAAAAATAATAATGGCATATTAAGAGCAAATCAAATTCTAATGGACAAAATATCTTAACACAATTAGTCATAGATAAATTCACAATAGACACATCTTAGATAGTCCACTAGACAGGCAACACTAAGGTTGAACTAAAATTCGCTGTTGGAAACGATAGCTGAACGATAAAAGCCTTGTGAAACAGAGCATCTTCCAGTAGAAGCATCCTTCCCATTGGGGAAACGCAGTACCCATTAAGGGACGAATGTGGTTGGCAACAATGTTCAGGTAATCCTGACCATTAAGGCGTTGTTCTACAGCCATCAGCGGAACAAGGATATGCAGGGAATACATTTCCCAGACCATTAAAGAGCCTCCACCAGCCTGAACAGCGGAAACCAGACAAGGAGGGTTCATCGCTTCATGCTGTTGTTTCCAAATTCTGCGTCGGCCATCTCCATAGTGTAATAGGAAACGGGATTCATCCGACCAGCAGACATTCTTCCAGTCGTGAGTGGTTCAGTGTTGGTAATCACGGGCAAATTTGAGACGTTTTTGTGGTTTTGGACGAAGATCAAAGTTATCCGGACTAGCTGTCGGCTGTTGTAGTTCATCCTTGCCAAGGAACGGCGTGCAGTGCATTAACTGATGTTATTCTGCGGTCCAGTGATGTACTCCATGGTTAGTTGACGAGTCCTGACGTTTCTATTCGCATAAAAAAGTATTCCAATCCTACGCTCAGCTCTTAAGTTCGACGAGTCGTTTGAGACCACAGGCTTGTCTCTGAAAGGTTGTTTTTGAATGTTTAACCAGTCCTGGCAAACCTTTGAAATGATTGTTTGGGAAAAGCCTAGAGGAAATATGGTTTTGGAAACATTCAATGGACCTCGCTGGGCACCAACTATGATCAAGTCGCTAAGATCCTTTGTTCTCCCCATGGTGACACTCAAACCACTTGCAGTTGGCAAGTGTGTTCTCGTTTTACATTGGAACCGAATGTCATGTGACTAACTGATATGTAGTATTTGCTATGCGAACGGATTTGCATAGTCATGAGTGTGTGATGTATTCATAGATAATAAACTAAAATTGTATTTACTATCTTTATTTACGAATTGTACAATTGATGTAATTATTTAAGGCCTTAAAAACTTTCAGAGTTTAAAAAAAACTGTTTAAGAATATTTTAACCTAAATATTTAAAACTGTTTAGCTACCTAATTCTATTTCTAACAATAAGATTTTGTATTTTTTTTACTCCAGCAAATGGAATTTTTGATGCTTGTGTAATATTGTTTGTTGCAAGAATTAAGCTTAATGCAGCATATTTTTATTGTATGGGCATCTGATTCAACACCTCCTAGGGTGCGTTCACTTATTCACTTGGAGTCACTCCCAGCGACTCCCGTGACTCTTAGTCACTCGGATTCCGTTTCTTTATTCACTCTGAGTCATTTGGTCTCCGTTTCTTTATTCCCTCGGAGTTAACTTCCTTGACCTCCAACATCAGGGCACGATCGGAGTCATTCGGAGTTTCTTTCTTTTTTCGTTAGGAGTGCGACTCGGGTTAACTCCCGCTTTCAAGTTGGAGACATGGGAGTCAAAAAATTTAATTAGAAAGACGACGCAACAATGAAGAGTGCCAAGAAAATTGCGACTTCAACGATGATTAATTTTTTTACAAAGAGATAAGGTTTGCGAGCGTACTTGTTAGGAGCCGTGGCAAACGCACAAACATCACGGAGTCATCGGAGTCAAAGCAGGCGTATACGTTGTTTAACCATCAACACGGCCGCCTCTATCTTTCGAATGTGCATGATCATAGCCTACCATAATGGGTTAGCTTTCCATTGTTGTAGGCTTGGCATGATACAAACGAAAATTTAGCTTAAACTGATCGCAAATTTGATTCGAGACAATTTCTTTGGCATAATTATTAATTTTTATATGCTCAACATCAGTTCCATCTTTACGAATGGGCCCAGGGCCCCGTGGTCTAGAGGCCACTCTAGCCTCTGTGATAATAAATTAAAATTACAATTATGACCTAAACTTTGTTTTTATAAAAATAATAAAAAATAAAAAATATGTTTCCACAAATTAATTTATTTCAATCAAATTAATTTTCTTCAATCTTGAGCTTCAATCATGAATATTATCATATGCAAAACGGCACCCCAATGGGTTGCTGCATCAGTCCATTTCTCGCTGATTTGTACGTAAGAAAATTGGAAAACCAAGCCCTCGACTGTTTCAGGTACTTCCCCTCCATTTGGCTTCGGTATGTAGAAGATATACTGACAATGTTTGACACACAAAAATATCATTTGAATAACTTTTTGAAAGAAATTAATACTTTAGACCCCTCTATAAATTTTACTATGGAAGTTGAAAAGAATAGTTCCATATCATTCCTGGTCACTGTATTGTTTAGAGAGGAAGGAAAATTGTGCATGAATGTTTTCCGAAAACATGGATTCACCCCGGTCTACATACATAATGAGTCAAATCATTGCTTTGCCCACAAGCCAGCTGCTTTTCATCACATGCTGTTCAGAGCCCATAAATTACCTCTCAGTGAAGATAGATTACAAACTGCAATTAAAAATATCAAGATGTTTGCCCAATACAATGGCTATTCAGAAGTATTCATCAATAGATTAATTACGAATGTCAAAAAGAAGATCAAAATAGAAAGAGCCACTACGTTAAGCAATAAAAAGACATGAACTACATCATCTTTCCTTATAATAGACAACTTGCAAAAGGATTGGAAAAGATTGCCCGTGGTTTTAACCTGCAGGTCGCCTATAAAAGTAGCCACAACCTCAGAAGATTAATTGGCAGCACCAAAGATAAAATTATTGATAGTGATAAAAGTGGGGTCTATGAAATAACTTGTGGATCATGCAATAAGTGTTACATAGGTCAGACTCGGCGTAAGATAAATACAAGAATTAAAGAACATTACTCCCATGTTAAAAATGGCAATAGCATTAATCCTACCTTTGCAATTCTTATCCTAAAAACAAATCATAAATTTGATAAAAACGCCTTCAAAATTTTACACACTATAAGGCACCCAAAATTACTTAATCTTGCTGAATCCCTGGAAATCATAAATAAGCCTCCCGAAGAACTGCTTAACTTAGACCGTGGTCTTATGGATGTCACTGATTGGTTGTTTTTCTACAGATATCTCAATTAATCACTGTTTTCTTTTGTTTGTTCAATACATATTATTTCCTAAAAATTTTGTATTCATGATCTATTTTGTGAGCTGTCCCCGTGCAGGGGGTGGGGGATGGGGACTGATGTCGCCGCTGGTGTGCTTCTTGGCATTAAGTATTGTTTTGAGGATGTAGGAGGTGTTTTGAAGGAGGAGGTGGTTTACTGCGTGTGCGCATATGGTGACCACGTGAGTTTGTTTTGCCTCTCTTCTTCTCGTTTACAACCCTTCCCCTCTCTCTTTGAACGGCTCCTTTTGTGGACTGGTGACCATACGGCGGCTCTCTGTCTTACTTTCGCTGCGCTCGTTGCGAGGGGTCAGTTTCTGCGTTATCACGCTGACGAAGAGGACGTAGTCCTCGAAATGTTCATACGTGCATTAAAATTAATTTGTGGAAAAGTGTTTTCTTTATTTTTATTGTTTTTACATCCACAGTTTCGTGACCTGATTACTTTATGAAAAAAT
>JAHWFO010072487.1:297027-366992 GCA_023313115.1 Rhysida immarginata
GCCCGTCGTTCGCCAGCTGCATCAGCTCGCCGCGAGGAAGACGACGGTACGGAAGCCGCATTTTCTACAGAACAACGGAGCCACGTATCGCCGCCGTAGCAGTGACTAACGCCCGCAACGAGGGACGGACGGACGAGAGGATATTCACGGAAAGTATAGCAGGTAACGGGGGGCTTACGTTATCACGTGATACGCGGCCGCTTCTTTCCTGGCTACCCAGGAAACCTTTTACCTGTAAGAGGATATTTATCGCTAACGAATCTATTCATAAGTAGACATTAAGTTATTTAAGTATCCTTGTCTTTCGCCCCTCAAAATTTAACGCTGCTTTCTGTTTGTCTTTCTCTACTTACAGTAGCAGCGCCCATTGCTCTCACAACGATACTGCCTTACGATATGAAAGAATACCCCGAGCCCGTCATACAAATTGTACAGCAGGTTACGCAAGGCCGCAATACCGTCGAAGTGGTATAGTTAAGTCCCCGGACTAAAACTTTATGGATTGGCATAAGTTTCTGCCTGTTTTACTTTTATTTGTTTGTCACAAGTATAATTTTAGTCAGCCGAAATTACTTTATTAAAGTTTTGATGACATTTAATTTTGTAGGCTATTTGTTCCCCCTCTCCTCACAAACATAAGCGTGACTAATTTTAGTTATCATAAACTCTCTAAAATCTCCATTCTACGTATTCCACTGCGCACGTGAGACAGGTGTAAAGCGGAGAGCAAAAGAGAAATATTTGAGCGGGAGAGCAATAATGCAATGTCATCAGCATATAATTTCGGTTTGGAAGCCGTAAAGATAAAAGGTCAATCATTTACAAATAAGTTGAATAACGGGGGCAAAAGAATCGATACATGAAGAACCCCTAAATTTCTGGTTAATGTCGAAGAATCTTTCCCGAGGTGAGAAAGAAAATATCTGCGGTCCGACAGTACACTAGTTACCTAAGCGAGATGTAAATCACGAAGAAGAGAGTTTAGAAAGCAGTAAATGAGCTGAAACTGAATCAAACGCTTTAGTGAAATCAATGAAAATGGTTGCTACGTATTTTCTCTGAGCATCTACAAAGAAAAAATTCTAGGAGATCTTGATAGGCGGTTTCCACACTTCGAGAAGGGATAAATCCATGCTGACAGGGATTTTGAAAAATGTGTTCATATATACTGTTTATTGAGAAAACGAGTGAAGAAAAGGTTTTCAAAGATTTTAAAACAAATGGGTAAAGCCGTAATAAAGCGATAGTTTTTAAACTGATAAGAGTCACCCTTCTTAAAGACAGGCACAATCCGGGAGAGCATATGGGTAAAAGCCAGTACTGATAGAATAATTGCCAAGAGAAATGCAATCGGATGTTTCAAGCTTATTATGATGTGTGATCGAAATTCAAGGGAATCCGAGATGGAAGAGGATTTATGCTGGCCGATGATGTCAAAAACCTCTTCTCTTTTTGTTGGAGTTACATAAAAACTGGAGGGGGGAGTTAAAGTATGCTAAGAGTGATTAATAAAAGGTAAAGAGAGGCAGGAGAGCATGAAGGAAATCTGTTGAGGAAGTAGCAGAACCAGAATGTGAAAATAGGGAATTAGCCATTAGGGATCCATGAATTAGATCAGACAGAACACGCCATTTATCTTTACTACGATAAAGATGACAAAATAAAGAGTTAAAATAAACTTGTTTCGAACTATTGATTATCTTGGGAAATCAGTACTAATAGTAAATTTTTGATTTCCCGCATCACTATTCATTCATATCACGAATAGGTTTGACAACACATTCCCACTCAGACTTGTATATATTTATATACATGTCAAAAGTGTTCGCTAATAAACTGGCCACTCAGTGTATATCTGACTAATAAATTATGCAAAAGATATTTTGGCAACGCTTGCACATGCACAGCTAAAAATTATTTATAAAAATGCTCATATCTTCATTAAATATTAAATATATTTTATATTCTGATTCCAAGGTGTTGTCTAAACTGTACTTTGTCAAGTTTCCTGAAAATAGCATTTCATGGAGTTGAAAATCCTGCATATAATAAACAAAAGCTTACGATAAAATTTCCATTTTTTAAAGAAACTTTTATATTTCCATGCATATAAGTTTTATTCTCATAAAAATGAAAAAAGCCTAATAATCATATGGGACATCTACTATGCATTTCAAGGTTTATTTTTATTGGGTGATCCCAAACATTCTTTTTGTGGTTCAATTTGTTGCTGGTCCCCTATTTGCCTTTGGGACAAAACCTTTGGTTAAATATATTAGGTGTAACATGCTCTTTACATGATCTAAAATCGAAAGTGCCCAATTACGCTTTGGTAAATGGTGTAAATGTACTGTAAATCAGTTAATTTCAGATGTTTACGAGGGTGAATCAAAAAGTAAGTTACACTCAGCCAACATCAACTGTGATGGAAGAGCACCGACATCATTCGCTTTTTTCAAGGATGTTGCCTATATATCTACAGGGTGATTCAGAATTCATTGTACAAACTTCTCGGGGTGATAGGATTCCTTATGCCATTTTTGCCATTAAGTTATCCTGTGTGAGATAAATGCCACTAAAAGCCTGCTACTGTCAACACCTCCTAGAAAGAAAGACAAACAACTGAAACTTCATACTTTGTTAC
Organism: Rhysida immarginata; assembly: GCA_023313115.1. Lineage (NCBI taxonomy): Eukaryota > Metazoa > Arthropoda > Chilopoda > Scolopendromorpha > Scolopendridae > Rhysida > Rhysida immarginata. The sequence goes on from JAHWFO010072487.1 coordinate 299,672, forward strand.
ATCATCACAAGTCGACGAAATTTAGGGCATATTATTGATAGAAATACGTTAACAATGGTCGAAATACTATATGATGATGTAACAATGCAAAATCAGTGACTTTGTTGATATAACACTTACTGTTAAAGTTCACACATCATTTCCAAAGAAACACATTATCAATTGTCAGTATTATTGAAACATCTTTTACTGCATGACAGAGCAGGTGGATAAGGTTCACATCTATAAGGTTCACAGCAAGGTGCAGTGGGAGTGCTGCTGTATTGAGAGCGTTTTCCACAGTGACATGTACCACAGCACACCATCTTTGCCTGGATTGTACGTCTTAGGGATACTGGAACCATCAGTGTTCATAGACCAGATGCAGGTCGCCCACGAACTGCACGGACAGACCTACTGGATGACCAGGTGCTTGAAGGGATTGGTGATAACCCATCCACCAGTACACGAGCTGTGGCAGCAGTTACGAACATATTGCAGAGCACTGTCTGGCGAATACTACATGACAATGACATGCATCCGTCTTGTCATCAAAAGGTTCAAGACCGGTTGCCAGATGAACACCCACCACGTGTTGCTTTCTCGCAGTGGTTCATGCAACAGCATGATGCCAATCCTGAGTTCAGCAAGTACATACTCTTCACATATTAAGCTACATTCGCAAGAGACGGTCTCTTCAACATACACAATGCTCATAAGTGGTCCTTAGTAAAACACCAACACCGTTTTGGAGTGAACGTTTGAGCAGGAATTCTAGGAGACTATTTGACTGGGCCAAACATGTACTGACAGGTCAACATTACAGCCAGTTTCTACTCAATACACTTCCAGATCTCCTGGAGGACATTCCTCTTGCTGTCTGCAGAAATATGTGGTACGAGGGGAGATCAAAAAGTAAGTTGCACTAACTTGCTGTAGGAGCTCGCTGTGTGTCGCAATCTTGGGCAAGCGGAGAAAGGGACATTAACTGCGCAGACGTCTGATAGGACGGTTGCTGTGGTTTGCCGTCGTGTTTTGTGTGACTAGCGGACTCAAAGCAATGACGCGTCAACTGGATGTCTACTCCAAACTTGAGGTGCGAGCAGCAATCCGATTTCTATGGGCCAAACGGGTAAATTGCACGGACATTCATCGTGAAATCACTGCTGTATATGGAGAGCGTGCAATTTCCCGGCAAGGAATTGTAAAGTGGTGTCAACAATTTGAAGCAGGACGCACGGATATCACAGACGAAGATTCAAGTGGGAGGTTTGGCAACATCCTCCATACAGTCCCGACTTAGCTTCATGCGACTTTCATCTTTTCAGTAAGCTCAAAATGGAACTCGTTGGACAACGATTTCGAAACGATGACGAGGTGAAAGCGGCTGTCACCGTGTGGTTACAAAACGCTGGAGGAGATTTCTATGCATCCGGAATCGAAAAGTTGGTTGATCGTTCGGATAAATTTTTAGGGTCTCTTGGGGATTATGTGGAAAAGTGAACCTACATTGTATACTGCTATAGCCGTGTTGCTTTTGTATAGGTGGTGTAATAAATGGCCATACCGTGGAAGTGCTACTTTTTGATCTCCCCTCGTACATGCATGATGGTGTCCATGCTCGGTACTGCTGTGCCGCTCATGATATTTAGATGCCCAGTTTCCTAGACGATGGATTGGACGAAATGGACTGGTATTGTGGCCAGCCAGATCGCCTGACCTCATCCCTCTTGATTTCTTTCTGTGGCGCCATATGAAGAGTATGGCCTCTGAAACTCCAGTACAGACAATTGAAGATCTCGTAGCACGGATCACTGTTGCTGCAGGAGCCATAAGCAATGCCCCTAATGTGCTTGCAAATGTTCGGAGATCAATGCTTCTACGCTGTCATATGTGTGTGGCACCACAGGGTCGACACTATGAACACTTGCTGTAAACCCATTTCCGATAAAATGTGCAGCACCATACACTCCATTGTATGGTACAGTATGCACAAGACTGTACTGTAAATGCCTAATGTTGCCATTTCTCAGTAATGACATTTGGGTACAATATAACTGTGAATTTCAAAATATTGGAGACCAAAGTGCTTTTTTTACTAGTATTTTAAACATAATTCTAATGCTGTATTCCCCATTAACTTTTAATGTACAACAAGTAATTATCTTTTATTATATAGAAGCTTGTGATCTTCAGGCAGCCACCCTCCAGGGGCAGCCAACCCAACTTTTAGTGGCGTGTATCTCCCACAGGAGGGCTTAACGGCAAAATTGGCATAGGAAAATACTGTTCCTATTAACACTACCTATCAGCCCTAGGAGTATTTTTTCAGGAGATTTCTTGTACTGTTATGTAATATTTTTAACAAATATTTACAATAATAAATTCGTTAAAAAAATATAAAGAAGCGACAAATGTTTCGATTTTTCATCATTCTTGAAAATTTATACAATGAATTCTAAATCAGCCTGTATAATTGCAACGTAATTATGACCCCACGTTTTCACGCGTTTACTGTGTAAGCAAGAGTATTGTTGCCATGGCGCAGCAACTGCTTGTATACTCCAAGTTGGAGATTCGTGGAACAATCCGTTTTTGTTTACAAATCACTTAAATTGCACTGAAATCCATAAAGAAATTTGCAATGTCTACGGGGATAATGTGATTTCTCGTCCTGCAATTGTGATGCAGTGCTAGCAGCGATGTCAATACTCATGAATTGTTGTCAACGTTTAAGTGGGAGGTGTGGCGACATCCACCATACAGCCCTACTTAGCCCAAGTGACTATCATTGGGTCGGAAAAATAAAATGTGACCTGGAAGGAAAAATATTTGCACTAATGACGTCGTCAAAGACGCAGTGCTGACATGGTTGGGAAACGCTTGAGTGGGGAAAGTGTTTGCAACAGGAAAAGTTAATTTCACGTTCAGAAAATGTTTGCATTTGTTGGACGTTTATGTATAAAAGTGAAATAAATGGTGCATGTTTCCTCAGAATGTGTGTATGGGATCTAAACTTATGTCTGTTTTTACTGTTTCAGAGTGTAACTTAATTTTGATTCACTCTTGTAATTAATTCTAACTTCACAATGCTGTAATATCCACTGAAATTTTTTTAGGAATGCTGACATTCAAAACATGTAAAGTATTAAAAAGATTTTAAAACAAAATCACATTCTTAATAAGAAAACATTTATTTTCTTTGTATACGACAAATAGCAAAACGAGCGTAAAAATATTTTCGCACAAAAAAGTCTTTTCTATATTACTATGTTTGCATTGGTTTTTTGAACATTATATTTGTATAAGTGAATTAAAACTGCACCTTATAAAATTCGCATATTTCGAAGGCTCATTGTCACGTATAAAAAAGTGCAAGTGCGCGGTAGAATAAAGACAAATCCTATAATCAAAGAATTATCAGATGGGTTTGTAATTTAGCATTAGTTTGCTCATGCACTCGTTAGTGTTGGAATATAAGTAGTTTTTTTCTCCAAATAAAAATAGCAAAGTGTTATATCTAAGTATTCTAACACTTAATCTTGTTTACTTCCCATAACTGCCTAAGAGATACTTCAAGTTGAAGAAGGAAATCTACCAGTCTGACGATGACGTTATATCAAAATACGTAGGGCAAATACATAACACTGTTTCCGTATCACTTGGGTTTATCCTTTTATTTTCAGTTATACCAGTCTATTTGTGGATATACAGGGTGAATACAAAAGTCTGAACCCCCTTTTATTTTTTGAACCGAAGCAGATATGTCAATTTTGATGAATCCAATGAATAGGAAGTTGTTGCTGGCCTTTCCCATGGTGCACTTTTCATCATCCCAAATATGCAAATTACGACACAGTCAAAATTTATCTCAAAAACCGTAAGGGATAGAGAAAAAAACCCAATTGCAAACTTCTTCAGCATAAAAAAACAAACAAAACAAAAAGGAAATCATCCAAATCGGACCAACCAATCACCCACATTCAGAAGATCATGTTGACCATTTCCCGAACAGTGTAGCTTGCCATTCTGGAATTGTTCTGTCTTCTGTGTGCTGAAACATGCCTTTTATTTGCTTTTCCGCATGAAAGTGAATGTGAGTATGGTAATTTATGTTAATATTTTGATTTGCATGCTTTACATGGTGGAAATATCAACATTCAGTTTTCCTTGTGCAGTGTGACTGTTTGTAAGCTACAAACAGTTCACCACGTGATTGTGGGTGATTGGTTGGTCCGATTGGATGATTTGTTTTGTTTGTTTTTTTATGCTGAACAAGTTTGCAATTGGGTTTTCTCTATTCCTTACGGATTTTGAGATAAATTTTGAATGTGTCCTAATTTGCATATTTGGGATAATGAAAAGTGCACCATGGGATAGACCACCCACAACTTCCTATTCATTGGATTCATCAAAATTGACATATCTGCTTCGATTCAAAAAAACAAAAGGGGGGTTCAGACTTTTGTATTCACCCTGTATAAAGAAACGTCTCCATTTGATATATCCATAAGATACATAATATAACAATAAACCCTTAAGGAATGACATAACCAAATGCAGAAAGGTTAAATTAAACCATTCGCGGAACCATATTTTAAAACGCCATATGTTAATATTGTAATTTTCTAATGAACCATAATCATCCGTTAACCACCTACCTTTGAACCAATTTCGACTATCAATAATTTTACGTTATATTCATTCATGATACATCATCCCAATTTGTTTGATATACACTGAGTTAGCAAAACTCATGGGATAGTTACTTAATATCTGGTCGGGCCACCTCTGGCCCTATGGAGTGCAGCAATACGGCGTGGTAGTGAGTCTGCAAGTCCCTGGTACACTTCTGGAGGCAGTTGACACCAGATAGTCTGCAGAGCCGAAGATAGTTGCTGCCCGTTCGTGGGCGGATGATCCAGTGCCCGGAGCCTGACTTCAACAGCATCACAGATAATGCTCGATGGGATTCATGTGAGGGCTCCGGGCTGGCCAGCTCAGTCGTTGGACCTCTCCTGCATGCTCCTCGAACCATTCGCGGATGACATTGGAGCGATGTGGTAAAGCATTGTCATCTTGAAAGACTGCTACGTCGTCAGGGTGTTGAAATGTCAAAAACGGGTGCAGATGGTCTCCGATGAGTTGACGATACCGTGGACCATTCAACGTTTGGTCCAGGATAACCAGAGGGCCCATTCCAAACCAGGAAAGTGCACCCCAGACCATCACTGACGCCCCACCATCCTGCACCACCACCTGTTGGCATGCGGGATCCATCGTTTCGTGAGGTCTGCGTCACACACGGTGCCTCCCATCAGAGTGGTACAGTTGATATCGTGACTCATCTGACCATATGATGTTACGCCACTGTTGCAGAGTCCAGCCAAGATGGTTGGTGGCAAATGCACGCCGGAGTGTCCGATGACGCTGGGTAAGCATTGGCACCCGTGTAGCGCGACGGCTGCCAAACCCGAGGGCATGCAGATTCCGACGGATTGTCCACCGAGAGACGTTTCTAGTGCGGCCAGTATTGAACTGGTCTGTGATTTGCTGCACTGTTGCGCTCTTGTCTCTCTGAATCATTCGTCCCAGGTGTCGCCGGTCACGATCATTCAGGGCAGCTGGACGCCCGGTATGGTGCCTGTTGTGGACTGTGATGCCTTCATCCAGCCATTCCCGATACACCCTGGAGACAGTTAAGCGGAGAAAGCCAAATTCCTGTACCACTGCCGAAATGGAACATCCCATGCGTCGGGCACCTACTATCATGCCCCGTTGAAAAGACGTCAACTCGCGACGACGTGCCATTTCTGATTAATCATTTATCCAAGCTCTTCCCACAACGTCTAATGGTCCATTCCCAGAATCCGTTACCCCTGTGAATTCGTGAGCCATGCCCATCAATCAATGTGCTTGCTATCCCATGAGTTTTGCTAACTCAGTGTATTACATGCCTTATCTTATCATTGAACATTTTTGAGGGTGTTATATGGGTACCATTAGAGCACGTGCCATTGTTTCGATTACAACCATTTTCAAAACGGTTCATCTCTTGAACCAAATTTATCAACTGGCAAAAATAGTAATTTATATCCGCTTCTATCTCATCATTACGATTTGTTTAATACATTACTTTTTATATCTCACCATTGAAAATTGCTAGGTGGGGTCGTGAAGGTACCGTTTGTGCACGTGCTATTGATCCGATTTAGATAATATTTGTGATTGTTTCGTGCCATGTATCATGTTCATCGACTGACGAAAATAATAATGAATAACCGCTTCTATCTCGACATTACGATTTGTTTGATATATTACTTAATATATCTTCCAATTGAAAATTGCTTGGCAGGAAAATAGAGGTACCATTTGTGCACGTCCCAATGAACCGATTTAGATAGTATTCGTGATTGGTTCGTGCCATGAGCCATATTCATCGACTGACGTAAACAGTTTTTGAAAATATTTTATAGCCTCAGAGGAGTTAGAGTTACAGACAGACAGACAGACAGACAGACAGACAGACAGACAGACAGACAGACACGTTTCCCATCATTGATAGCATAAAGCACCTTTCGGTACTTAATTATTGCTTTCTAATTAAGCAACACATGTGTAAGCTTCACATCACGGAATAAGAACTATAATCACGTATACATGCTTTATCATGTCTCAAGCTCATGAGACTCTATTGTTACTCATTCCAAAACATCTATTGATGATGACCTTATTTTAACTTTGATATACAAATCATATAATTTTCCTTATATTAAGAATAACATAAATTTTGTACGAAACTGTATTATAAAAAATAATTAAACTAAATAAAAAACATTTTCTATTATAAATCAGCCAACAGTCGGCCCCATCGTACAAAATATATATAGTTAAAATAAAATTCATACAAATAACTTACAGCACATACTATTTAATTTTTCTTTGTTTATGGGCTTAGTCTAAAAATCTGCTAGATTATCTAACATATTCCAATTTAAATTCCTCTTTCTTTACAAATATTGTCTTATATATTTGTACCTAACGTCAAAATGTTTAGTTTTCCGATTTTCTTGGCTTTTTTAAACAAAATAAATCGCAGCTTGGTTATCACAAAACAATATTGGGATATTTGAGTCGTAGATATTAATTTCATCCTTTTTATGATTATACCATGTTAATTCTTTTACACAGTCGGTTAATGAGATAAACTCTGACTCCATAGTACACAATGCAATACACTTCTGCTTAGTGGTTTTCCATAATCGGTATATTACCTAATAACATAAGTTAACCACTACTCGAATGTCGGTTATTCATAGCAGATCCCCAATTTGCATCAGTGAAACCAATCAAATCATCTTTATTTACCTTTGATAGAATTATTTTATAATGTCTTGTGTTAAACACTTAATTAATAAGATCAACCGCTAAGCACCAGTGTTTATTTGTATATCCGTTTTGAAATTGTGAGAGAACATTAACTGCAAAGGAAATGTCTGGCCTATGCGGTCTGACAGAAATGATAGACATCCTATCAATGATCTATACGGATATATCTTCATTAAACTTGTCTCAGTAATATCGGCCTCTTTTATCTTTTGTGGTATTTTCTCTTCCCACTTTTAAAGGTAAACTCACATTATTTCTGGGTAAATTTTTTTTGGTAATCATAGATTATATATGTGTTGATGAAGATATAGCTCATCATTAATTTTCTCAAAATTTACACCAAGCAAATACCTGGTTTCACCCAGTTTTTTAATATCTATTTTCTGCTTGATATCAGAGATTATCTTGGTAACAATAGCTTAATTTTTCCCAAATATAACTGTCATCTACATAAACAATTAACATTGCCTGTGTGTTCCATGAATACACATATTTACACCACTGTAAGCTTTTAAATTCTAATTTAATCAACATATTATGTTACATGTTATTCCAGTTACACCCACTTTGGCGTAAATCGTATATCGATTTATGTAGCAGGTAAACTTTATGCTCCTGGCGTTTTACTTCAAACCCAGTCGGCTGCTTCATATATATAGTTTCATTCAATTTCCCATACAAATATGCTGACTGTCCATACAATTTCCCATATCATGTTCCCGTGATAATATTACCATCAAAAAACAAACAGAAATCTCATTGATGAGAAATTCACCACTGGGGAAAAGTTTTGCTATAGTCAATTGCAGGTTTTGTGTATGTCCTTGAGCAACCAATCTTGCCTTATACCGTTTAATTTTTCCTTGATCATCCTTTTTTAAGGAATACACCCACTTATTGCCTATAACATTCCCTTTTACAGGAGTTTCCACCAGATCCCATACATGACATTTATACATCATGTCCAATTCCTTCTTCATAGCTCCACTCCATTTATCTTTGTCTTTTGTCCACATACAGTCATGGTAGTTATTAGGCATTTCGACATGATAGCTCTATTCTGTATACAAGGAACTATCAGTAAAATCCAATTTTTGTTTAACAACAGTAGCATTATTAACGTTTTTATTCCTAACTACTTGAGTGATTGGCTTAAAATTAAATAAGTTCTCCTTAAAATTAATGTTTTGTTTCTCATAGTAATTCCTTACATCCGTGTGTGATCTTAGCCTCTCTCCAGTTGGAGGATAATAATATACATCTGTTTGGGATTTATCTTTCCTTGTTACATCCTCTCTATTCCGTTTATCCTTATCCAACTCTATTGGTTTCTGCAATGGAACGGGGTCATCGGAATCTCCAGTTAAATCATCTACACCAACTTCTTTAGGTTCAAGACCCTGACTACTCGTTTCAGTATCATCACTGTCAGGTTCAGAATCGTAATTTCTAAAATTTGTGTAGTTATATTTTTTAGTGATTGAAAATAGACAGTTTACCCCTCTCTGTTTTTCATCAATCTTAAGATGAACACATTCTATAACCTTATTTTGTCTTTGGAGCCAGATATGATAACCTTAAGTTTTTGTTGTGTACTCCACTACAACTCCCTCTGATGCTCGGGAGCTTAGTTTATTTCTGTTTCTCTTTGATATATGAGTCATTCTCACGTAAATGGTACAAATCATGTCCGCTACTTTTGAATTTTTTTCTGCAAATTTCAGAAATGCTACCAATTAAACATATTTTTTTATTTATTCTTCATTTAATTCTGTATAATCAAGTATTTATTGTTTTGACTTAAGTGATTTATAAAACTCAAGTAGGACAAATCTTAATGTCCCAACTTCAAATCAATAAGAGTTAAAACAATATTTAAGAAATTGCTTAAATACCACAAGTATGTAAATTATCAATAACATTGCATCTCTTACAAAATAGTTTTAACAATAAATTTCATTTAAAATTTTTTTTAGTAATGTCCCAACATTTTATGTATATTAGCTGTCCACTATGTTACAGCCATTTCAAAAATAAAATAATTTAAATTGAACCTGGCAACAATTTTGAGCCACATGGTTAGGCAGCCATTTTGGATTCCACAGTCAACAAGAAAGATAAGATTCATTCTTTATTTCTAATACTTAATTTGAGGTTTATGTTAGTTAATGGGTCAATGTCCACTATGTTACATTTAAATTAATGATTAAAAAAAGTTTTTTTTCTGAAATTGAATATAAACTAGTAAATTTAATATTATTTTTTCATTTAAAATTAATTTCCTTATTGTTACATTTTTATTTTTATTAGAAAAAAAAATTTTAGACTTATTTGTCCACTCATTTATTAGTCCACTCTGGGACATATCATGTTTTTGCATGAAAAATGAGAATTTTTGTTTGTGTTTTGAGATGAAAGTTTATGCTTTCCTAATGAAATAAAATCTTAATAACTTAAAAACTTAAAGTTTCAGATATTTATTCCTCTACTTCGTCAGATGAGTCCAGTGGTATATCTGATGATTGCCTATTAAATAAGTGGGTGCTAAAAGCGTGGAAGCCTGCATATACACGATTCTTGAATTTAAAGCTGGTGGTGCTACACTCAGTGGCCAATGAATTAGAAAGCCGTGATGAATTACTGTACTGATATGTAGAGCGGAGTCACAAGTCAGAAACGATTGTGATATGCAAAGAAATGCAATCATGTGAGGTACATGCTCATTCCAAGCTGCAGGTTTGGGGTAGGAACAAGCTGCAGCTGCTCAAGTTGAGCAAAATGGGGAAAAAAGCAGACCTATCTGAGTTCCAAAAAGGAGTTATTGTCAGAGCCCGTCTGGCTGGAGCTACGATTTCCAGGACAGTACAACTGACCGGTATCTCAAGGTCAGGTCTCCAAGGTGTTTAATGCGTGGAAACGGGATCCACAAGAGTTTCGAAATGGCAGAATTGTGGATCAAAAACAATCAACACAGACAGGGACTGACATCGTCTGAGACGGATTGTGTGGCAAAACCAAAGATCTACTGTGGAGCAACTGACAGCAGACTTCAATGAAGGATCATCGCAACCCATCTCCAGAACAATGCGCCAAGAGTTGAAGCAATTAGGGATGGGAAGTCGCATGCCAGTGATGAAGCCTCTGGTGTCAGCAACAAACCGGAAAGTTCGCCTGCAGTGGTGTAAAGAACGGTGTGACTGAACAGTAGACGACTGGAGAAAGGTGATGTGGTCGTACAAGTCACGTTATACATTGTTTTCAACCGGTGGCCAGCAGAGAATTTGATGGCAGCCCCATGAAGCGATGGACTCCTCATGTGTTGTGAACACAGTTCAAGCTGCAAGAGGAAGTGTCATGGTTTGGGCCATGTTTTGTTGGTATGGCAGGGGTCCCCTGATATACCTTGACAGTGAGATAAAGACCACCTGAACATTATCGCAGATCAAGTCCGTCTTGCGATGGTGCATTTGTACCCAAATGGTGACGGGTTCTTCATTGACGACAATGTTACTGTCCATCGAGCCAGAATTGTTCAGGAATGGTTTTCTGAAATGACACCGAGTTGCAACATCTGCTGTGGCCAGCGCAAAGTCCGGATTTAAATCCGAGCGAGAATGTTTGAGGCATTTTGGAAAGAGGCATCCGTTTAAGGCATCCGCTTCCGTCTACTCTGCAGGACCTGAAGGTCTCTCTGACGAATGCAAGGTCTGTGATTACCTTACCTGCATTGCAACACCTTGTAGAGTCCATGCCAAACCGCGTATGTTCTGTAATTACAGCCAAACGAGGGTCAACACCACATTGAACGAAGGTTTCTAATTCATTGGCCTGTGTGTGTAGAAAGTTCCCATACCGTGTGTCTCAAAAGTCGCATGCCATATGAAAAGTTTATGAATGTTGGCTTTAGGTTCACACGGATTTGCAAGCTTATCATTCATGTTCAAAATGTGCACCATGAACTCGAAGACAATATCTCATATGATCCAAATTTTCTTCTGTCATGCGTAAAAGTGTAGTTGGTGGGCTTGGGAATATCAGGGTGCCAGTGATGAAATTCGTCTGCAGCTTTTCGAGTTGTTCTCTGGTGATCTCCAAAAAGAAATATCAGCTCTACACGTTGTTCTGATGTCAGCATTATTACTCTTCACTATTTCACCTACAAATCAAAGCAACCAATTAATCCATTTGGCACGCGACTTTTCAGCCACAAGGTCTAAATATGTTGTGATGGCTCAAAGTGACATTGAAGATGACGAAGTTAAAGTGATGAGCTTAAGGACAACAAATAACGAGCAAAAATTGTTTAAAACGACTGACACAGATATCTCCTATGTTCACTTAATCAAATTAAAAAAATCCTAGCAGAGCCAAAGTTAAAACTATTAGGTGGACGTTTATGATATGAATTTCCATATGCTGTTGATGTTTTGCAAAAAGCTTGATATATATAAAAAGTAAATTTAATACAAAATTTATGATGTAGAATGTTGTTTGTCTGTTATTCTTTCATAAATTTACAGATTAATCCTATCTACAGCAGTTGTGTCTACTTTGTTACAATTATGCCCACTTTGTTACAGAAGTGTTTTTATTGTAATTTGAAATTAAAAAATAAAAAAAAATTGGAATTGAAGGTTAAGTGACACGGAATTTTCACTTGTTGATTTTATCGTGTCATTAGATGCAGTTTGTCTTAATATATTTTATGCAATAATTCGTTTCCCTAAAATTAACGGTTAAATATATGAAAATTGGATTTTTAATGTAAATTTCCGAAGATTGCTGAATATCAGCTACGGCGGCCGATAGTTGGCGCTGCATGTAGCCTCAACGTCATGAATACTTAGCACGATGCCTACCATGCATAATATAAGCAGGAATGATGAGGATATAAGTGTGTAATCTGATAAAAATAACATTTAAAATTACAACTTTTAGAGTATTAATTTTTATTATTTCATCAAAAACAGCATACAAAAGAATTTTTTTTGGTCGTCTTTTCAAAAGTCTGCTTAATGAGAGCGAAATAGATGAAGGATAATCTAGATAGAGAAGTCTGCTGAGCCAGGGGTTTATGAAGAGCAGAGCTGAATAATATATGTATCATTTTTTTCATTCTATTTAAATTGATTGTAACAATATCGGGTATGAGCGTTTCTTTTAAAAAATAATTCCAAACAGATAAAACTATACCATTTGACAAGGGATGAACGGTTTTTATGTACTGCAATTAGAAAATTCAGTATATCTAAGGACAGCTTCAAAGTCAAAGGAATAGAATTTTTTCAAACTTTTTCATAAATTGGAAAATACTAATCACAATGTTTGCAGAAGTTAGCATAAAAATGGAATTTGCAGTCAATAAAATCTATATTTTTAATTATGATATTCAGTCGATTAAATGAAGCGCACTTAAAAAGGCCTTCACTTAGGTTGATTGTACACCGCTAAAACACTCTTACCCAAACTAATTTCAAGTAAAGAAAAATAAAGTATATACAAATTCTTATCACTTATCATAGAGAATTTAGATGTATGTGAATAAAACAAAATACACTGTAAACATGGGCTTCATGTGGCGTAAGAGTTGATGATCGCTACAAGAAATCCGCCGATCGCAGAAATGGGCTCCGACGAAGCTCTGATAAAACCTTTACAGTTTTGATATTAATTTTTGTCAATTCTATACCTCCTTTTTCTTTCTTGTGGATTAGAGGTTTTCTTTTTTACAAGAAAAATTTTAGAGATTTTATGTAAAGATATTAGACGTCAAACGATTTCACGTGCCTCCTCCAGCCCCCCACCCGATAATTATTCTTCAACTTCTATTATGTGTGGGGCCTATTAGATTTATTATTATTTTCAATAAATGGTTTATTATTCTGTTCATACATTATGAAGTTAAAACTGTGCATTTCAATTATTAACCCTAGATAACTAAACCTTGTAAAAATTTTGATGCAAGTTTGAATATTTGATATCATTTCATAAAGTCAAACTTTCCCCTCATGGGTTTGTGCCATCTCCACACTTGACGGTTTGAATTCATGTGTGGCATTTGGTGCATTCTTTCCTTTTAGGTTTTGCAGTATAACATTGAGGCTCTAAAATTTACGAAGTTAAGTGGTAATGTAAGTTTTTTTTATTTTTTTTCTTCTTCTTAATTATATTTTTTTTCGGTTTTTTTGTGTGATATAATGGAATAATTCGCTATGGTTTAGATGGAGAATGGGGAACCAAGGCTTCTAAGGTGGTTTTGGATTTTGGCTCAGAAAGTGACTCTGAAAATTTTAATTATAATGATAATGTAAAGATCAAACACAATGATGATGATGCACTGATAATGATAATGATGATTATGATGTTGATGAGCAAACAGAAGCAAATTACGATACTGATTTGGAGTCAGATGTCATTACAATTCCTAATGATGTATGTTCACCTACTGAAGATAATGACAACTAGTTTAGCTCAGCCGGCAGAAAATAATGTTTCGAACTCATTCATTATAACACCATGTTTAAGCCCACGTATAAGCAGTACTAAAAATAACTTTATTTATACGATAGCTCACAGCATCCAAAGACCTTATAGGTTACCTGCTTGGGATATCATCCATGCAATACCAGGACCTGGGTCTGAAGGAAGAAGGCTGATGAAACCCTTAGAATGTTTTAAAAATTTTTCAATGATACAATGTTGGAGGAAAAATTTACATAAACGAACCGTACCATATTTAAAAATGTACTAAATATAAATTCCAATCATTCACAGTCTGCATAAAATGCAAAAATTCATATGGCAAGGAGCATAGATATAAAAGATGTTTTTACTGCAACGAGTAAAATTTCAGTGCAATTCTAAATCATTCTGTGTATTTATAAATATTGTTTCTTAGTTAATTTTTTGTTTGTTTAAGATTTTTGTTCCAAAAAGTAAAGTTTTGTAACTATGAAAAACATTTTTATTACATACTATGTCCAATTTTGATAAATGATAAAAAGTGTTTTTTATTAAAACTCCTGCAAGAAGAAAATTTATTTCACTTGTTTTTGTTATAGTAAAAAGATGTATTTTTGTTAATATTACTTAATTTTTTAAAATTATACTTAAATAAACACATTATTTGTGTTCATATAGAAGTCGTATTTTTTAAGAGGTTTAGTAACTAGGAAACTTTATCAACCTTTAGTTATCCAGGGTTAAGTAGAATTTGGAGATAGTTTGAACACCGTATTTTTGTCTTTTTGCTTGCTGCATCTTAGGCAATTTTAAGATTGGGAAAGATTCGGATTTATAAGATTTGCCGCTTTCGCAAATTCAATTTAAATGAGGTACTTCTGCCTTTTTTAATGCGTTAATTCCGACAAATTAATTTTAAGAAATAAACCGATGCACTTTGCTGCTGTTGCATTATAAATATATGATAGATTATTTTTGTTTCAGTATTTAAAATTTCAAATTATCATAAAATTTTCCAGCATTTATATAAAATAAATGTTCCTTTGTCTGTGTTGCACAACATATTTTGAAAAAAAAGCGAATTTACAAAATTTAATACAATAAATAGATGTGTAACAGAGTGGACAAAATCTCCCATTACCAATCAAAAAACTATGAAAATCACACAATAGTACTAAGTTGATCTAATTAATTTTTACAAAACAGATAAATTCAATCTATAAGCTATTATTTAACATTAATTTAAGTTAGATTAGATAATTTTGAAAAAAAATTTTTTGTAACATCAAATGTACCATTTTTGTGAGAATGACCCATATGCAAATATGCTATAGAGCCAAATATTTTTAGATGTTCTAAAATTTGTATAGAACTGTTTGTCATTAAAAAAATGTGCCATAGCCGTGCTATCGACCAACCACTTAGTATGCAGGGGTCTTATGTTATCTTCAGTAACACGTCACCTCATTTTCTAATTCCATCTAAATCGCTCCCTCGTGGACTTTGTTACCTTGCAGCTCATCTCGGTGTAGTCTACGGCAGCTTTTCTTCTTTTTGCAATAATCACACTTGGTTGACCCTGATTTCATCCTAGATAATCTTGGTTTGCTATCCATTCTCTCAGCTGACGCACTCTTCATGGAATAGGGTATGGTTTGGCTGCTTCTTCCCATACCATCGGATCTCGTTGTACTATGTAGACTGAAAGCACTTGCAGATGGTCGTGTCTCGATGTCCCTCTTACGTTACTCATTTCTCCCTAACTCAGCAATTTGTTAATTCTCCAAGGCGGACAATCTAAATTCTTTGTCTGGCAAATGATACATTATTTGCACAAGATTGTCATACTCTTCTGGAAGCTGTTGTATTAATTGAAAGCATATAAGGGTTTCAGGAATTTCGAATCCTGTGTCCTTTATTTGACTATTCCTACTTCTTAATCTTTGACAATACATGCTGATGATGTCTTGTTCCGGAATGTATCGGATATCAAGAAATTTATCAACGACAGATGCCAGTCTTGCCCTGGACTTTGGATCAAATTTCTTTCATAATTTTCCATGCTTTTTGTCCATCATTTGTATCTCCTATTAATGCTGCTACTAACGGTTCTAGCCTCAGGTAGATCGTTGTGTAAGCCCGATCCTTCCGAAGATTATACTTCTGTTTTTCTTTCGGTGTAGCAGTTGCCCTTTTTCCATGACATAACTCCAACACCCTTTATCCATGAGTAGAACTCTCATGTCCCTCTTCCAGATCTCATAATTATGCTGGGTTAATTTTGGAAACATCACAGAGCTTCCGGGTACTGTCTCTTCAGGCATTTTCATTTTTCTCACTTTCTGGCCCCAGTCTTCTCACTTCTACTAATATTACAACATACAGTCCAAACTCAATGCCCAGCAAGCATGTGTAAATTTAATTAATTTTTTCTAAATATCCAGAACTAAAAGTTTCCTTTCTTGAAATCTCTCAGGCTTAGTTTCATTCTACTCATCAACTTAGTGGAGCTGAAATGACTTGGCCCTTAACGTGTTGGAGTTTGAGTAGTTTTTCTCCAAATAGAATTAGCAGAGTGTTATATAAAAGAATTTTACCACTTAATCTTGTGTAGTGCCAATAACTGCCTAAGAGATGATTCAAGGAAATACACCAGTCTATTTGTGAATATATAAAGAAATGACTCCATTTAATTTATCTAAAAGATACATGATTTTACAATAATTGCTTTCTAATAAAGCAGCACATTATAAACTTCACAACATGGAATAAGAAATACAATCATGTGTACATGCTTATCAAGTGAGAGGAAGAGCAAAATAAAAAAACAACAATAACACTTACAACCTTATGATGTCTCAAGCTCATCAGACTCTATTGATACTCATTCCAAAACATCTCCTATTGTTGATGTCCTTATTTTTACTTTGATATACAAATCATATAATTCTCTTTTTATTTACAATAACATAAATTTTGTACGAAACTGTATTATAAAAAGTAATTAAACTAAAAAACACATATTTTTTCTATTACAAATCAACCAACAGTTATCTCAGCCCTACTAGTTTTGGTCTTTAGCCTGACTAACCGGTATTCATCATTTTCAAGCACTGCGATATGTGTTTGCATGGTTGTGGAGTTCTGTGCTCATAGTTTGCTGCGTATTTTGTGAATGTTTTCAGCTTTTTCCACTAGAGGGCGTCTGTGAGCTCGGACTGATTTGAGAGCGAATGTTTGGAACAATCGGGAGTGAACTTGGCGATGTGCACATGGTTCAAACGGTGCCAGAATCCTCCTAGGATGCATGCGGACAAGCCAAAATTTTAATAAATATTCTGAAATTTCCATTTCTGGTTACGGGATAATTCAGCAACAACATCATGCTGCAAGAGAGACCGACAACTTGCCATGGAAACACTTGACAACCAGCCCCTCTGAAGGAATGCCATCCTGGAGGTAGCAGAGACCAATGTCGTCTAGGTATTTGGAACACCAGTACCAGCTTGACGCTTAGTGATGGTCGACATTAGCCTACGGAGCCCTTCTGCCAAAGCCGACATTATTGGATCGTCTGCGACGATCTTCTTCGACCCTTTCTTGATTGCCGTTTGTCGTGTTTTTCTCCTTGTAGATGGACACTACAATCGAGACATCGGCAGCTCTGTCTGGTGAGTGTAGGCACTAGCCTCCTTTACATGGACTTGAGTGCAGTATTGATTCTGTTTCAGCAGTGGCCCCTTCGATCGTTATTCATCGTTCCTCAGTCAGATGATGCGTAACTCTCTTTGTAAATAGATCTTTTGTTTCTTATTTTGGCTAGGGTTTTAGTTTTATGAATCATATTTATTTATCGAGAGTTTGTTAATATTTTGCTATTCTTTTTTTGTAGTTTTGCACATCATGGTAACTATGGTGGGAGGCTTTACGTTTTATTATAATGCTTGTGGAGGGTGGCTGCCTTTTATTGTTTAGTTCAGTTTTTAGCCTCAATTGTTTGATTATTGCATTTGTAGTTGTAATATCCTTAGTTTTTAAGTGTTTTTATTTATTTTGTTTTAGGCACGCTTGAACATTTTGTGGTGGGAGGCTAACGTTTGTGTTATTTGGGTAGGCTTATTGGATACTTTGTGAAGATACTCATTTGGGAAGGCTTGTTGTTTTCTGGCACTTTGAGTGAAGCATGTTTTTGGTGTAAGGGTATATTAGAAAAAACTGCGCCAGTGAATTTAATATTCACAGATTTATTTTATGATAACATCTATTAGTTATCCCACTTACATACTTAATACCTCCACTTACAGGTCCGGCCAAAGAGGAAGGAATAGGCACGAAATTTGGGTTAATAATAACATGTAAATTTATGCAACAATTAACAAAGAACATATAAAAAATAATGATGAATGGTAATGTAAATTGGTAAAGACATATCAATAATGAATTTCAATAAAGAAATCCCATTAATGCAAGTTTCAGTTCAGTAATGGATAATTCGATTTGAAATAAAGACTAAACTGTATCAATCTTGTTCAATGTAAAGCATCAACTAGTAAACATGATTGCTTATAGAACTTGATAATCAACTAATACGATAAACAATAAAAAATATGTCAATTGTGAATTCAGTTAATTAAGATTTACGAAACGATAATTATTAATGAGTTGTCCAAATTAGTAATACGTTTTGTGACAATAACTGAACAGTTTTTTACATAGTCACGAACCACGGAATCAATAATAAAGATACCAATACAACTGAGAATTATGTATTTCTTCATATTTCTTATGTATTTCTTCGTAATAATAACACTTTAACTATAATAATCTGTGTTCTATGATTTCAGGTGAACATGGGTAACATTAAACTAATAATTATAAGAGAATAATAACTTTCATATTTTGACTCAGAATTCTGTATACTCTAACTTCTGTAAAATGTGAGGCCGGTAGTGACAAAAATGAATCAATAAGGACCTTGAAGGAATTAAGCAATTAATAAGTTGAACCTGAAACTGAAATCTACTCTTTGTTTAAGTGTATCGGTCTTTCCCATAATATAATCATATTAAATGTTATGTTCCCAAATTTGTGTAATCAGAAATTGTGATAAAGAATAGAATTGTTAAGGAATGGCCACTAAGACATTAATTGGAAATAGTCTACCGTGTCTTCTCGAAACTGTCCCCTCCACGGGGGTCATCTCTCTCTCAGGCGACATTGTAACTTCAAGGGGGTAGGACTCGTCTCTGAAGTGGCTAGTAGAGAAGTCGTCTCGGGGTCGTCTCAGGATCTGCCTCTAACACTGGAACATGGTACCTTTTGGGGCTTAGTTCGTATTCTTGAAATATCACTTGTAATCCAGGGACTCTTTAAATTTATGGAGCTGAATTTCAGCTTAACGGGAACTCCTTAAAATACCTCGGTAAATCGAGCTACCGTAACTGACATAAAAACTCATAATTAAACTAAACTGAAACTGATGTTAAAATACAATTTAGAATTTCCCATCTAAAACAATTGTTTGAACAGATGGGGGCCGAAACTGTACTAAAACTAGGAGTAATTTCGCCGCACACCCATCTCTGGAATCGCTACATTTCAAGTGACTATTTTTCGCACTTAGAATTACTGACAAAACACTTTCGACTTCGATAGCCAATCAAAACCCTTGTCAACCATCACAAAAAATGTGAATCCTCCTGTCAATCAAAGTTTGTAGACACCTCTCCTAATTGTTTCTGTACTAGCAAAACTTTGGCATTCACGTGATCATTTCTTGTCTCTTTACTCCCTTAGATTCTAAAGTTCAATTGTTACATTCGTCTTTCTTGCTTTCTCTCTGACCATCCGGTTCTTATATTTACTTACCCAACTCTAGCAATACTCTTTCGGTCCTTGAATACGATTCTAACAAGCAAAACAACGATGTGTATCATGATTCTTACTTTCTCCCTCTGTCAAACATTAAAATTTGGTTCTCTTTAGCGACTCTAAAACGCACGCAGAAAAATGTTTAAGAAAATTAATAAACTTTATTTAATTTCTCGGTATGTTAAATTCTTCTAAAACGTTATATAAATCTTAAATTCTGAAACTAATGAAACAATTATGAACGGAATATAAACTAGCTCATTTACATAATTACTCTAAATATGCTAATTCTGGCTAATTAATCTTCAAAACCTTACATTGGATACTCATTACGTTTTATTAACAGTAAGTTGTTTTTGTGCTTGCTGGGAATCTTTATGACATTGCAAGTGGATAAAGGTAGATAACCTTAATTCGCAACGTTTTTGTACACATTACTATAAATGCGTTGTTGGGTGATTTTATTCACCAGAATCGGCCTCGGTGGCCCAGTGGTTGCGTGATCACCTCTGATGTCCGAGGTCGCTAGTTTGACCCCGGCCGAGGATGATTAAGATTTTTTCAGTGGGGAAATCCTGAGATCACGCACTTCCTCCAGAAATGCCTGCTGCACGTTAAAA
This sequence comes from Rhysida immarginata, assembly GCA_023313115.1. Lineage (NCBI taxonomy): Eukaryota > Metazoa > Arthropoda > Chilopoda > Scolopendromorpha > Scolopendridae > Rhysida > Rhysida immarginata. The sequence goes on from JAHWFO010072487.1 coordinate 319,993, forward strand.
AACCCTTGTGAGGCAAAATTTGCAGCCCGTATGATGCCATCTGGAAATCAAACTAAACCAACTTATTCACCAGAATGCTTCAGTGCCTATGTTATATTTTATTAAGCCTTGTATTCTTTGAGTCATATTGGGTTTAAGCCTCAGTTGTTTGATTGTGTTATATTTAGAAGTCCAGTGTGTTACACCGGTTTATTCTTGGGAAATTTTATCTGTATTTTACTTGCTTGTATTTATTTTAGGATATTGAGATCCATTGCTCACGTTGATATTTATGGATATTGTAGTGGACTGGAGCAGAACACCCAACAGCCCCTACACCAACCAAAATATAACTCTCTAACTTCGTGTCAGTGCTCTTCAGAGCTCAGTGACGGATTGAAAAATAAATCGTATACCCACACAAGGGATTGAGTTCGTAGGGGTTGGTTTATTAATGTTTTTAGGATCGATTCTATGGGGCAAAAACAAAGAAAAAAAATTAAAGTTAATAAGTTAAATTGTAAGAAGTTCTATTCATTTTTTTCAATAAGTCTCTCTAATAGGAAAATTCACTGTTAAACGAGAAATTCTGTTTGGCAGCATCACAACAAAATGGTTCAGTTCATTAAAAATGGGAAGTCACAAGTCGGGGGTGAACATACGAATCGTGTTTATAAATTAAGTTAGTCTTCGAACTATCAACCTATTTCTTCCTTCGTTAAATTTCACTGTTAATTAAATATCTATGGAAGGACAAGTCTAATTCCAGGTACTAAGTCTTGAAAGGTTAACAGCCTGGATTTTTCTTAAATTCCAGTGTCAATAATTATTTATCAGTTATTTCTCTTTCAGGGGTGTAAGTTGTCAAAATCTTTCACAATGTGATTAGCTGGCTTAGGAAGTTACTCTTGGTAACTGGGGCCAACATGCAGGGTTAGGGGGATCTCATTTGCGTCTGGCATTCACAAGGGAAATGGTAGAAAAGGGATGTTTAGTGAGGATGGAGCCACATCTGTCCCAATCAAAGAGGCCAGTCAACATTATTTCTACATACATGAATGAAGGCTCTTATATTTCCAAGTAAGTTTCCTGTCCTTTTCTTTATATTTTATTTTTTAGTGATCAAGTTTTTCCTGTTTTCACCAATTATTTGTTTTGTGCTTTTATTCATTAACATTAATGCCTTTTCTTTTACATAGTGGCGTATTTTGAAATGACTGTTTAATTTTCCCTTCACTGTGGTTTCATAGAGTACTATGTTTTCAGTCGAAGGATGGATTTCCGGAACATTGAGGGCCCACCAAGATATAAGATAAAAGTTTACCTGGTTTCAAAGCTTGGCTACTGGTAAGATTTTATCTTCAGCACCATGAAGAGCTCGATTCTCCTCGCTGATAAGGACTGGGAACTTCTCACCACTCTTCATTGGTGATGTGGACAAATTCGGTCATCATAACTGGTTTCGTGAGTCTTCGTTGTCAAATCTGTTGGCGCCACCTTAACATCACAGGGCACACGTCGATTATTCGAGTTTCCGATGTGGGGGGGGGGGTCTTCATACGTCTTGGAGACGTAGTTAAAATTTTAAGCATCAGCTGCTGCGCTTGACCTTGAAACAACGCCCTGTAACTCCAGGTATGCTTCATCAAACATGTATTCGTTCGAATAGTGGTGTTTCAGTTGTCAAGCTTGCATATCAACAGCGTGTATTGCATATTTTCGTAAACATAGTTCGTCTGTTAGACGTAGAGTTAGTATTCAACGTAAATTTTTGTACGTCTCTTGAACGTAGAGTTAGTATTCAATGCATATTTTTGTACGTCTAATGGACGTAGAGTTAGTATTCAACACATATTATTGTACATCTCTTGGACGTGTTGTAATGAATGATGGTGCTTATTTATATCCTCTGAGGCGTATTAGTTATTATTAATTACAAGTGCTTATATTAATACAAAATTCTATTGTTATGGATTCAGTAGAAGAAAAAGAAATTGGAAAATTTATTGTAAGTCTAAATAAAAATTAGTCTTCAGGAATTGATGGAATTTAGGCAAACAACATTAGAAATAATGGTAAAGGTTTTTTTAACTCATTTATATAATGTAATATTGAAGACAAATGAATGGCCAAAAGAGATAAAAATGTCAAAGATTAGGCCAATCTATAAGAAAGGTAAAAAACAGATTTAAATAATAATCGACCAATATCATACTTTCTATTATTACAAAATATTTTTAAACATTGGATTAAAAAAAACTTGAGGAATTTTGGGAAAAGAACAATACTTTTGGTAAGGAAATATATGGTTATAGAAAAAAGAAGTCAACCCGAAATTTGAAATGACACAAAAATTAAATAAATGCTTTCATCATGGTCTTAATACAGCAGTTATTTTTTGGATTTAAATAAAGCTTGGGATTTGGTTAATCGTGATATTTTGTTTTTAAAATCAAAACAATATGGTATAAGAGGGCAATGTTTAAATTTGTTGAAAGGAATGCATACGAATAGAATGTAAAAACTAAAGATAAATAATCCTGAAAGTTCAGTTTCTGAGATCACAAATGGTATTCCTCAAAGGTCAATATTAAGTTCAACTTTTTTCCAAATTCTAGAAATATCTCTTTTCGTTTGTCTTTTAAAACATTTTAGACTATAAAATTCATTTTAATACATATATTTTTTTCGAATATTCTTATATCGATTGTTTTTTTAATATTGCTATTTTACAGAGTTGTTAAATAGTTAATGAACAATTTTTATAATAAATTTATTGTTCTAAAGTACTTATTATATAATAAATAAATACACAAAACTCCTTATTTCAATCAATACAAGTAATCATAACTGCATTTCAATGTGATGTACGTCTGGGAGACGTATAGTTAGTAACAAGGTTATGTTGCTCATGGTTAGTATTTTAGGGTTAAGGAAGGCTCCTTTAGTCGCTGTTTCTCCGGTCAGGTTTTCGCACAATGATAATAATGAAAAATTCTTTCGTTTGTGGTTTCCAAGAATAGAGGTAATCAATTTCGACCTCTACGATCGTAGGTAAATATTTGTTCAGGATGTAAAGAGGGTTAAGTTTTTCCCCTTCACTCGATCTAAACAACACTATCTTTTCTTTTCTATGTCAGGGCTAAAGGTTTATTCACAATTCTCAATTTCCATTAATAAAATGTTACTTTTGTCATAACAGTTAAATATTTTTTAACATCACATTTTGCGACTTTCTTTTTACGACGGCTTTCGTCCATCTTCCTCTCCAAAATCACACACGCTTATTCTCTTGGTTCCTTTAATCTTTTTTTTATTATATTTTCATATCCTGAATTCTGAAACCCATAACCGTCAAGAAAAGAAAAAAAACAAAAAATGTTCATAACATTGTCAAGGGCGAGAAAATTCTATCAGAAAACTGCGTCAGTAATGTAAGTCATTATTGGCCTTGTAAAAGTTCTCTTCCTTGAACAATCAACAGTACCAAAAGTAACAAACAAAATTATCATTAAATCACCAAATATCATCGTCATTATCTATTTTTTATCTTTCTTACACAAATGGACAACAAAAGTTTTTGAAATATTTGCTGGGGGGAGGGGGGGAGGCGCAAAAATATTTATTGAGTCTTTTATAGGATTTGAATTTGCATAACTTTGTGCATTTTTGGATGGGGGAGACATTATTGTGAACAGTTAGTTTATTGAGAGCTTATTATTGATTTTGCTAACTGTTTTGGAATCTCATTAGGATTAACGTGGAATGAACTTTGCGTATATAGCTATTGAATTTTTTAGATTGGAGCAACACCAATTGTTGAGCTTTTATGCTAATTATTTGTCTGATGAACTTTTTGGACTTATGGTTACTGTGTTCCTCCCTGTTTAAAAGGAACACACACTTTCAGTGCCTATGTTTTGTAAATTTAATTCTATTGCTCGAGCTGTTTGTAAACTTACCCTTATTTATATAAAATAATCAGTTATTTTGTATACTGTACTGGCATTTGCAACTTCACTTATTGAACTTATTACTGATTTGTTTTGTAATTTTGAATTCTTGTTTTAATAAACACCTATTTTCACTCATGTCAAGTTTTGACTCCCATCTTGGACGAGATTGACACCCACGCTTCAGAAGCGCACAATAGAGTAAAGACATACCCTCATGTCTTAAACAACCCTGGAATTCCTCTTCGACGAGTTTTCCCTGGCACAATGCGTAGAAAGGGATGGAGATTATGTCGAAAACTGAAATGTGTATTTCAGAGGGGGACAAATGTATGTATCAGATATAAAAAGAATTTTGAAAATCGGTTAACAAATAAAAAATAAATATATGTGTCATAGGACATCGACTGAAGTGAAACTTAAAGTGCATGATAATAGTCAGTGAAAAATATTGGATGATATAATCAGTGAAAAAGATTAGTATCTAATAATGATTAAAAACACAATCAATAAAAACATGAAAGATTTATTTAAAAAAATCAAAGTATTTTATACAAATACGAGATTATGACCCAGCAACACAACAATGTCTTATTCTGAATGTTAAAATTGTTAAAAAAAACTTTAGAGAAATATAAATAATGTTTTATAATATACTTTATTAACAATAAACTATATATTTTTTACATTAAAACGAGGTCTCCAGCAATTGTTGACTATCATTCTCGGAAATGACTTTATTTAATCAACAATCACTGAGCTTTGAAATGTACGAATAGTCTTCGCTCCACAAAAATCAAATGTTTTATTCAAATTATAATTTAATTTTGAAAATTACTTAACTTTCAAATTTTAATTTCAATTTTATCGGCGGAGGCAAAGAGAGAAAGGGTCGGTTCTTAGAGACATTACTCTTCTACTTTTCGATGGACTATCCGAATCTGAAGTAAAATTCAGGAAATTCGGAATAAAATGGCAACACCAAATGACCAACTGCGCACATCCACTAAGGATGTTTCTAACAGAATTGATTATCGACATTCTTCATCTCCACTTTGTATTATTTTATTAAAATTGCTTTTGTTGTGGGATGCTATATGAAATATGCATGGTATTTTTTTGTTTTTTGCCTTTTTGCAGATGTATATGGCAGATTTGATTCCAACTGCTGTCGTTTACGAGTTCGAAAATTTCGTATGCGTTGTTAGACTTTTAATCTTCTTTTATTTTTATTTTTTTCTGTTTAGAATTGCCTCTTCTGTTCGGCTACGAGCTCTCCATTTGATTTACATAGTTACAATTATAAAAACACTATGAATGAGAGTTGTACGTTAGGTAACACGCAAAATATATCTATTTTTATATTTTGTAATACCTAATAATAATAATAATAATAATAATAATAATAATAATAATAATAATAATGTGACAACAACAGGGGAAAGGATACCACCAGATAAACCGGCAGTCCAAGCCCGATGTTGTCCCCTAACAGGCGAAAAGCCCAAAACTGGGTTATTGAATATACATTTAAAAGAAAAAGTAAATGCAAGTAAAATAATAAAGTTAATAAAATTATTAATAAAATAAAACAGTTGCAATACAACAGCAATAATAATAAAGTTAATTATTAAGATGTGATAAATTAGTAATGTTAATAATACTAACTAAAAACTAAAAAGCAGAAAGGATAATTTCCTTTTGTCCAGAACAGAATTAGTCGAATTTAGCTTTTAGTTTGTAAAATGGATCAATATTCGATAAATTAGTTCTCTCTATTTTCATAAAGATAACAGCGCCTTAGTTTGCCTGTTGGACCTAGACTGGCAAAGGACAAGATTGAAACATAAGTCAGGCATACAAATGCTGCCTGAAATAATTCAGAAGAATGTTGTGTACATAAAAATAAGATAATTAACAGATAAGTCAAAAATGGAGTAATTATTATCCAACAATTTATTATGTGGAAATTTGAATTTTAAAAACTTATAAAAATTGTTTACTTTTTTTTGCAACAAAATAAAATTTTGCGTATTGCCTGAATACCAGATCCAGATGCCATACATAATTTTTGATAAAATCAAAGATTTAAAAAGGGTCAAAAAGGTAAGCGGGTCTTTAATGAAATTCGACAACCTCTTACACATACCAATTATTTTGCACACTTTTTTAGTCAAAGATTTTATATGGGTGGCAAAAGAAAGAAAGGTTTGGAAAAAAATATCTAAATCTTTCACTAGAATACTAGAAGACAATGGGGCAGAGTCAAGATGATAGTAAACTTCATTTTTAACTGCGTGAAAAAGTCATTATAGATAATTTTTTGGCGTTAAGAGTGAGACCATTATTACAGACCCAGCCGCTAACCTTATTAATTATATCTTGAAGCTCTTGAGAGTCGGACCAGTTTTTTATACATTTGAATAATTTTAAATCGTTGGCGTACATAAGTTGACAGACCTGGTATTAATATAAAAAAACCCGTTTATATCCGCCATGAAAACATTAAAAAAGAACGGGTCCTCGAGGAGACCCCTGAGGGACACTACTCTTAATAAGATCGTTCCAATAGAAAAAGACCTCCCGATTAGCCCTTATCTTACCGACAAAAAATTATCGCACTAGCAACCATTGGGGTCATAAATGATCCCAATAGTTCAGCACTGTCTACGTTTACAATAATTGTTATAATAAATGTTATAATAATTTAAAATAAATTCTGTAGTTAAACAAAAACTATTTATACAGTATAAATAACAAAATATTTATTTTTTAAACTTATACATAGTGTATCTTGAACGGATATATATTAAGAGAAAGACGAGACACAAGAACCCTGGAATGCAATAAATAGTACTTATTAAATAAAAATACAAATTAAATAAAAAATAAGATATAATAAACAAAAATAACTAATCAAAATCAAAATAAAAAGCTGATGTTTCGGATAGAGACTATTCTTTATCAAAGCAAAATAGGATAATTCTCTAAAAGCAAATAGAATATTAGAGAATTATCCTGAAGTTATGAAAGTTCAATCGACAATCGAACAGTGTAGTGAAAAAGAAAGACGCGAGTGGTCCAGGAGCCAAGCTCACTTTGCACGCTCGCCCAAAAAGTAAACCAGAGCAAGTACACTGAACTGGGAGAGAAACTTGATGAACCTCTTTAGTCCTCCAGAGAATGAGTCCCGAGAAGGGACGAGTCAGATTGTAGATTGACGAATAGAGTCCCCGAAAATCAGCAGGATCTAGAAGATCCAATAGTTGGGGAAGACGGCCTTGTTAACGTCATCAAAGCAGACATCCAGGAAATGGCGGTCTTCGAAATCTGAGGGGACCCTTAACAGCGAGTGGGTGGTCCAGGATACCAGAAACCAGGGTGTTTTCATGATTCTCCATCTTGGGTAGCATGTTCTTCATAAGAGTCTGGACAAAGGTGCCTATGTGGGTCATCCCCAGATCCTCATAGATAGAGTGGTTGTTGGCAACTCTTCTGTCAAGTTGGGCAATGGACCGGGAAGCAACATTTTGGAAGGTCTGGAGATCCTTCCACCTAGATTTGCAAATAGAAGCCCAAGCAGGCATTCCATGAAGTAAGATAGTACGAATCACAACCTTGTATATCAAGAGTTTGTTATCCACACTAAGAGTGCTGTTTCGCCCCAGAAGTGCAATCAAACTTAACCTCGCTTTCTTTGCTTTGTTAAGGTCGTTCCAATTTAGTTTGGAGACGATCATGACCCCAAGATATTTGTAGCTTTTTACCCACTCAAGTTTCTTGCCAAATAAGAAGAGAGGCTTTGGAGGGTTTTTGCATTTGCGAGTGATAAACATGACCTTGCACTTTTTGACATTCAGCTTTAATCGCCACTTTGTGAACCAGCTCTCGCACTGATGTAAAGCTTTTTGTAGTCGAGTGATGACATGTGCTGGGTTTCGTGCCCAGGTCATGATGGACCCGTCGTCAGCAAACATGTAAAGATTACACTTTGCAAACTTGGGAAAGTCATGGATAAAGAAGTTGAATAATGCTGGCCCCAAGACAGAGCCTTGGGGTACACCAGCATTAACATCGCAGGGTTCAGACAAGCAGTCCCCAACCTTAACACGAAAAGTCCTCTTTGACAGGAAGGAGCGAACCAGAGCAATTAGATCGTCAGGGAACCCGTAGGTAATCATTTTGTAAATGAGCCCATCATGCCAGACTTGGTCAAAGGCCTTTCGGACATCGAGGAAAATGAGGCCACCAAACATAGAGAGGTTGAGAGGACCGTTTAAATCAGCAACGAGCCTCCATAACTGAAGCTGACAAGAGTGGCCTGGACGGAAGCCAAATTGCTCATGGGAATGGTGCTTTTGCTAAGGTTAATGCCGTTAGGGGTGAGGGAATTGAATTTCCAAATAAGAAAAGACTCGAATTGCTTTCTCTCTTTTTTGTTATGGAAGTTACTATGAAGAATATAAAGGCTGATGGTCTGTAAAGAGTGGCCAGGGGAATTAAAGTGTTTAGCAACAGGGGTGTCAGCATTGCTAAGGATGTCGAAGTTATGTCCGGCAAATCTGGCACGTATGGTATTGCCTGTCTCACCGAGATACTGTTTCTGGCATACCTTGCAATGTAATAGGTAAATTAGATTGTGAGAAGTGCAGGTCAGGTTCTGGTTAATTTTAAAAGTAAAGGAGGAAGCACTGCTGGAAATGGAGGTAGCAGGGTTAAGAAAATGGCAAACGCCACAACACTTTTCATTGCAAGGAGAACATCCCTTAGTGGAAGCGCGTGGTTTAGTAATAGCAGCATGGACCAGAATATCTTTAAAATTAGATGTCCATTTAAAAGAAACTTTAGGTGGTTCTGGTAGAATGGAATGGAGAAATGGAGAGTGAAACTAAACCACTGCTATTACTCCTGCCCCTGCCCACGGCGTTGCCAAATCCATTTCAAATTTCGTATTTAACCTTAAGCTCCTCCCTACTACCTATTATGTCATGAATTCTTTAGACCTAACTAAAAAGCTTGTCGACTTCCACATAAATCCAAATCTATGCCTCATGTCTCTCGATGTTGTCATCCTCTAACACTAACATCTAGGAAAAACTTTTATGTTCCTCCTCCATTCCGAAGCATCAATCCATCGACCTCCTTTCCTCCTTGACCGCCATTTCCATCCAAAACTAGTTCTCTGTCAACAGCACAACCTATTCCTAGACTAATGTCCTCTGGATGGATTTCCCACTAAGCAGTTTCCTTTCCGATACCTTCCTCCAACACCTGGAACAAACCAGCATTACTCCCTTGCTATCCAATTCCACTATCCTATCCTATCATCCATACGTCGATGATATACTGATAATTTTCGACTCCTTTACAACCACGCCTATTGCCATCGCCACATAGTTCAATTCCTTCTTCTCCATGCACAGTTTACATATGAATCCGAATCCAATAACTCGATTCCTTTCCTTGACGTGATTGTCTCCCGTAGCCCACACACAGACCATCTTTCCTTCAATATCTATCGTAAATCAATCACCACTTCCAATCTGATCCATGTATCCTCAGACCACCCTTCATCCCACAAACTTAACTCCTTCGGTTTTCTTGTTGATCATGCCCCTAAACTTCCCCTAAGCCCTTCCAACAGATCCAAAGAGTTCATCCATAATGGTTCCACTAAACCAAGCTCCTTGAAACCAATTTCGACTATTATTAATTTTACGTTATATTCATTCATGGCACATCATTCCAAGTTGTTTGATATATTACATGCCATATTTTAGCATTGAAAGTCCCAATGAACCATAATGGTTCCACTAAACCAGGTTCCTTGAAACCAATTTCGATTATCATTAATTTTACGTTATATTCATTCATGACACGTCATTCCAAGTGGTTTGATATATTATATGCCATATCTTATCATTGAAAGTATTTGTGAGTGTTATATGGGTACCATTAGAGAACATTCAATTGTGTCGATTATAACCATTTTGAAAATGGTTCCTTCGCAGAATCATATTTATCAATTGGCGAGAAAAGTAATTAATAATCGCTTTTATCTCGTCATCACAATACGTTTGATATATTACTTAATATATCTTTCCATTGAAAACTCCTAGGTGAGGTCGTGAAGGTATCATTTCTGCACGTGGTCTTGAACCAATTTTGACAATATTTGAGACTGGTTCGTGCAATGAACCATATTCATCGACTGTTGAAAACCGTTTTTGAAAATCTTTCATAGCCTTGGAGGAGTTAGAGTTACGGACAGATACTGACAGGTAGACACAGACAGACAGACAGACACGTTTCCCTACGGGGTTGTGCATAACCTTTTGCTAGGGGGCTGCGACTTAAACCGCAGCGTTGTAGCACACTCTTATGACGCTTCGGCAGAGAGTAGTTCATTGTGCGTCTATTGGTATCAAACAAATATGGCTGGTTTAATAAATGACAGTGAAGAGCAGCGTTTCATGGATAGAGTTCGTGCAAATGCATATCGAGAGGCAATGGAAGCAGGTGCGTCTTTTATTATTCGCAAATGGGTTGCGAACAAGTTAAACCGATCGGATAGATGGGTGACGGACAATTGGAAGAAAGGTTATGATAACTGCCATGCCGAATTTGCTGAGGGTAGGCCCGAGAAATTATCACAGGAAAGCAAAAACATCATTGCTAATAACAGTGGCAAAAGACGTCGCAGCTGTGTCAACGTTGCACAAGAAATTAAAACCAAGCGTTGAAAAACAATTTCTCGTTCAACGGTTCAAAGACATCGTCAGCGTGCAAACATCAAGCCATTCCATGTTATTCCGAAACCGATGAAGACCGCATTAAACATCGAAGACCGGCTCTGGTTTTGCGACTACCTGCGGGATTGGGTGGAAGACGACTTCATGCACCTTGCCCCGAGCGACGAGTTCTTTGTGTGGACTATGAGACGTCCGAATTACCAAAACGATAGGGTCTGGAGCTAATCGATTACAGATATTTCTGACGATGAACACTATCAAGAGCTATCCAAGAAGCCTGACTCCATTGGCATCTTCGTGTATTTCACCGCCAAGCGAATGATGTGGAGATTCAAGGAGCAGGGTGAGTCATGGAATGGTGATTATTTTCGGAATTTGCTAACAAATGATGTTTTTCCGTTTCTTCGAGATCCAAACAACACTATCGACCCGCATGAAGTTTGTTTTTTGCACGATAAGGCACCTTGCTTTAAGGCTAATGCAACACAGCAAATCCTAAGAGAAAGTGCTATCGATTTCTTTTCATCAAACGAATGGCCCGGTGCATCCCCTGTCCTAAACATTGCTGAACATTTTGGAGCCGTGTTAAAAGACGCAGTGGAATCTTAAATGATTCAAGAACGTGGTGAAAATAGGTATTCTCGAGACCTTCTAATGGGACACCTGACATCTGTGCTGAAGGACATGGAGTACGATACTGCTCGGTTTGAGATACTCCTCCGCTCCTAGCCGAAACAGATGCATGCTGTTCGAGAAGCAGGTGGTGGCCACACTAAATATTGAAGTGATAAAAGCAGATATAAACGTACTTTTTGATTATCAACCGCAAAACATTCCACTTAGTTTTGTTTATTTTCCAGACCCCTAGCAAAAGGTAATGCACAACCCTGTACACTTATAACATAAAGCACCTTTAGGTACTTAATAAAGACTAAAAAAAATAAAAATATATAAAATAAAAACATTTAAACCACACACTTTACCCCACACATTTCAAAAAATCATGAAACATATCTATTTTAATTTCCAACCGAAGGGCCAAATACCTATTTTCCTGGATTTACCATAAAAAATGATGGATTTTCATATAAATTTACACCCACAGTCTCTCTGTGAGTGTCTAGATTATAAAATAAAGCTACAGAATAAATTTCATAATACAGTAATAGTTTCAGCGGTTTCGACTCGGCGATGATGAATTAGTCAATCAATTAGGACATGTTATTTTATTTTTATAGATTACATAAGAAGAACATAGTCAATATATCGGTCTCGTTTTTCACCGGTTACATAACACTAGGATCACCAAGTCATATCTCGATGGCCTAGGGCATTCTCTCAAATAAAGAATAAATCTTAACATTATTATTATTAATAATATTATTATTATTAATTATTTTTTAGCATTCCAAAGTGAAATATGTATATAAGAATCAATTAAGACATATATCACACACTATCTTAGATAGAAGATTAAAAACATGTTCTTTTTTCCATCAAAAAATGTAAGGAAAAATCCTGTGACCTGGGTTCGAACCAGGAACCTTGGCTGTCATGGTCGATGCCTCTACATGTTCTTTGTGATTTGCTCATCGGTCCAGGATGCAATATAAAATTTGATTGCGAGTACTGAAAGCAATGGAGTTCCAAATCGATATGAAGTTGTACCGAAAAATTGTCTCAAGAAAATTAGAAATTCTTATGTTTAGATAAATTTTCAATTTTTGAGTTTCCTGTGTCCTCTGAGTGTCCACCAGCTGGTCTCTAACATAATGCATCGGATGCTGATTTTTTTTAATGCGCGGTAGAGTTCTTTGATCTTAGCAGACACACTTATAATATTATATGTTGGAATTTCATTCTTGTTACATACAGTACATTAGTAATCGAGACAAATCTTGAGACATTAAATGGTACTTTTATTACATCATTATATGCCGTTTGGATTCTCCTAATTTGGATTTTGGGAGCAGCAGACCAGACCAAAATTCCATATTTAATTTTTGGCACAAGGACAATTTTTAAAATTTGTATTATTTCACGTTTAGTCGAAATTTCTCCAATCGTCCAAATAAAAATTTTAATTTTGCTAGATCAATCAATAATAACTGAGTATTTTCAGTAAATGTCAAACTATTATCAAAGATTATGCCCAGCACTTAGATACAATCATGCTTAACTTTGTCAATTAACAATATATTTGTTTTGTCATGGTTAAATTTGAGCCCTTGATCAGTATACCAATTACTTAGTATACCAATATCGTCTTGAATCTGAGATTGCACCTTAGACCCATCGTCTGGCAGAAAAGTCTTAATTCAAAATTGTCATCGACGAATGAATATATCGTAGAATTTAGAGGTAGATGATATATTGGTGCAGTGGCGGTAGCCCTGCAACAGTCATCTAGTAGAAAGGAATTCCGTGTCATTTCTTTTCGAGCCTATATAATTAGTTCTTTGCTTAAAGTAATTATAAATTAGCTCCAGGGTTTCATAGTCAACATCCAATACTTGCAGCTGGTAAAGGAACATTGTTCTCTGAATAGTGTTAAATACCTTAGCAATGTCAGTAATGACAAGATAGTACCCCATTCGCACTACACATTTCAGTCTAGTTCCACTTCAAAATCGGGTTTGAAATGTGCAGTGCGAATGCATCTAGCTCAACTTAAGCTATATTGAACCTCCTAGAACTGGATTGACTGGGGCTAGGAGTTTAACTAGATCGAGACGTTGAGCTAGCTTGGCCGCGTTGCATTCTCGGACTAAAATACGAAAAAAACATGGAGGAGGACGGTTCAAACAGTTTCAAATAGCATGTATAGATTGAAATGAAACGGGGAGTGATGATAAAAAAAAAAAGAGAAACGTGAAGTGACGATGCCAAACGTCCATCCAAAATCGTTTGTGGCAGAAAAATATAGATAGCTTAAGAAGAAAAAAGAAAAAAAAACAGGTGAGAAGATAGCAGCAGCGATGAATGATTACCCACTCTATCAAACATGTGACATGTTCAGTGAAAAATTAAAAATTATACTTCTGACTATAATAAATTATGCAATGAATAAAATAAATTAGATGACATTAAATTAATGCAAGTTCGAATTAGCATTTGTAGGACGGTAATATTTAGAAGATTATGAACTAAACTTATTAAATTTCCGTAGTGACTTAGTAACAAGCTCAGGTTTTAGTTGTACCAAGATAATCGGATCTGATAAAACATGTTAGGGGTAGATTTCAGTGCAAAGAGTTTAGCTTCGTTAACTAGCCTGACACCCCATTTGCACAATACATTTCAATCTAGTTCAACATCTCAATCAGGTTTGAAATGTGCACTGCAAACGGATCTAGCCCAACTTAAGCTAGATTGAAACTCCTTGAACTGGATTGAGTGGAGCTAGTAGTTTAAAGTAGATCGAGATGTTGAGCTAGCTTGGTCGCGATGCATTCTAGGACTGGGAACCTGGGCATGGCCATTGTCTTTTGATTGTAGATAGTCACCCAGCTCCACTTTGAAATGAAGCTATAATTTTTAGCTCCTGATAAAGTGGGAACTCCTTTGAAAAATGGTGCTGCATGTACAATCGGACTAAAAACGCATGCAGTGCCACCCTATCGTGAGATAAAATTTTCCTTTCAGTTTTAGTTTCAATGCAGCCGGAATTATTGACATAATACTGCCGAAATTAATTTATTCTATAAAATTTTAAATAAAAAATTAATAAACCAACTATTAAATGCATTACATTGTTCACTATTAATTTTCGGCATCAACTAAATGAATAAGTATACAAGTTAGGAAATTCAGATCACGCTAGGTGCCGCATAGACCACAGAAAGTCGATTGCGACCTCTGCGACTCCTAGCAAGATCTGAATTCCCTAGTTTCTCTAAACAATGGAAAATGACGGGAGTTGAATGACTCCCTAAGGTGGTCTATAAATAGAAATGGTCATCGAGCTTCCGACATTTTCCATTGTTTCGAGAAGCTAAGGAGAATAGATCGTGCCAGGTGTCGTATAGATCGCACCTTGATCGACCATGATCTCTGATAGAAGAATTTCATTGAAACCGAAAATGAAGCTAAAGTTTCTAGCTCCCGATAGGGCGATGCTCTAGGCGCAGTTGGGCTGATTGTACATGCAGTGCCAGTTTTCAATGGAGTTCCCACCCTATCAGGAGCTAGAAACTTTAGTTTCAGTTTTCAGTGAAGCTCAATGACCATTTATATCTATACACCATGCTCCCTAGTATCTAAAGAAAATGGCATGGCCAACTAGATTATAGAATGCTTTTTGTATCTAAAACAGGAGGCAAATAGGTTGCTTATTTTTGCCAGAGTGATGATAAAGCTCGTCACTATGGATGAAAATACTGAATATTAATAGCCTTTAATTCATCTTTATTAACAGTCCTCATTTTTGCATTAATAACTTTGAAGATCTGATGTACTTTCTTTTATATCAAATCCACATCATAGCCATTCAATAAGCTTTGTTCTTTCATTCAATTATAGTCCTGATTGTTGTTAACATGTTATTGATCTTTTACATGACTTTAGAATTACAGATGCCTATGAAGTAATTAAACACTTGTTACTTCATTAAAAATATTATCATTATTATTAATCCTAATATTGCATTTTATGATTGATTTTTCCAAACTATTTATAGTTGCTACGGATGCTAGTTCATATGCGTTAGGTGCAGTCTTATCCAGCGCTTCGAAAGAAAAGGAACACCCTATTGCGTATTGCAGTCGTTTGTTAAAAAAGAGTGAACTGAATTACTTGGTGATCAAAAAAGAGTGTTTGGGAGTAGAGTATGCCATTAAGCAATTTATAGTGTACTTGTGCATTTAAATTCATATTACAAACACATCTTCGTCCACTTTCTTGGTTATTTACTCTCAGAGACCCTGCTTCGAATCTTGCCCGCTGGGCGTTGGCCCTAGCCAAATATAATTTCGACATGAACATAAACCTGGCATCAAAAACACAAATGCCGATGGTCTCTCAAGAATTCCCATTTCTGCAATAGCAGAATACAAGCCGCGGTTATGTAAACAAGAGATAGCTTGAGAACATAACTTAGAGGAAGAGTGGAGAGGGATTCGAGAGTATTTCACGGGCACAGGTATGAAACCCCTCCCCCATGATTGGTCGGACCAGGAAGAGAATTTTTTCAAGGATGATGAAGACGTATTATATTATATTAGGAGATCACAAGACGGAAAGGAAATATGGGAGCAAGTTGTTATTCCGCATAGTTTAAGAAACCACGTCTTGTATTTATATCACGATATTCCATCCAGTGGGCACATAAGATCAAAGAAGATGCGAGTCAAGATTGACATACGATATTATTGGCCAACCATGTGAGCAGATATTCAGAAATATTGTGCTGAATGTGAAAGTTGTCAACTTCATGCAGTTCGACCTAACGTAAAGAGCAACCATTACAAAGTTTTCCACCAGTAAAACATCCAAATTATCATATTGCTGCCGATATTTTGGGGCCAATTACAACTTCTTATGAAGGTGATAAGTACATTTTAGTCATTACGGACCATTATTCTAGATATACGGAAGCCCTTCCTCTTATGGACCAAAATGCAAAGACAGAAGCTAAGGCATTAGTCACTAGTGTTTTTAACCGACATTCAATTCCAATCCAGCTGTTGACCGACCGAGGGTCTAACTTCACTTCTGAACTTCTACGAGAAGTTTGCAAGATTTTGGGTATCAAAAAACTGTTTACTACAGCTTATCATCCCTCCATAAACGGAATTGTCGAACGAATGAACAAAAGTCTTTTCCAAATGATATGTTACTATGTTGAAAAAAGTCAAAGGGACTGGCCCACGTGGTTATCTTTGTTCATGTTTGCTTATAACTCCAGTCCACATTCTTCTTTAGGCGAAAGCCCTTTTCTATTGTTCTACAGCAGATCCCATCCTCCCCGGTGATATCATCACCATGCCAAGAAGGCCATATTATGGCATTGATAAAAATTACGGATGCGAGGTGGAAGCCTGCATGAGGTATGCGTTTGACGTCATGGACAAATTTCGAGAAGAGCAGGATAAGAAGAGAAAGGAATATCACGATAAGCGCCACAAGTCTTATTCATTTAAGTTGATTGGGTTGATTATCTTGTGTACTTAGCAATCCCTCAAATTAAACCGGGATTGATGAAGAAATTACACCCCACTTATGAGGGGCCATACCAGATCATTGATCAATATTCACTCGTCAACTTCTTAATTAAACATGTGAAGACAAACAAAACTAAAGTTCTTCATGCAAATCGGATGAAACCGAAGATCGGAGACTTTCCCCAGGAGCCCCGTCGCTGGGAAAGACGAGTCCGAGCTAAAAACGCTGCGCCGCCCGAGCAGCAGGTGCCGTCGACTTGTCCCAAGGAAGAAATTTTCCTACCATCCGCCGCGATGCCCAGAGACGGACTGATCGTGGAGCCGGCGAGGCCTCCACCTGCTCCAGCAGCAGCAAATGCACCCCCCTCCCATCCTCATATGTTGCGTTCGCAAGAAAGTGCACCCGAGTTGCCAAGGGTATTACCATCCAATCAGGATAAGCGAACAACTGAAGTATTGGAGAGAAACTCCCAGAATGATGATGTCAATATAGTCTCCGAAATACCCAAGGAAATTGATTCGGTGGAAAGAGAAGAGTGTCCTATGAAGGAACACTCCAGTTCGTCGAACTGCAGGGTGTGGAGAGCGATGCCAATGCTATCCATCGAGATGTGCAAGCTTTTACTTATCTTCTACCCTCATTTAGAACAAAATGAGGTCTCATCAATCTGGGCGGAGATCTTTTCAGAGCCCTTTTCGGTGTAGCCACCACAAGTGATCTTCATCTTTAAACACTCATATAAACCAGTTAGCTACGGTCAACAAAGAAGTTATTCATCTAATAAATCATGAAGCAACCATTTTGAATCATACGATCGAGGAAATTCTATTTTCCAGAAAAGTTGAAGCTATGTTGACTCGAGAGATAGATCAAATAAGAAATTGGACGTCAATTCAAACGGCAGCATCCGCTACTTTACGTTATATGGAAATGCTCCTCATGGAATTAAGATACAATGTTTTAAATTTACAAGCCGCCATAAACATGTTGTGTCAAGGACGGATCACCTCATATTTTCTATCCGAACGTAAATTTCTAAATGTTCTTAAACTCATTGACAAACTGTTACCTGATAACATTGAACTTCTTGTTTCACCTACCTGGGAAACTTTATATCAGTTTTATCGTTCAGCTTCAGTTATTGTTGTTGCAATTCCTAAATCATTAAGACTTTTCGTTCAACTGCCACTTGTAGTATCTCAAGGATCTTTTGATATTTATAGAATTCTTAGTGTACCTGTAAAATTACCAAGGTTAGATCTATTCGTTTATTTTCAACCATCACACCCCATATTTAGCCATCTCTAGAAATAGACAACCGTTTCTACCTCTGTCTGAACAGGAGTGGATGTCCTGTCAGATGGAAATGCCTAATCGTGTCTGTTCACCCCATTCAGCCATTTATACTGTTCCCTCACAACATTGTTTGTATGCTCTTTTATGGGGGAAGATGAAGTTGTTAACCAGTTGTGTGAGAAGAGAGTGGTCAAAAATCCCGCTCCAGTGTTTTTCCGCAATGACTATTTGGGTCATTGGGTGTATACTGTCCCCAGCCGCACTACTCTAACTGTTAGATGCCGTACTTTATTAAAAACAAGTCCTGGAATAACCAATTTAGTAAAACTTGAAGGAACCGGAGTATTTTAATTAAATCGTGCATGTACAGGTTTAGGTAAGGGTTTTCCTTACCTCCATTCATTAAAGGTCGAATTGAAACAAGTCCTTTTAAGGCAGATTCTTTGTTTGTACCTGACATTTCGCACATTGTTAATGCGTCGGATTTAAATTTTCTGGATAAAAATCCATCTGTGTTGGAAATGATCACCCAGCAAGAAGCTTGATCATCTTTAGAAACCGACGGGATGTCCCTTCAGCTTCCCCAGCAGAAAACTCGAGAGTTGGAGGACCCTAAACTCAAAAATAATTTCCGAATCATATTTCTCTACATGGACAATTGTGGGTATCATCGTATCTTTAATAATATTGTTCGTAACCATTTTCTTAGTTTTCAAATGTTGCTGTAGAGATAAGATTCAATCCTTAATTTCTAAAATTAAACGCACACACCTGAGTGATGACACAAATCCTGAAGGAGATTTGGAATTAGAAATTTTAGGCGGAACTCCACATCCTCTTGTCGAGGAAACCCCTATGAATCTTAAAGAACGAGTTCCGACAGCTTATTCTTCCGAGGAAATATAATAATATCCATGAAGAACACATGTTATGGTTCTTTTGAATTTTAATACGTTTATCCGACATTTACAACTTATTCATTATTCTTTCTTGAAGTCTTTATAAAAAATATTTATAAGGGTTCACATATGGATCCACACTATATTATGGGAATACAACGTTTATTCCATTTATTCTCTATTCTTTATTGTTCTTTTCTAAAAATTTCTTGGCCTTGACAATTGGAATGAGTTGGCTTTCAAGAAACTACCCCCTGGAACCAGAAGGACGAAATCTCTGAAGACGCCCGACACCAGACACCTGCTGACGTTTGAGGACTCCAACCCCCTCAGCACAGACGATACCAGTGAAGAAGGCTTCGGAGCAATTCTGCATTCCAATACATAAATGGAGATCCAGAGCGAAAGAGATGATGAAAGCGAAAGCACTAAGTTATTTATTAATACTAAGGAAATAAATTTTACTGAAGACAGTTATTTATCAAATAACCGTTTAATCCTATTGGTGTTTCACTGTATCATATATAATAAAATAATAAAAATAATTACGATTTGGTCAGGGAAATGAGACCGTCGAAGTCAGGGATAGTCAGGGAAATGAGATACAGATTTTCTGTGGGAACCCTGTATACAGCAGCTTTTAAACGGAAAACTAATGTATGCAGAAATATATTATATGTACGAAATTAAAAATTTTTTCCCACTCAAATGCGTATTACTTTTATTGAAGCATATAAGAAAACTGTTTTTAGATTACCGATTGTGTGTGTTATAGGAGGGGGGGGGGGCGTATCGGCCGCCGCGGCGTTACTGTTGGAGATTTTACATTTATGTTACATTTTTGCTGCTGCGGAGTATCAGCCGCCACGGCGTTACTGCCGAAAATTACGGTACTTAATGATTTTCTAGAATGTTGTTCAACTGTCATATTTAATGAACCGCAGTGATCACATGTGTTGTGTTTGAAATTTTATTAACTTTTGAACGTTAAAGTAATGAACTTTTATTGAGTTATGAACAGTGAACTGTGTGTTGATGAAGAACTATATAGAGTGTGTTAAGAACTTTTGAACTGTGTGATAAAGGTGACGTTTTACTATCGTGCACAAATCTTCGAAAAAGGCCGATCAATCATAATTATATCTTAATTAAGTTACAATATTTTGGGTACCCTCTATGTATATATTTTACTATTTTGATTTGTTTATTTAGTACTTAAATATTAACGATACTAACCAGATGATTAACTAAACCATTTCTTTTGTGCAAAATGATCATGAGAAACAAGTATATTCTACTTTACATTAAATGATTTTATTGAATTTTTCTAGTTGCCACTTGAAAGGTAGGCTTGCCGGCATCGCCTCGATCTGTCCCGCTTCATCAGTGGAAGATGCTGCAAAGATGCAAGACCCCCCCCCCCAGAGGATTTTAGATAAAGATATCGCCTTGGGGCGAGACTTTTCTTGCGTGGGGAGGTATGTTGTAGGATTCCGAGAATGAGTAATTAGCCAGTTGTAGAATTTAGAATTTATTTATGTTAATTATGCAAATTTAATAATTTATTCACGTTAGGATTGTTTATTAAATTGTAAGTTTAGTATTTTTGAGAGATTTAGAACAGATTCTGAGACAGTAAAGAATTAAATAATAAATAATATTTTATATGTTTTTCTCTGCTCAATTTAAGAAACCCTTATTCTGTGCCAGAATTGCTGTCAACAGCAAGGGGAACGACAAGGATTCAATTTACACCTTATAGTATAGGAATAGTCTGACTTTTGTTCAAGGACCCAAGAGTATTAGCAGAGTTAGAAAAGTTGTTTGGATCGAATTCGAGACGGGATGTAGGAGGGTAAAAAGAATTTAAGAACAGACAAAGAGCGAACCTTGAACTGTGAAGATAGCCAGATGTGACTAATTGTCACATGAGTGATAAATTCCGAACAATTTGAAAATGGTCAATGCAAATGTTACCACGTTTTTGATTGGTAGAAGATTGGTGGATGACCAGTGTGTTCGAACGTTTGATTGGTTAAGGAAACCGGATCTGTTTTGTCAGTAGTTTCAGAGGAAGAAATCATCAGTAGAATGTTTGACTTTTAAGAGAACTGGGTGTGTGGTTCAACTACTCAGTAATTTTTTTATATTTATATTCGGCCTCTGTCAGAAATTCAAATGATTTAAGATAGGAAATCCCAAATTGCTTAGCTTAGTTTCAGTTTAATTTCTAGTTCTTTTTCTTTAATGTTCACACCAGGTTAAACTTTTGTTCGCTCGATGTCGAGGTATTTTTTATGCGTTAACCACCTAGCTGAGCAGTTATGCGTTAACCAGCTCCATAAATTTTCTAAGATTAAGAAAGTTAATATTATTTTGAGAGAAAGAAACCAGCCCCGAACGGTACATAATTTCATGGTGGAAGAAGGAGCCTAGCAGAGAAGTCTACCAGCCACTTCTGAAGAGCAGTCCAGACACCCCCTCCGGAAGTTTCGACGGAGCCAGAGACCGAGTATGACATCCAAGAGTGGACAGATTGAGATGGCACAGTAAAGCCCATTTCCAATTCAATGTCTCAGTGGCCATTCTATTCATACTTTTCTTTATTACAATTTCTATTCACTTAAAATGGGAATGGAACATTTTACTCATAAATTTCTAGTGGGAAAGACCGATACACGTTAAACAAAGTTCTAATTCAATTCATACAAAGATTTAATTCTAAAAGTTCTTTGAGCTTTAGTCGAATCAGTTTGATCATTTTGTTATATTACATTAACTCATACAATTAATTAAGTTGTTACAAAAGTTTGAGTATTCAAATTCAGTCTATTCTGATGTGAACATTTTTTTACTGTTATATACAGAATTTACGAAACTGTCGATTCAATATTCGTACATTTTCTATTAAATTTCTGAATAAGAATTAAGAAATTATAAGTCAAATTGAGAGTCTTTAAATTAATTCCCTAAATTATTCTTTTGTAATTATCACCAGTCTATCATTATTTTAGAAGACTTACCATTATACATTCTTTACAATTATAATGATTCATTGTTGAAACTACTTCATTTATTCTGAATTACAAGTCAATTGATTAATACATTTCAATACAAAGTCTTTCCTATTACAGTTTCCATAATGTTTGCAAATGCAGAAGTGTTGTAGACGTCATATTTCCTGCTACTGCAATAAGTTGACCCAACCTAACAAGCCCACACAAGGACTCCGCCTATTCCGAACTTCAGAGTGGGCGTTACGTAGTCAAATTGTATTCATTTTAAAGTTTTACTTCTCAGATTGATCATTATTCATTTGATTGATTATTCTATATTACATTAATTCAATTTATTTCCAATTATCCAAATTTATTGTTTCATACACTTGTTGAATGTTCCCAAATAAATATTCTATTTTATATGTTAAAAAACTGCCTCGAGTACTTTGATTTTCTCACACTTGGCCGGGTCTGTTTAAGCGGGAGGTATCTAATTTTGTGTGAATGGGATAACTCTAAATTATCATAAATACTTTGTGAATAGTATAATTCACTGGTGCAGTCCTTTTCTAATAAATTAAGTTATTCATTCGACCACTTATTTCCATAATTATACCCAGGGCCTCACAGGGTTTTGCAAGGCTCATTTGCTCGCCTTTTTCCAAATATGCTGATCCTCCATAATATGACAATAGCAGCGCTACTATCACCCTATAGTAGTTAATAAAAGTGTCATTCTAGCACCTTTTTGCGCCACTATGGCTGCCATTTCCTGTCCACTTCATGCTCTCTGATTGGTACGATCAGGTCACGTGACCATCATTTTGTGACATCATTTCCAGTCATGTGACTGGAAGTGATGTTTTCCCAGAAGGTGTCATCAAACTTCCTGTTCCATGTGGCCGGATACCATGTGGATTGCAGTGCCCTCCATTGAAAACAAATTTAAATTTTGTCTGTTTTCTGAGATAAAATTAATATCTTATCTTAGGGCTTCATATATATAAAACAGTTTTATTAAAATTGAGAAAAATGTTTTCTATATTTTATGTTTATGATATATTCCATTCGTTAATGGAGATTATCAACATGAAGACAGATTCAGAAATGAGGATGAGTTTGACTTCTTATTTTCAATTTTTCATGCATCAACAGTGGTTGATGAACCAGACATATAATTATTTTTTCTCAATTTAATTAATTCAAAAGATTTTTATTTCTTTTTTATTTTTTATGACATTTTATCATTCAATACACTTTTACACTTGTTTGTTCTTGTTTCAACTTGTTCATTCTTGTTTGAATAAATCTTTTTGTTACTTGATGTTCATTGGTAAACTTCTTTGTACTTGTTCTTTTTTGTTAGTACTTGTTCAAAACAACTTTTTTAATTGTATACTTGATGATGCAAGAAAACAAACCGATTCTCCGCAAAAAGTTTTAATAAGCAGATACGTATTTCGATCTCTTTGAGATCATTATCCACAGCAAAATAGGGAAATTATCAAAGCAAGCTATTTACAAGAAAAAGAGGGGCTGTTGACTCTCTCCAAAGAACCAATCAACAAACAAGTTTGGTCAGCTAAATTCTTATGATCTAAATGGCGTTAATAGAGTTTTTTTAACTGTTGTGCGCACGCTGTCCTAATTGCTTGTCTTCTCCCCTGAGGCATGAATCTAATACCGCTTTCTATATCACAAATAATATTTTCTAGGTCAAAATGCCCCTTACAAACAGAATATTTCAAACCTTTCAACAGGATATTGAGTTCCTCTTCCTTGAACACAAGATCCGTTTTGTTGATAACATATTTACGTAAAAACGAGGAAGAGGGAGGGGGGGCCATTTTCCTTTGGTTGGACAAAATTAGATGGAATTTATTATCCAATTTTTTGGTTTTTCTCTCAAATAAATTTTGGTTAATAGCGAAAATATAGTTGGAAAAGAATCCCAAAGTTTTGCGGGGGTGTTGTTACTAATTAACAAATGTAAATCATATAAGCATAATTCAAGAATAACCAGTCTTTTGAAGAAGCATGAAATTTCAAAATCTCATCTCCTATATTGAGTGAAGAACAAGGCCTTCTGGTCCCAAACCAAAACGGTTCTAAAACTCAGTCTTAACACAAAGTTGGGGAAGACATTAAAATGCTTGCAATTTAGTAAAAAGGAAATGTCAGCCTTAATCAACTTAAATTTAAGATTTAAAGACACGGAGCTACTGAAATCCCATTATAATAGAGCCGGATAAGCACACGATGAGAAGTGGGAATACACTGTGGATAAAGACACGATGCAATAAAACAAACCTCTTGTCCACAAAATTTTTAATGGGTGAATACGTATTTCAATCTCTTTGAGATCATTATTCAATGCAAAATAGGGAAATTAACAAAGCAAGTTATTTATCAGAAAAAGAGGGGCCGTGACTCTCTCCAAAGGACCAATCAACAAACAAGTCGAACATCCAATGAGAAATTCAATCGACAGCTCGTACAAAACAAAATAAAAGTGCGGACCTAAGAGAGATATAACGAGAAAAAATGTAATACAGATTCCAGACTACTGGCAAGAGTTATACAGTAGAAAAAGGTTATACACAATTCAGATTATACACAACAAAAATTACCAAAGTATGAATCTAAAAACTGATATATAACAACACAATACAGCAAGAAAACAAAATTAAAATTAATACAAGGAAACAACCAAAAAATCTTAAGAAAACTTAAACAAATTTAATAAAATAGAATCGCCGAGGGGACCTGGGTCATTGTTCAGCAGTATTTTAGGGTCCTTTTTCCTGATCTCCAAGGTCTCGTATGCATACAATCAGTTCCTGTTCCTTACAGACCTAAGTAAACGGGAATCCTTTGACAAAATGTCATGGCCCATCTCATGCATGTACTTGGTGACCGCGATTATTTACGAACTATTTTTGACTTAGAAAATAATACTTATGTACAAGGATATAATAAAAAATATGGTTTACTAATCTCTCAGGGCAATCAAACCTGAGGCATGTGACTCCTCGATAAATCTTGGGACAATAGCTGCAAACTATATCATAAATTCCTGACTACGACAATGGTGGGGTTTTGTCCTTAGACAATGGTGGGGTTTCCGAGAAGGTTCTTCAAAGTACTAAGATTTTTGAATGCTATGGACAGCTGTGCTTCCTTAAAGATTGCCTGCAAGTTGACGTTGAGCCCGCTATTATAGAAAATGGGCAATCTGAATTTGGCATCGTCGTTGCTGCTGAGTTTTGTGGAATCTCTAACTAATTTAACAAAACTTCCTCTCCTGACCAGACCTTTATCAAAATCGGAACTGTAGCCATTGACAACTGCTATATTTTGAATGCATGTGATTTGGTTATCAAACCTACCCTTAGACAAGGGGATGTTTAAAGCTCGATTCACTAGAAAGATGAAAGAATCCAATTTTGGGCTCCAGCATTGGTTGGAAGACCTGTGTATATACACGCACGTGTGTGTGTCGGTTTCCGATAAATATCGAATTCCAACCTACTGCCGGTCCAAATGATTTTTAAATCGAGGAAAGGAAGTGTGCCCTCCTCCCTTTCCACGGTAAACTGAATGGTCAAGTAGTGATTATTCAGTTGATCCAAGAAAACCTGTAGGTCAACCTTTTTTGTATCGATGATCGCAAAAACATCATCTATGTATTGGTACCACACCTCGGGAAAGTATGAATCGGAAGAACTAAGTTTTGCCTCAAACTTCCTCATAAAAATTTCCGACAGTATGGGTCTTAAGCAACTCCCCATCGGAGTTCCAACAGACATGTGGTCAAATTCACCTTTAAACTGGAAATAATTCTTGTTATCGCAGAGTCTACAAAGCCTAGTTATTTCTGTTGTCTATCAGGACAGCATGCAAAAACTCAAGCGTATCTTGAATTGGCAAGTATGGAAATAAAGAGATGATGTCAAAGGAAGCCAAAATGCAACTATCGGAAACGTTAACATTGTTCAATTTATCCACAAGGTGGACACTATTTTTGACCAAAAGGATCAAAGGGTCAATATCCAACCGTCCTAAAAATCTGCTAGATACTTAGCTAATTCATATGTTGGTGCGGAAATGTTCAAGATAATAGGGCAGAACTGGTTTCCCGGTTTGTGTATCTTGGAAAGCATGCACAACTTGAGAATAACAGGGTTAGAGAAAGATAAACGACGTGTGCCGCAACAAAAAAACCAGGTTCAAGGAACATACAGCCCAAACCAGGTTTGGTCATCCTGAGAGTTCCGCGGTTGCCAAGCACATGCTTGAGATGGGCCACAATGTTTTGTTAAAGGATTGCCATTTATTGGGTTTGTAAGGAACAGGAACTGATTAGACGCATACAAGACCTTGAAGTTCGGGAAAAAGGACCCCAGAATGCTACTGAACAATGACCCAGGTCCCTCGGCGATTCTATTTTATTAAATTTGCTTAAGTTTTCTTAAGATTTTTTGGTTGTTTCCTTGTATTAATTTGAATTTTGTTTTCATGCTGTATTTTCTTGTTATATATCAGTTTTTAGATTGTATAGTTTGGAATTTTGGTTGTGTATAATTTAGATTTTATAAATTATTTTCTATAGTATAACATTTGCCAGTTGTCTGGAATCTGTATTACACTTTTTCTGGTTATATCTCTTTTAGGTCCGCGCTTTTATTTTGTTTTGTACAACGTGTCGATTGACTTTCTCATTAAACGTTCGACTTGTTCGTTGATTGGTCCTTCGCAGAGAGTCAACAGCCCCTCTTTTTCTTATAAATAGCTAGCTTTGTTAATTTCCCTATTTTGCGTTGAATAATGATCTCAGAGAGATCGAAATACATATTCACCCATTAAACCTTTTGTGGACAAGAGGTTTGTTTTCTTGCATCATGTCTGTATCCACAGTGTATTCCCACTTCTCATTGTATACTTGATGTTTACACATTTTATTTGTTCAAAATGTGATGATGTATTTTTTAACTCTGCCTCTAACTCTGGATGATCATATATATTCTCAGTACTTAAAGAAGATATCAACTTTAACATTTCACAATTAGTGAACCCACACTACATCGATCCTCTTTTTCTTTTTCTGCAAGCCAAGTTCTTTTAATCATGAATTCACAGGTTAGTAATTTTTTATTATCAAGGACTATCATAATTTTTAGATATGTAAAATTAGAGGTTTTTTATTTTATTTCATTCTAATTTTTCAAAGTTCAGAACATTTTGTTGAACAATAGGGATCAGACATTTTTGCCTCAGTGAACTATTTCAATAATAATGTGTATGTTAATTTCAGAAAATTTATAAAATATCAGAACAGATCTTATCTGTCTAAGAAGGGAGGTCTTTCTTTAGATGAACTTGCCTGGAAATGCTTTGTAGATATGAAAGAATTGATTATTTCAGCATTGAAATATGAAATTTTAGAATTTTTTTCTATTAATGAATTGTATATTGTTGAAGTATTTAAAGATGTTGACAACAGATGGAAAATCAAGTTTTCTCGACCCAATCCTGAATAAGAATTGATTTTGAAGAAAAAAATTTCAAACTTCCTATGTGTTTGTTACAAGATATAAATCATGTTATTTTTAAATTGCATCAAGAAAACTTTCCTCTTCAGATGATGATGATGAAGAACATGACTTGTTTTTATTTCACGATTCTTAAAGTAAATGTTTTTTTAACTTTGAATATGCTTTTAATTCACAATTCTTAAGAGTGAAATGTTTCTTTGCTTTGAATAATATCTGATTGACTTTTAAATTTTTATATTCATTTTGATTGCTTTCTATTTAGTTGGAGTTGCAGTTGTTAAAAAATTTTGTTTCTATAATGTATAATTGGAATTGAAATTCTTTTGCATATCTTTCATTTTTGAATTCGAGAGAAATGAGTTATGTAATTGAAAGAAATGCAGAATTATTTGCAAAGGAGTTTTTATGCAAATGAATGCACTGCTATAAAAAGCGTGCTGATCATTATCATTATTCATCAGCTTACGGAAAAGAGTTGGTATGTTAATGAATGAAATGCAATAAAAAGCCTCAGTTGTTGGTTATCATTTTCTAGCTGGAAGCAAATGAATAAAAAGAAATACATATATATGGATGAAAATGATATATTGATACTGGTTTACATAATTTTTAGCAACATACTGATATTAGTTTGTAAGCTGTTATGTAAATGTTTTGTCTGTCTGATTTTCAAAATATTTATAAGTTTTCAAAAATTTTCAAATAAAACAAACTCCTGATTATGTAATGATACATAAATTGTCTGGCTTTCTTATCTGATGTCTCATTTGAATCATGCGAAGTCCGATTTCAATCACGTGAGGCTCGTGGTTTTCTTATAATTATCAGTCATTTCATCTCCAAAATTATTTATCATGCAAAATTTGTTTAGAGCAGAACTGAGAAACCTTCATAGATTTTCTTGAGAGGTATTCCTGTTACTGAATTGGAAAGAAAATCTGCTGATACTCACAGTATTATTTTTCTATATAATGTTAAGAAATTTTTATCTTTCTTATGAATTTGATTTCTTATGCTATTTATATTTTTGAGAAAAAAGTCAGTCACATTTTGATACTTACTTACTTTTCAAACCCGCTTATCCATTAGGGTAGTGGTGGCAACAGCTCTATGGAGGATCTCCAGTGATCGCGACCTTCTGCCATCAGGCGAATGTCCTCCTAGGTAATATCCAAGCGACTCGAACCCAGATTCTCCATGTAGTCTAGCCTCCTGGTTCTAGACTGATCCCTTGGTCTCTTACCCACCGGCTTGGAAAATAGGGAGACCAGTTTGTGGCATCCGTATCAGATGTCCATACCAGCGCAACTGAGATCTCTCTATGCGGAGAAGTAGTGGCTCAAAACCTAAATGCTCCCATATTGTGCTGCTGTACACGCTATCTAGTAAGGTAATACCTGCCACACCTCTCAGAAATCTCATTTTGGCCGCTTGTACCCGCGTTCGCAGTCTTTCGGACATTACCCAAGCCATAGGTGAGAATAGGGACAAAGATAGATTTGAAGATGGAGACCTTGGCTTTGTTACCCAGCTCGCGTTTTGTAACCATGGATCGCCACAGTTCACGTCTGACACAGCTTGCTGCACCGATCCAAGCATCCAATTCGGAGAGCGCACTGAGCTGGCTGTCTTGAAAGGACCAGAACCTCAGTTTTAGCCACACTGATTTTCATCCCAGCTTCTTCACATTTGGTGCAAACTGGTCTAGTGCATGCTGAAGGTTCGTGTGAGAAGACCCAAGGAGGACAAGGTCGTCAGAAAAGAGCAAACTCTCCACCAGGCAGTCGCCCACACAAACAGGCTCATCGCCTCAGCTGCCCCTGTCTATCCAGTCCATAAAGATAATGACCAAGAGTGGCAACAGCACGCACCCTTGTTAGAGATCAACACCCATGGTGAACGTCTTGTATTAATGGCATTTATCCGGGCACACATCTCAGAGCTTTTGTACAGATACATGTTAGCAACCAGTAATTGCCCATCCACTCCATACTCTTGCAACACTTGCCAGAGTTTCTCCCGTGGAACTGTGTCATATGCTTTTTCGAATCCACAAAGTAAGCGTAGACCTCTTTTTCATACTCCCAGGATTTCTCAAAGATTTGCCTTAGAGCAAAGATGTGATCCATAGTACTTCGGCCAGGTCGGAAACCACACTGCTCCCCCAGCAGTTTGTAGCCGACTATTTCCCAACCTCTCTTCTCCAAACACTTAGCATACACTTTCCCAGGAATGCTGATGGTGGTAGATTTCAGAGGGCGGCAGATTTCTGTAGTTTGACTATCCTATTCAATATGTATCTACTTAAATACATATTATTTATGGCCTAAATAGTCTTAGTTTGCATTACATTACTTACAAGTGATCATGAAAATAGGGGCGGTAGAAAGTCAGTAGCTTAAACCAAGGAAAAGCATAAATCCGGCGCTGATTGTACATAGCTACTATAACATTTTATCACTAATAGTCCATGGTCCACAAGATCATAAGCCTTATTCATGTCCATGAAGATTATTGTTGAGAATAGTCCATGGTGGAACGCATAGTTTATCTTATGCGTTAAATTTAACAAAACTTCTGTTGACTTTTCTTTTCTGAGGCCATATAGTTCATCATTGAACACTTTATATTTTTCAGAAAAACTTTCCATTTTGTTTCTAATCCATAATTCAAAAATTTTTAGCAGAACACTAGAGACAGCAATTGGTCGGTAATTACTCACGTCACACCAATTGCCTTTTTTGAATATTTTAACCATTCTTACTTTTTCGAGAATTTTACTTGCAGTTATTATACAGTTATAAAAACAAGTTAGCAGTTCCATCAAAGCATCTATATTGCTTTTTATGTCCACAGATCTAATACCATCACTTATGGCATTGACATTTGTTTTTAACTTAGAAACGATTTCATTTATTTCTTTTTTTCCACAACTGAAACAACTACTGAATTCTCAATATATTTACCTTGCCATTCTTATTCAGGTTCTTGGCTATGATTTCTTATTTTTTGGACTTCCGTTGAGAAAAAGGTATTAAATTGGGATATATTAGTTATAATGAATTGCTCAATTTATTCATACTTCTTACTGTTTTTTCCAAGCAACTGATTAATCATTGTCCAAGTTTTCTTAGTATCTCTAATATTTTTTGTAAATTCTACTTTATAATAGTCTCTTTTCGTATTAGGAATTTGTGCATTTACCATTTTATTAAATGCTTTATATTCCACAACAATTTTTTGTTCGAACTTGTGATCTTTACAATTCATCCACAATTTTCCTTTTTCCTGGGATAACTGTAGTAATTATGGTGTCATCCAAGCTTTTTTAATTTGTTTGTTGGTTTTAATTACCTTTTTTGCTTGTTGGTAAATCATTAAATTCCTGTTCAAGGAATTCATATATTTTTTCACTATTTGACATTTCTAAGAATTGTTTCACCTATATTTTTTAATCAAATAATTTACAATTTTTGAATCAATTCTAATATAATGAATAATAATAATAATAATAATAATAATAATAATAATAATAATAATGTGACAGCAGCGAGTAAACATGCAAACAGATCAACTGCAGCACCAAAACCAGTCGTTCCCCCCAACAGGCTAAGGAGCCCAAACGGGGTTAATGAAACATCTAAAGATAAAAGAAAGCGAAAAAGCCCAATTAAGACCAAACAAAAGTAAAATAAAATAAAAATCCATCGAAATAAGTAACGTTTACCCCGAATAAGTAATAGCATGAAAGAATTTGAATAAACTGACACAAACTGGGCGAACAATTATCGCCCTGGTTATTTGATTACGTGCTAATAAAATTGATTAACGTCACAAGGAACTTAATAATATTTGATCTTAATTTTAATTCAATATGTCTTAATTTGCCTATTTTCTTTTATTTTGTAACGTCCTCCTTTGTCTGGCGATATTTTAAGTACGCACAAGGCCGGCACGTAACAGACACACGGTCGACAGACCTATTACCTGTGAGACTACCTCCATTGGAACAACTTACTTCAAAGAACCCGTAGCTACTATTCTGTGATAGCGGGTGATGATACAAAAGGAATTCTGAACGGATGCGAAATGCAAATAACTGGGGCTTTATTAACTTTAGTTAGAACTCATAGAAATATTCATTTTATTCTTCATTTACAACATTTAGTCTCTTCATTCCTCGCATAATGGTTTTTCGTATCTTCGGTACTCGTAAGGATGGTGCTTCCTTTCCGCCTCCGGGCATCCAAAAGAAAAAAAAAAGAAGATAAAGAAACAACAAGAGAAAAGTTATCTGGTTAATTGAAATTGATAAACAGACCTAAATCTATAACTTATATCAACCGTTTGTATCATCATTAAATTCATTAAGTTTCCAAAAATTAATGTTAATAATCCATATATCATTTAAGATTTACTAAGAATTCATTGCACTTTAGAAAGGAGAGTTTTAAATTTCCAATTTCATGCCACTTCATCACCGTTTGAAATAAATCACTTAGGAACTCTAAAAAAGCCTCTTTAGATTAATACCACTCATCATTTTAACTATTATGTTTAGTTCTCTCTAGTCAGGTATGTTATTATCAACATGCACAACATAATTATTATTTTTCTTTTAATCTTTTGTTTTATGAATGTTCTGATTCTTTGCAGTTACTAAGAATCGCCACAAGGAGTTTCTTTTATTTGAAAAGTTTTATAACGGTTGGCACGAACACAACGCATATAATCTTTGGCAGGTAAGTAAGGGGGTAGTGCAAGAAAACTTGAATCCTAAGGAAGCTAAAGTTTACATGGAACTGGAAGGAAGGATGTTAGTATGGGTAACCTTACTACCATTTGACCAATACAGCTGTGGAATGGATCAGAGAGAAATGCGGGTTCTGACACTCGAAAACTGCTTCGTCGTACTCGATCCGGTCAGATTGTTGCAGTCGTCGAAAAGCTTTGCGCACCAAGCTTGGGGCATGATCATTCCTGGGTCGTTCGCAGCAAAGATCTCGCAGCTCTGTAATAATGATTAACAAACAAGAACGTACAAATCAATATGGCTAAGATTAAAAGCCAGTTGGCCCAAATCATAAAACTCAATACCGAATAGTCGTTTCTTTGAATGCTTTTCGCCAAAATAATTCTTCGGCCGTTTCATAGGCTCTGGTGTGGAAGTGTTATGGAACCGATATCTCAATCATCGTCGACTAAACGATATGTGGCGAGGGTTCTCATTCGAACGCCTATTGACTCTGGGCAAAAGAGCATTTTTCGTCTGTTTACTTATTTAAGATTCGGCGCAATTCACGATGAAACCAACTTGTTAAAATTGATAATTCAGCTAATAAGGAAGCCTCCTTATGAGATACGCTGACGACACGAACTCTTCGATTTCGTTCGCGTGGACACATTTTTCGTGGCTTCTCTAAGGACATCGAGGAACAAATTTCTTACCTTTAGCTGTTCCGGAGACACACTGAGACAACTCATTTTTTGTTTATTTTTTTTACCAATATTTTTGTCGCCTGGATAACAGAATTCTTATTGTGGATAGAAATTATCATTGTTTTCACTTTTGCTGTCGCTACATTGTTGGAAGCTTAGCTTTAGTTTAACAAATATCCATTTTAATACGGCTTTATTATGGTGGGGAGGTTCTCTCAAAGCGTACTGATAAGGCGGTTGAGGAATTTGGGAAAACGGTAACGATCGGGACATTACAATTTTAGTATTGGCCCTAGAGGTGCTTGATTTACGATACAGGAATTAAAGAAGCAATCCCTGTTGCTTTATCAAGAATAAGGGAGACGTATCCAATAGAGGGTTAAGTGGTTTATTTACTTAATTTGTAAGAAGATGAGAAGTAATGTTTATAATAAGTTGATTAGCGAATGGTGATATTGCAAAGTTTACTCTGCATAGTCGAGCAAACTGATACAATATATGGCAATAATAACTACAACTATCTTCTTGGGTGGCAACGGATGTAGATAATCGTATGCGTCAGTGTGCCCTGCATTCCCAACAATCTGAGTGGGTTTTTTCACTACTTGGTAATCCGTTGTTTTCATTGCACTCTGCTGTCGATGTCTTGAAACAAACTTGACTATCTTCGCCACCAGGGATATTTTAGACCCATCTTATCTTTGAATTTTCTTTTGCCCCTGACGTAGTAGCTATTATACCGTCCTACTCTAGATGAAACTTCCTTATTTAAATGTTTCCCACGCGTTAGTAGCTTTAGTTGCAGAATTTTCTGATCAATACTCGTTCCTTCCCAAACACAGATATTTTTGCCAGTCGTCTCGACGTTTGTTAGGGAGCTCACGGAAGACACGTGTAACTCCTAAGTTTCCTTTATAAACACTGCTGTATTTACGTCTTTAATAAAAACACGTTATTGCATTAGCATTTTATGCTCATTGTTAATATCTTGGAAACGGACGTTCAATCATCGCATCATCACCACCTTTGTTTCCAAAACATTCACATACAATAATTATAGCCCTAATGTATCCAGGATATTTTATGAAATTTTTGGATCTGCTGTGCTACCAAATTAATATTAATAATAATAATAATAATAATAATAATAATAATAATAATAATAATCGATGACAGATCTACGGCTTGAAGGATGTCGTTCCCTCGTCGAATAGTGATAATGAGAGTTAAAATAATGTACCAAAACGTTCGTGGCCTGAGAACAGAGATCACTCAGGTTAATAAATTCACGTCGTTGAACAAAAAATTGATTCACCGAAACGTGGCTTAACTCTATAATAACAGACAATATGCTGTTCGGTGACTCTTTCAACGTGTATAGGAGTGATCGGTCAAATACTGTCAGAGGAGGCAGTGTGGCGATAGCTCTTCCTAGTTCTATCGCTTCGGACAGGATTATGTTTCTTTTTTTATATGTTCACCATTAACCCCGTTTTTGGGCTTTGGCCTGTTGGAGGGCAACATAGGGCTTCATCCTCTAGTTTACCTGGTAGACTATTCCCTATTGTTGTTACATTATTATTATTTTATTTTTTTTATTTTATTTTAACCTTATCACTATGACCTAGGGTCCACTCGGGCCCCACTCATTTTTAACTAGTCGCCAAAAAATAAAGGTTGGTTTTTGAGAGGTCATACTAAGTGACATCTTAGCTTATAATGTATGTAACTGTTAGTTGTCAGATCTTGTCACTAGATACCACTGTCTAGTCTGGCCTCCTTTGTATCCTGGCAACAATAAACAACAGAATAAAAAAGCGTTTTTCAGAGGCTAACAGAGGCGGTTTTTTATTAAGCTATTTTTTACAGTCTCCTACAATGGTTATGGGCCCAGCACGCTTCCACTGCGTAACCTAAAGTGCAAAAATCGCCTGAATAAAGAGTGTGTATGAACTGTTGAACTGTGAAGGTAGGCGAACTTCTTATTTTCTTTGGCTACATCGTAAACCGAAGCTGAGTGATCGCCGCCATGACTGCAAATGCCCATGTTGTCAAAATCGAAGCTCTTGGAAAAAATAACTTCGACACATGGAAACTTCAAGTGCAAGCACTGTTAATTAAAAACGATACCTGGGACTATGTGAGTGGTGAACTAAAGTGTCCAGCGCCGGCCGAAGGAACCGCAGTTACTTCAGAAATGCAACAGCAGATCAAGGTATGGAAGATGGCCGACCAAAAGGCTAAAGCTGATCTTATACTCTCCATAAGCCCATCTGAGTTAACGCAAGTCAAAAACTGTAATACGTCGCATGACCTGTGGATTAAATTACACGATATCTACCAGTCAAAGGGTCCTGCAAAGAAGGCATCACTGTTCAAACAATTGCTGCTTACTCGTATGAACAAAGATGACGACGATGTTCAAGGGCATATGCGAAAATTTTTCGAAGTAGTAGATAAATTGGGAGAAATGGACATCACCATAAATGAAGAACTCCTTGCAGTTATGCTGTTGTACAGCCTACCAGCATCGTATGATAATTTTCGGTGCGCCATAGAATCGAGAGACGACTTGCCAAAACCTGAGGCCCTCAAAGTAAAAATTCTTGAAGAAACTGAAGTGCGTAGAAACAAGACTGTAAACTACGAAGAAGAAAAGAAGGTCAACGCTCTATACAGTAAAACGAACAAACAGAAAAATACCAAGCAGTCCAGTGAAGAGAAAACAGAACAGTTCCCGTTCAACTGCTTCCGATGCGGAAAGCGCGGTCACAGAATAGCGGACTGCAGAGTAAAAGTGACAGGTGCAAAAGGCAAGAGAAGTCAAAATCAAACAGCAACAAAGAAGGGATCCCATGAAGTCAAAAATGCTGAAGAAAGT
Organism: Rhysida immarginata; assembly: GCA_023313115.1. Lineage (NCBI taxonomy): Eukaryota > Metazoa > Arthropoda > Chilopoda > Scolopendromorpha > Scolopendridae > Rhysida > Rhysida immarginata. Next base: position 355,908 of record JAHWFO010072487.1, read on the forward strand.
TTACTGTACATCTCTACTAAAGAATGCACGTTGCAGACCATCGTGGACACGGAGGAAGCAAAGAACGTATGGTGCCTAGATAGTGGCGCCACCTCCCACATGTGTAAAGATAAAACAAGCTTCACCACCCTTGGTGAAGAGTCCACAACTACGTTAAACCTCGCAAACGGACAAACCACGAAGATCATAGGAAAGGGCGCCGTACCAATTAAAGTACAAAATAGTGATAATGAAAAAGTGTTGAACCTTCAACAAACACTTTATGTGCCGGATCTAAAGACCAACCTTATGTCAGTGAGTAAGATAACTAGCAAAGGGTGCAGTGTTCTATTCAAGGGAAATAATGCAACCGTACGCAACCAACGTGGTGAAATTATCGCAACTGCTCAAAAGAAAGATGAGCTATACCACATCAACGAAAAAGAAGAAACAGCCACGGTAGTATCCAAGTCAAACAACTCACACATCGAATTATGGCATAAACGGTTGGGACATCTCAATGAAGCCAGTCTAAAACAAGCCTACCGTAACGGAACCATCAAAGGACTCACACTATCAAAGGAAGACAGTCTACCAACATGTGAAGTGTGTATAAAAGGAAAAATGGTACAAACACCTTTCCCGGCCAAATGCTCAGAGAGGAGCAAAGAAGTTTTAGAATTGATTCACACTGACGTGTGTGGCCCCATGGTCAGCTCGAACGGAGGTTCCAAATATTTTGCAACCTTTATTGATGACAAAACAAGGTGGTGCGAAGTTGCCTTTCTCAAAAAGAAGAATGATGTTTTTGAAGCGTTTTGAAAATTCAAAAATAAAGTTGAGAACCAAACAGGAAAGAAGATTAAAATTATTCGGTCTGACAACGGCACCGAATATTGTAACCAACAATTCGATGAATACCTAGAAAGGAATGGAATACGAAGACATTTGACCGTCCCTTACACACCTCAACAAAACGGCGTATCCGAGAGAAAGAACAGAACGCTAATCGAAGCAGCAAGATGTCTATTGATTCAAGCAAATCTGAGTCCTGCGTTCTGGGCAGAGGCGGTGTCGACGGCTAATTACCTAAGAAATCGAACCCCTTCCCACTCCTTGAACGAGATCACTCCTTATGAAGCATACTTCCAAAGGATACCAAAAGTATATCATTTGCGAATTTTCGGGTCGATGGCATACGTCCTAGACAAGACGCCAGGAAAGCCAAAGTTCTCACCCCGTGCGAAGAAATACATATTTGTTGGATATTCCGAAGAGACAAAGGGATATCGATTATGGTCACAAGAAGACCGAAAAATAATAAGAAGTCGAGACGTCAAATTCCTCAATGAATATCCAAAGGATCAACTTGCTAAAGAATCTTTCGAAGATGCTGAACAGATTAAGTCTGAAGATCCGTCATTAGAATGCGATCCAGAAAAAGTCACTGTGGAGTATGAAATTACTCAAGCCCCATGTGAAGAGCACGAAGAAGAGGGTCAAAACAATAATTGCGAAGAAAATGACGTTCAGCAGAGAAGAGGTCGCGGAAGGCCTAAAATAATAAGAACAGGCCAGCGAGGACGTCCAAAAAAGGTATATCCCGTCGCAATGACAGCTGAAGAAGAAGAAGACCCAACTACATTGACGGATGCAATGAAGACAGAACAAAAGGAACAATGGAAAATGGCTTTAGAAGCAGAATACGAATCCATGCTTAAGAATGAAACTTGGAATATCGTAACTAAACCAAAGGAAGCGAATGTTGTGGATTGTAAACTGGTCTTACGCACCAAGTACAACAAAAATGGAGAAGTAAATCGAAGAAAAATTCGTCTCGTAGCAAGGGGTTTCACTCAACAATACGGAGAGGATTTTTTAGAAACATATTCCCCAGTGATGAGGATGAGCTCACTCCGTACATTAATGGCACTGTCAGCGCAAAGAAAATTAGAAGTACATCAGTGGGATGTAACTACTGCCTATTTGAATGGAAAACTCAATGAGAACATTTATATGACTGTACCTGAAGGATTAAAAGATTTTCTCGAAGCTTTTGTTGCAAACCCGAAGAAAGATAAAAAGCTACGTCAGATAGCAACAACTTGGTTGATGCAACTAAGAGGTTCTAATTCAGAACAAAAAGTTTGTCACCTAAAGAAAGCACTTTACGGCTTGAAGCAGTCAGGACGACAGTGGTTTACGACATTAGACGCCAAGTTAACGAAAATTGGACTAAAACCTACTGTGTCCGACCCATGTATTTACGTAATGAAAAACAACAACAAAGAACTTTACCTGTCGGTTTACGTCGACGACATCATTGTCGCTGCAAGTGATCTCAGCATGATAAGAGACCTGAAAGCGAAGCTCGAAGCTCACTTTGAAATTCATGATCTCGAAGAAATCCACTACTGTTTAGGAATTGAGTTCCAAAAGAAACAGGATGGAACTATATGCCTGAACCAGCGTCAATACATCATGAAGCTACTTGAAAAGTTTGGTATGATTGAAGCGAATCCAGTTTCATCACCCCTTGATCCGAGCGTTAAACTCGAAGGAACCACTGAAGTGAACGCAGAAGAAAAGTATCCTTATCAGAACTTAATCGGATCGTTGATGTATTTGTCGACCTCTACAAGACCAGACATTTCGCACGCCGTCAGTTTTCTTAGTCAATTCAATACATGCTACCAGAAGGAGCATTGGACAGCTGCGAAAAGAGTGCTACGATACTTAAAAGGCACAATGGATTACGCGCTTACTTATACAAGATCCAGCGAAGAATTAAAAGGGTACACCGATGCCGATAGGGGATCGAACGCGATCGATCGAAGATCGTACACTGGCTACGTATTCACCATCGGAGGTACTGCCATAACTTGGGAAAGCAGAAAACAACGAACTGTGGCACTATCAACTGCAGAGGCCGAGTACATGGCCATCTCCGACGCCACGAAAGAAGCTCTTCATCTACAGAACTTAATGCGAGAGCTAGTAAATCAATCGCCCAAAATTGCGTTGTTCAACGACAATCATAATGCTATACATCTTGTCAAGAATCCTGAGACGAGTACACGTTCCAAACACATTGACCTCCGCTATCATTTTGTACGAAACAGCCAAGCAGAAGGGAAAATTGATGTCCAATACCTGCCGACGCAAGACATGCCTGCTGACATGCTTACCAAAGGTATCACAGGACAGAAAATCAAAAAGTGCTGTGACTTTTTAAATTTAAACTGAAATTTTTTCATATTTTGAAGTATCTTAACCCATTTTCTTATTTATAAGTTAAACTCATTTTTTTTTTGCATTCAGTAAAAGTCTCTTTATAGTGTATAATTTAAGAGGGGGCACAATTTTTGACATTACTTTTGTTATAATGAGTGTTTACAGATCTGAAGAGGGGGTTTGTTAGTTGTCAGATCTTGTCACTAGATACCATTGTCTAGTCTGGCCTCCTTTGTATCCTGGCAACAATAAACAACAGAATAAAAAAGCGTTTTTCAGAGGCTAACAGAGGCGGTTTTTTATTAAGCTATTTTTTACAGTCTCCTACAGTAACACATGGTAAAAATTGGAATGCACAATTATTGTTTTTTTTTATTATTAAACATGTCTCATTTTTGTGACCTGGGGTCCAAATGGACCCCAAAGTAATGCGAGGTATTTGTGAATTATTGGACATTTCATAAAGATTAAATGAAGAATAAAGACGTGTTTTTGTTGATGCTGACGTTATAACACTATTTTTTCATATCAATATATGACGTTAGCAGCGTTTATATTTCCAAAACTATGGTTCAATATCACGAGCACAATTTGGTATCGTTATTGTGATTGACTGGAAATTAGCTGGAAGCCGATTGATGGATAGCAATTATCATTGCAATTCTCAATTTTCTTGTCCAGTGCTGATATTTGAATTGCAACATATATCACGACAACGATTGTCAGTAAAAGACGCTCGGTGTGCGATACAAGAAAGTGATAATGAAGATGATCTCGATTTAGATAGCTTTCGTGAATCATCTAAGTCTGAAGACAATGACTTGGATATCTTATCTGGTACAGAGGGTAGATTATCGCAAGCGATAATCTGCGGCACCTACTCCTACGAGGGAGTTTTGCGCCATCCCATTAATAGCGACTGCTACGAGATGACAGTAGCAGTCGGGACCGACGGCTTAACGTGCTCTCCGAAGCACGGGGGGTTTCACGATGACTTGGATAATATTCAGGATCCGAAAGTTGAAATCAGCAGTGAATTGCAGAATGATGACGATTCTAATGGTCAGCAATCTGCCCCTCGTAAACGCACTCGATACACCAATGCATTGAATCAAGAACAGATTTTTGAATCACGATCAGGACGTAATTGGGTGACGAAAGAAGGTAATTCCTTACAAACTTTGGCTGCTAATATCTTACGAGAAACAAGCGGATTAGTAGGATCTGCCAAAAATATATCTAATAAGTTTGATTCTCTAAAACTATTCACAACATCTTAAATAATCAACATTATTGTCCGAGAGACTAACAGAAGAGCCAAAAAAAGAGAAGGTATTACAACTTGGAATCAAGCACATCCGTCAAACGAAAAGAAGTGGACTGAAACAGATGAAGCTGAAATTTACGCTTTTATTGTCGATTTGACAATGATGCAACAAGAAAGCAAAGATTAGAAGTAGATAAACTTGCTCCCTGTCGTGATGTCTGGCAAATGCTTCTTGAAAATTTGGCAAAATTTTTCAAGCCTGGACAGGATCTGAAGTCGATGAACAATTGGTGGCAACTCGTGGTCGATGCAGTTTTCGTCAGTACATACCGGCCAAGCCCGGAAAATATGGAATCAAAATATTTTGGTGCTGTGATTCCACTACATTGTTTCCTCTGAAAGCAGAAGTGTATGTCGGATGACAGCCTGGTACTGAAGTTGGAGCAAATAATGTTTTGGATCTCGTCAAGCGATTAGTTGCCCCTTTGGATCTCCACAATTCCTTCACCAGTGCAGAGTTAGCAGAGGATTTATTAACTGCTAAAACCACAGTTGTTGGAACAATTTGAAAAAAATCGAAAAGAAATCTCAAAAGAATTACTATCAAATCCTCAATGTGAAATAAAGTCTTCTATCTTTTGCTTTGATAAACAACTGACCCTAGTTAGCTATGCTCCCAAGAAAGGGAAGGCAGTCATTTTGCTATCTTCCATGCATCATGACAAAAGGTCATTGAGAAACAAGATGATAAAGCCAGAGATTATTATTCATTACTATGCAACCAAATCTGGAGTTGACAACTTAGACCATTTATGTAGATTGTACACTTGCAAGCGAAAGATACGACGTTAGCCTATGGTTTTCTGGTTCAACATGCTTGATTGTGCTGCCGTTGCTGGATACATAACTTTTATTTTGAAGTATACACATTGGGAATCTGGGAAACGACATCGACGTCGCTTGTTTCTGAAAGAACTTGGGAGAGAGCTGGTCAATTATCTAATTCAGAGAAGACTTCAGAATCCTCAATCGCTGCAATCTGGAGTTCGCCAGTCTCTACAGTCTTTAGGGATAGAATTTCTTAAACCAACTACTGCAAATTATGATTCAACGAAAAGGGCACGGTGCCATCTATGTCCACGTTCGCGGGACAGAAAGGTGAAGATCCGGTGTAGTAATTGCCATATCCCATGTTGCCCGGAACAACAGCAGACTAATTGTACGGTATGTGCGGAGAACTCATAAGTTTTTTTTTCATAATTACTATATATTTATGTTTACTATACATTCTACTATGGATAATGTAATAAATACAATATATAAATCAACTTGCATATTAATGCAAGATATGATAAAAATTATAATATAAAGTTTTTGTGTGAAGAAAATCTTGAAAATATTCTTATTTGTAGCATAATAATTTAAAAAACATCTTAGCACTGAAAATATATTTTAGAAATGACTTTACAAAATGTAAAATTAGAGTTCTTATTTTTATTAATAAAACTTTTTAAAAAAATATCTGATAAGCATTATTTACATACACAAATGTAAAATCAACTTTCAAGACATGTAAACTATAGTTAATACATGCTTTGGAATGTGGAGTCCATGTGGACCGCAGGTCATTTTACATGAGCTATATCCTATTTCCACCTTTTAATAATATATTCTCTAACATTAAGGTTTTGATTTAGTTGAATTTTTTCTCCCATCCCTGAAGGTGGCTACTTGGTAGTCGAAACACGTATCCGGTTTTTCGAATCTCCTTCTGGATAGGAGTTCCCTACGATTTTGGTTGTTCCATTCAACAGTTTTAGCTTAATTTTTATACAGAAGAAAAGTTGACTGCTAGACCCACAAAGTGATATATGGTCAAGTTTTGCTTCAAGACATCGAGAGTAGACTGGGAATTGCAACAACAGATTACCAAGTAGTGAATAACACCAATCAGATCGCTGGGATTGCAGAACAACAGACCAAAACGAACCTTACATGCACTGCCACCCTAGAAGAGATTTGAATTGCCGAAAGCGTAAATCTAAATTAAGATTACATGATCAAGAAATAGTTTCAGCTAGTTTCAGATTAATTTAAAAATTATTGAGGGTTTTATTCCAAGCATCTGAAAAATATAAATTAAATTTTAAAAAATGTATTAAAATGTAAGAAAATACAGAAATAAGATTTAGAAATTTGGCCTAAAAATTTATTTTATGAAATTTATTTATTTCGCTTATTATTCACGAATTTAAAAAAAATTTAGTTTGCACTAACATTTAACTGCGCATACGCCGGCACAAATATAGATCGATTGTTGAAACAAATTAAACAATCGTTTTAAAAAAAAAACGAAATACAAATACTATTTTAATTATCCCATTCTTTTATCCATTGTTTAGTCCATGCTTGATTATATTATTTATATGTTGCAAATGCAGCTGAATTTATGAATGTTTTTATCAGTGTATTACTGTAGCAGACAAGCAATGGCTTCGACTTCGAAACAATCTTCCAGCCAAAGAAATGAGTTTAATATCGACAGCGACGAATCTCCTAAGAAATATTATAAGAAACATGAAAGAGGAAAACCAATTAGAGGAATGTGTCGCCAAGTTACTTTGAACGTGTACTCCAAAGTGAAAACAGACAATCCCACATGGTCGTCAGCCGAATGTTATAAGAAAACGGCTTATCTTACGGGTGTGTCAGCACGCACCATTACAACAATCAAAAAGAAGTGGAACAACACCGCAAAAAAACGTCCCAATCGAAAGGTTGCTTTGAGCAACTTTGATGGTTTTGATCGGGAAGTCATCAAAAGAAAAGTACACGCATTGATTCTGCAAGCCGTTGTTCCAACCGTAAACAATGTATAAGTGTCATCTTGATTGGATTGTTGTGTAAGGTTTCATCACGTGATAGGATGAAAATGAAATATATTTTTCAATTCACGTATCTTGCAGATCATGACTGAGATCAACGAAGATCCGCTTCTGCCAAACATTACCGAACACACTTTACGGCTTTTGATGAAGATTTTAGAATTTAAATATGAAAGAAGAAGCAGGTCTGCCATGCTCATTGAAGATGAGCGCATTTTGCAATGGCGCCATTCATATTATAAAAATCCGGGCTTTCCGACACCAAGGCAGAAGCATCTATTATTAGGACGAAACATGGGTAAACTGTGGGCATACTGTTTCACGTGTCTGGAAGGACAAATCTGTTCAAACAGTTGAACAAGCCTATAGACAGAATTTATCTTGTGGACTGAAAAATCCTTTCGGAAAAGGCAAAAGATTGATTGTTACCCATGCAGGAAGTGACACAGGATTTGTTGAGGGAGCCTTTCTGTGTTTCGAAAGCAAAACCAACAGTGCCGACTATCATGGGAACACATTTGAGGATTGGTTTGTGAACCATTTGTTGCCACGATTGCAGCCAAACAGCATTACCGTTATTGATAGCGCACCATACCATTCCGTAAAAATGGAAAAAGTGCCGGTTACAGGTTGGAGAACAAATGCCATTAAAGAATGGCTCCAGAAAAAGCAAATTCACTTCGAGGAGAGTATGATAATTAATTAGCTTCTGGATCTCGTGAAGAACGTGCTCCACAAATATGATTCATACAGGATCGACCAGATTGCTGAAACAGCGGGACATACAGTGTTACGTCTACCACCTTATCACTGTATGCTGAAACCAATCGAACGGATTTGGGCCCAAGTGAAAAATTACGTGGCAAGGGGAAAAAACCTTCAAGCTTCAAGAAGTTAAGAAACATTTGTGCAAAGGAGTGGATAAAGTTACGGGAGAAGACTGGGCCAATTGCGTGAAGCATGTGATAGCAGAAAAGGAGAATGTGTGACACTGGACAATTTAATGGACATTCAGATCAACGAATTCGTAGTAATTGTTGGTGAAAGTTTATCCAGTGATGACGACTGTGATTGTTAATATACGATTTTCTGTCTTTTTTTTAGTTTAAATGTAACTTGAAGTTAAAAATAATTTTCATTTACTTTGTTTTTCTTTTAACTTTGCTTTCTTTGGAAATTAAAGTACACATTTATTCATATGCATTTGATTTATTGTGGTCTTCCTTAATTTTTATGAAATGAAATAAGTGTCCTGTGAAATGTAATAAATTTTATGAAATATTAGAAAGTAATTGTTAACAAAAACTTTTACAAAACAAAGAGACAAATTTTAACATGTAAAATGTTTCGCAGCAATAAACTTGTCTTATATTTTCTTAAATTCTAAATTTGTACACAATTTACGTTATTTGTTTATAAAATATTCAAATAGAATGAAAAAATTTATAATATTACACGATCATGGTAGTTTGTGCACAAAGAAGACTACCCAGCTCATAATACAAATTCCTTTCAAGTGTCATGCAGTGTAGCTCTTAACAGCCCCTCACGCGCAAACAAGCGCATGCACAGTTCCTAATTTGTGCAAATATAGCAGTCGGGGAGTATAGTAAGCAATATTTACACATAGCCCATATAGATTACCGCCATCCAGAGTTCTACCAATATGGCTGATATGCCTGAGACTCAACAATACACCAGTGAATAGGAGCGCGCCTCCCATATAATAATCCTCCTAGGTGAATTCCAATAATTAACCTAACAATTATTGACAAATCGCTATTTCTTTGGAAGATACTTTACATCTTCATTGTTATTTTAGTCAATGCTTCTTTTGTAGTTTCTGAGAAAATAGCTTCACACTTCATAGAAGTATTATTTTTGAATATTTTTATCTATTATTCACTGATTAGACTTGCGATCACGTCAGGGTAAGTTCAAGCAGCTCATTTTATAGTTTTAATATGAAATCATAAATAAGGTAATATACTATCTAATAACAAATTTTTGACGCACATTAAGACTAATATTGCATTGTTGTTGAGTGTCGTTTTGGTATTTTTAATATCATGACTAGCTGATATGCCCGTCGATGCTCGGGTTGTTTGTTTGATGAAATTTTGCAATATTGGAATTTGAATATAGGTATGAACACATGATAATTCCTTACAATTAATACTGTATATATTAACTTTAGAAAAATGAAAGAATTCTTTAAAATGCTCGTACTGGAATTTCATGTACTATTGGACTTGGCCAGGAAAATTCGACATTGGATCCTGAACTTTTTAGCATATCAAAGAAAGGATATGAGTAACGAATTATTTCTGTCTAGATGTTTAATAGATAGATTGAGAGAGTTAAGGAAGTTTTTACAGCCCCATGAACATCCTCTTCAACATGAAACTGTTTCAATAAAGTTGTTTGTGAGCCTGGAATCATGTCCTGAATGTGATTGTTCATATTGATAGTATCACTTTTTATTGCAAAGATTGACCTCTCACAAAATCAGTTGTGATCTTTATAGTTTTATAATATTACCCGGCTTTGCCCGGGTGGAAAAGATGGTTTGAGTAATTTTTTAACGATTGTTTGTTATGTTAAAAATTGAACTATGATTAATAAAGTATGAACGAAATGCAACAGTCTAGAAAGCCGTCTCCAAATTTTCATAATCATTTTAAACCAAAAATGATTTAACAATGAACTGGGAACAAAAGAATATTAAATTATATTTACAAAAGTAAATAATGAAAAAAAATGGGAAGATACTGTAAATGAATCAGCTACACAGGCAAGCTGGACATGGATTGTCAAGTAGTTGTGCATTCAAATCCATTTCAGCAAACAACGTTGTATGTCTTCCCCCTGTGGCGCAAAAACTTGTAGATTTCGACAGATGGACACGCGGGAGCAAGCAACGTATAACCACAGTCAAGATTCCCTTCCCTTGACTGTGGTATAACTGGCTGTGAGAGAAGCAAGCTGCGACCTTGAAATTCTGGAAAAATTGAATAAAATGAAACTTTCTTCGTCTGATTTGTCCGTCGGGCATTGCTCGGGCTGTTTGTTCCAATTGTTAACAAAATAAAGCCAATTGTAGCCACCAAAATGAAGTCAATTGAAGCCATGGCAATTTTAGGCAGGAGTGAGCCGTGACGTTGTTAGCTGTGTGGCGTCTTTGTTTTTGACGATTTTTGGCCCGAGGAATAATTAATTCAAAACCATTCCTCAAAGTTTCCGCAAAAAAGTATAAGGAATCACTTTCACCATATGCTGCTTTTGCGCCTTGGTTATATGGCGTGTTCGACAACCTTCATATTGTGAGTTTGAATCCTTCAGAATGCACCTCTTAAACAGAATCTACTTTGTTTCCCGTCTTCGGTTTGCGTTGACAAGCTCGGCAAAAATGGGAAGGTACGGTTTTTATTATACAGGGTGTAAATTATCTCCTTCAAAAAAACTGCACTACGATGTAGACGAAATTCAGGCGATTAACGTGATTTCAGACACTTAGGGCCGCAAATTGAGCCTAAAACTAAGCTGAATGGCATGGCGCTGCGTAGCAAGAGCCAAATTTGGGCGACAAAATGACGGTACGCCAAAAGCTAATTGAAGTACCAGTATTTGTTCATTTCCTCGATACTTTTTTGATACACAGTAAATGCTATCTGTATTAAACAAAGTTGGTACTGTTCGTGCTACTAACTCCTGCGCGAG